>CM066032.1:596132651-596264870 GCA_033557465.1 Ichthyophis bannanicus
ATTTTGTTGTTTAACGGCTGATTTTGCGGTGTGAATTAACTACAACACACCACAATCCTTTTTGCAAAGTCATATAAAATTCTGCCTTGCCAAAGATTGTGGACTTTCACAACCAGCACCCCCGTTTTACAGGGTCTCCCCGATCGTGCTTGGGAGGATCAGTAATGATTGGACCGGACAGAGCTAGTTTCAGCTCTCTCCTTCTGATTGCTAACCTGTTCTCCTCTGACACTGTTGCCTGGATCACAGGTCTCCGCTATAAGTTTAAACACTCCATGGTATCTGCAAGAGTTAGGCTGGCAATGCTTCCTGCACATACCGCAGCCCTTTTGCAGCTACCACAGCCTTTTCAGCTATCAACCATGATACCTGCAAAAGGCTCATCACAGTTTAGTAAGACATACCCCTTACATACATTGCTTACTATTAGCAGACCGGAACAGAAGGTCTCCAAATCACTATTTATATAATGACATCTCTACTAACAACAACTCTGTGGCACAAAAAGAAATCACCACTTGGACTGTGACATTACTCCTCTGAACATACATTTCCATTTTATACTCTCCTTGAAACTCCCCGCAGTTCCCTCCTCCAGTCTCCCCTGCACATGCTACACACATGCCTCAACCCCCCTTCACCCATCCTTCAAACAGTTTATGGTTCTATTCACCTAAGCTTCACGGTGCCAACAAGGTATGTGGCCGTCCTTTTACCAGTTCCATCAAGCATAAAACCTCTGCACAGGCCTCCACAAGCTAACATGGGGAACCAAAACTAAAAAATTAGCTAAGGATTGCCTGCCCTCACTAACCCTGCTATATACTTTTGAAGTGTGTGAATAAAAAACAGTAGATAAAGGTGAGCCGATTAATAAAGTGTAATCACAATTTTCAGAAAGCCTTTCACATAGGTCCCCTCATGAGAGACTCTTGCGAAATGTAATAAATCATTGATAGGAGGCAGTGGTACTATGTTGGATTGTGAAACAGATTAAAAGATAGAAAGAAGAGAGTAGGGCTAAATGCCAATTATTTCATTAGATAAAGATGAATAGTGGGGTACCCTAGCAACCTGTGCTAGCCCTGTTTGCTTTTTAACATATTCTTAAATGACCTGGAGATAGAAGGATACACCTACTGTTATGAGGAAAAGCTTAAAAGGTTAGGGGCTTCCTTTCAACTTTGGGAAAAGAGACAGCTGAGGGGAGATATGATAGAGGTCTATAAAATAATGTAATAGGAGTGGGAATGGTCAATGTAGATCAGTTTGTTTACTTCTCCTATCAAAAAGTAGAAAGACTAGGGGGACACACCAATGAAGTTTACAATATACCACATTGTCAGACTAAATCAGAAGGAAATATTTTGTTCATTCAACCCATTACTGTCACACCTCTGGAAATTGGTGTATCAGAGGATGTAGGTAAACAACGCTGTCATGTAGACTGGGTTTTAAGAGGGTCAGGACAGGTTTTCCTGGGGAAAAACGTCCATAACACCATCTATTAAAGAGGGACGGGGCAAATCCACTGCTTGACCCCGGTGACAAGCAGCATGGAATCTGTATACCTTCTGGGCAACCTGAAAAGGTACTTGAGGTCTGGAATGGACACGCTTGCTGGAAACAGGATACTGGACTTGATGGACCCTTGGTCTAATCCAGTATGAACATAATCTTAATGTTCTTACAATACTCCTCCCTCCACGGTCAATAATTTTGTCCCTTCCATATGTCCCAAGTGCTGGCTGATTGTTACTCTAACCACTCATTAATAAGAATACATTTTTTTCAAACACACCAATAATATCCAAACAGTAAGTGGGGGAGTAGTCCTAGTGGGTTAAAGCAGCAAGCCTGTACCATGAGACCAGTGGTTTTGATTCCACCCACTGGGCCCTCATTGTAATCTTGGGCAAGTCACGTTTTAACCTTTTCCATTGCCTCAGAAGAAAGACCTGACCAATTCGTACTTCTGGTCACACCTTATCAAGAAAGCTCAGGGGTCTGCTGGCTTGCCAGGAGTCAGCAGTTGACTCAAGGCAGCATGCATTGCAATGCCAAAAAAACTACCCCATGTCTTGTTCCCACTACCTACAGGTGTTTACCATCCCCTAACAAAGCACCACCACACCTGTGCACAACATGATATTTTTGAACCAATGTCCTGCCCAGTATATATCCAAGATCTGGCACATGAGCATCTCATGTACTCACTGGTAACTGCTGTGCCCCCAAACCTCTCCTACAAGCATCCGAATTCCCGGAAACTTAGAAAACATGGAAACGTAACGGGCTAGAAACCAAACACACCAACAACGGCCCATCTAGTCTGCCCTTCCATATCAACTACATAGTCCCTTTTTCCCTTTAGAGATCCTCTTTTATTTGTCCCGATGTTTTTTTTTTAATTCAGATAACTGTCTTCGCCTCTACCACTTCCACTGGTGCAGACTATTCCATCGCATCTACAACTCTTTTTCTGTAAAGAAACTATTTCCCCGAAAAAAAGATCATATTTACTCCTGAGTCTATCCCCTTTCAACCCTTCTTTCAAAAGCCATAGCGGTTTTCTTTTCCTTTTACCTTTATTTACCATTTTTAACAAAAAGATTGGTTGCCCTTAAAATATCCCCTTTCAGTTTTGCCCACTGTTTTTCTACATCCCTCTAAACGACTCCCTGAGATATCGGTCCATCTTGGCAAAGTTAGTTTTCCTAAAATCTAAGACCCTCACTTTTGAATGGATTCTAATAGCCCTAGTCCTAATACTGAACCACACCATCACTGGATGTAAAATGATCTCCCACTATAACACAGAAACACTTTCACCATTGGTAAGCACCAAGTCCAGTATGGCCCTTTCACATGTGGGGTCTGTTACCAATTGCCTGAATAGTTCTTCCTGTAGAGAATCCAGGATCTCCTTACTTCTAGATGATACTGCAGTAGGAATGTGCCGATCAACATCTGGCATATTAAAATTCCCTATTAGTATCACTTCCCCCTTCCTAGCAATACTGCGTATGTCTTCAATTAACTCTCTGTCCACCTCTTCCTCTTGTGAAGGAGGTCTTTATGTGGTAGGCTATGGCCTGTAAACTAGGCCTAGACCCCAACCACACCTGAGACTAGTGCTGAGAAGAACAGAGTCTGAGAAACTGCTTTGAGAGAACCAGAGTCTGAGAAACTGCTTTAGACTGCTTTAAACTGCTTTTGAAAAGTTTGTATAATTCCTTTATTAATTCCTCTATGCTGATGATAGATATGTTCCTGCATTCTCTGAGCTAGAAATGTCCTTGAAGTAGAAATGTATCAATGTCTAAGACTGTGCCTTTGTTAGAATAGCCTGAGAAGGGTGAGCCAAGGAGCTAGGCCCAGAGAGGGTCCCCGATTGGACAGGTGCAGGGGCGTTGGGACCAATAGAAAGTTTGCCTGTATCAAACTGTAAAAATTGTATATAAATAATTTGCTCCTGTACTCCATTGCTCAGTCCTTTTTTGGATGCTTTCCTGTCTGAGCCTGTGCACAATAAATTGGCTTGGAACCTGCAACTCACTCCTGGTTTTATTCATTGCATGCAATTCGCTGCTACATGTATATCACGCCAATGCAAATAGATTTATTTTTTCCCTCTTTCTAGTTTACCCACAGTGCCTCCTCTCTCCCTTTTAAGCTCTGTAAGTCCAAGGCTTTAATATGTTTTTACATATAATGCCACTCCTCCTCCCCTTCTTCCTACCCTGTCCTTTCTGAATAAAGTATAGCCTGATATAGTTACATCCCAGTCGTGGTTTTCTGTGAACCATGTTTCTGTAACTGCCACTAATCCAAGTCAGCCACTCCCACCAAAGCTTCAACATCAGGATCTTATTTCCCATGCTATGGGCATTTATATACACTGCTTTCCATATGTTACCCTTTTTACCCATTTCCATAAAGGTATTTAATGTTTCTTCTTACCTGGGGGCTTTCACTTACCTGGGGGCTGTCTTCACCCATTCCCAACGAATCTAGTTTAAAAGCCCTCTTCAGTAGATTAGCCAGACTACTACTGGATAAAGAGCCAATGAAATGACTTGAGAAAAGGGTTTATGTGATACTGGCAGATTAGTGTGCAGCTGAGTTTTGAACACTGGCGTCAACAACTCCATATGTAGATAATTGACATGCATGCATTATTTGGGACATATTTATTAAACCATGCTAACCGCTAGTGTAGGGCTTAATGCACGGAAAGTATGCTGCGCTCAAGTGTGGGCCCACACTAAAAATCCCACACTAGCAGGTTAGCTCACAGGTGGAGACAGGGCGTATTTGGGAGTGTTACATGGGCATTGAGGGCGCATCACAGTTAGTGTGGGTGTGAAGGGCATGTGCTAACTGCAATTAGAGCAGGTGCACTTAATACCACCTCAATGGATAGCGTTTGTTGCAACCCGCATGCCAAGTTACCACGATGTCAAATATTAGCAGCATGCCAACAGCAGGAGGACAGATGTACCCGTCCCCTGAAGTTTGCATGGACCTCTGCACCGGTTTTACAGCCTGACTGCATGTTACCGGCACACGTTTTAGTAAACAAGCCCCTTTAATCATCTCTGCATGCACTGTGTGACTCCATCCGTGCTCCGCACTGACCACGTCCCCAGCAATGTCTCCAGTACAAGAATGTACGAGCTCGCCATTGCGTGAGCCTTTACATCTGGTGCAATTTTCTGAGATATTTGACACATGTGGTATTGCCTACTTACATATGAAAATGACATTAAAAACTTATCACCTAAAAGTATAACGGCCTCCTTTTTAGACTAGTAGAAAAGGAAGAACAAAATCTTTTAGTGTGGTAGCAATAGATTAGCAAGAAAAAACAGCATGCTGCTTAAGCAAACAGATAATATTTTACTCAGGAGAAAACAGTGGAAGAATGTTTTGAAAAGTTCCCTGCCATAGGTCTGTCTCCTTGGACTGCCATTCACGTTGTAAATGGTATTTTTTTAAGTGTTTCATTTGTTAAGGCTATTGATTTTAATGCATTTAACTTGGACTTGCATGCTGTGTAGCAAAGAAGGAAAAATCCCAACCATTAGGACCTGGTGTTGTCCCACGGCTTGCATCTCAGCACATATGTCTTATGGCAAAGCCTAAGTTTTAATTGATATCCTGAGCTTTGTGTTTGGCATCAGACCCAGTTGGCTCTGTCCCAAACTATACACAGGAGCAAGCCAGAGGGTTTATCTATTAGTTGAAAAGAATTACATTTGTCATGCATCTCTGCACAACGAATGGTTAACATGGAAAAGCAAGATGGCAGATGGAGGATGGGGCGGGTTTCATGGGCATAGAGCAGGGTACTGTCACTACATGCATCGTTCTATGCTCACATAGAAGAGGTGTGTCTGTGGGTGGAACTGGGGCATGGTTGGCACTAGTGCACATATTTCAGCATTTTTTAAAATAAGTGCATAAGTTTAAATAAAAAAAAGTGTTAAACTTTTACACATACTTTCTCTGACTCAGCTTTCAAAGGTAAAAGCACCCAGAGACTTTACACTTAGCACAAAGCCTGGAAATTACCCCTGTGGAGGGTAACTTTATAACTGGGTGCCTAGTTTTAGGAACCCAGAACATGCCTGTCTGTAGCCTATTTTATAAAGAAAAGTAGGTGTCTATTTATTTTTATAAAATAGATTTTTTTATTTATTTTATTTATTGAAAATTTCTCTACCGCATTTTCCAAAGGATCAAATGTGATTTACAGTTAACAGTTTGAATAGTACAAAATAGACAGGTACATATTCGAAAACATGGAACAATGTAAAACTATATACAGTAAGTACTGAATACAATGAACTGAGTACAGGAACAATGTTAAACTATATACAGAGTTAAAGAATACAATGAACTAAAACCTAAGAATGGTTGACATATCTAAATTGTGAATTCCAACAAGAACTGATTACCGCTTTGGTGTGAGATGACGATTGATAACGCCTTAATGGGTTTTAGAATGATGGGGTTCTTGTATCAGAGGTATTGATCTGCTTGTGTGCCAAAGTGAAGGGTAAATAGATGAGTTTTGCGTTTTTTACGGAACGTGTAGAGGTCATTTATTTCTCTGCGGTTGTCTGGTAACTCATTCCAAAGGGAAGGGGCGACATGGGAAAAAGCTTTGTTGTTTTGTGTTAACTTTCTGGATTTCCTGAATTCCATCTGTATAACAAGTTTATTTTTTGTTCTGGTTCCCATTGATTTTGATTGGGAGTTTCCTTTGAGATGAGCGTGGAAGGAAACGAAGGAGCGATGCTATTAAGAACATAAGAACATAAGATATGCCATACTGGGTCAGACCAAGGTCCATCAAGCCCAATATCCTGTTTCCAACAGTGGCCAATCTAGGTCATACGTAACTAGCAGTTTCCCCAAAAGACACAGGTTCTGCAATGCTTGTATTGGGTCAAGCATTGATATCCTGGGTCCCTTTTTAATAATGGTTTATGGACCTTTCCTGTAGGAACTTGTCCAAACCTTTTTTAAACCAAGCTACACTAACAGTCTTTACTACATCCTCCGGTAACAAATTCCAGAGTTTGATTACACGTTGAGTGAAAAAATATTTTCTCTTATTTGTCTTACATTGTTTACCCTGTAGCTTCATTGCATGTCCCATAGTCTTTCTATATTCTGATAACGTAAACAATCGTCTACGTTTACCCCATTCCACTCCATTCATTAATTTATAGACTTCTATCATATCCCCTTCAGACGTCTCTTTTCCAGGTTAAAGAGCCCTAACCTTTTTAGCCCATCCTCATAGGAATAGCCTTCCATCCCCTTTACCATTTTGGTGGCTCTTCTCTGTACCTTTTCTAATAATGCTATATCCTTTTTAAGATACGGCGACAAGAATTGCACACAATATTCAAGTTGCAGTCGCACCATAGAAAGTTAAGAGGCTTTATAATATCCTTTGTTTTATTTTCCATTCCTCCCTTGGCCTCCGCTGCACACTGGGCAGAGGGTTTTAACATATTATCCATGATGACGTCTAAATCTTTTCCTGGGTGGTGGTTCCCAATGTGGAACCTTGCATCGTGTAACCATAGTTTGGGTTGTTCTTTCCTAGGTGCATAACGTTGCCACTTGTCCACTTTAAATTTCATCTGCCATTTGGATACCCAGTCTTCCAATTTATCAAGATCCTCTTTGCAATTTTTTTACAATCCCCTTGGTTTTAACAACTTTAAATAGTTTTGTGTCATCTGCAAATCTGATAACCTCACTCGTTATTCCCTTTTCCAGGTCATTTATGAATAAGTCCAAAAGCAGTGGACCCAGCACAGATCCCTGGGGTACACCACTATTCACTTTTCTCCATTGGGAAAATTGGCCATTTAGCCCTACCCTCTGCTTTCTATCTTTTAACCAGATCCTGATCCACAATAATACACTGCCTCCTATCCCCATGACTTTTTTAGTTTTGCCAAAAGTCTCTGATGAGGGACCTTGTCAAAGGCATTCTGAAAGTCCAGATACACTATATCAACCGACTCACCTTTGTCTACCTGTTTATTCACACCTTCAATAAAACATAACAAATTAGTAAGACAAGATCTTCCTTGTCTAAAGCCATGTTGGCTGTCTCCCATTAAGCCATGACTATCTACATGTTCAGTAATTTTGTTCTTTATGATGCTGCAAGGTGGAAAATTTTGTTTATGATTGCTGCAAGGTGGAAAATTCTTTATGAAGCTGCAAGGTGGAAAATTGAAAGGCAATATCAGGAAATACTTTTTCACGGAGAGGGTGGTGGATGCTTGGAATGCCCTCCCGATGGAGATGGTGGGGCAAATACAGTGACAGAATTCAAAATGTCATGGGACAGACACAGTGGATCCATTTATAGAAACAGAATAAAATCAAAATAAACTGAACCATCTAACTTCTCAACAAATAGGGTTGTCCTGCATGGAGCGGTGGGTTCACCCCTAAACAAAGACATGGGAGGGCTGGCCTGCATAGAGTGGCACCTACTCCTGCCATCTTGCTCCGGCCATCTTGCTGGGCAGACTGGATGGACCATACTGGTCTTTATCTGCCATCATTCACTATGTTACTATGTTTCAACCATTTTTCCCAGTACTGACGTCAGCTCACTGGTCTGTAGTTTCCCGGATCACCCCTGGAACCCTTTTTAAAAATTGGCATTATATTGGCGATCCTCTGATCTTCAGGTATTACAGATGATTTTAATGAAAGTTCACAGATTACTAATAGCAGGTCTTCAATCTCATATTTCAGTTCTTTCAACATCCTTGGATATATACCATCCGGTCCAGGTGATTTTCTACTCTTCAGTTTATCAAATAGTTTGTAATACATCTTCCCGTTGTAGCGATATTTCTTTCAATTCCTCTGCAGTATTACCTTTAAATACCACTTCAGTCATGGGTAACATCCCTACATCTTCCTAAGTAAAGACAGAAGCAAAGAATTCATTCAGTCTCCTCCCGCTATAGCCTTGTCCCCTCTTACTGCCCCTTTTACCCCTCTATCATCTAACGGTTCAATTGACTCTCTCACAGGTTTTTTTGCTACAAATGTACTTGAAAAAGTCTTTATTACGCGTTTTTGCTTCCATAGCAAGTTTCTTCTCAAATTCTCTCTTTTCCTACCTTATCAATGCCTTGCATTTAACTTGCCAGTGCTTGTGCTGTTTGCTGGTTTCGTCATTTGGCTCTTTTTTTCCATTTCCTGAAAGATGCTTTTTTGGCAACAACAGCCTCTCTTACCTCACCTTTAAACCATGCTGGCAGTTTTCTGGACTTCCTTCCACTTTTCTTAATGCGTGGAATACAGCTGGTCTGGTCTGTTATTGATTAATTTGAAGGTTGATACAAGGATTTTATAGTTTATACGGCTTTGAATGGGTAGCCAGTGGAGAGCATACAGTGTGGGAGTGACGTGATCCATTGTATTGACATTCTTGGTTATTCTAGCTGCAACATTTTGGGCTAATTGGAGTCTTCTTAGGTTCTGTTTTGTGATGCCCTGTAGGGTAGTAGTGGCAAAGTCAAAATGAGGTGTAATAATTGCTTGGATGACAGCTTTGAAGTCATGATGGTGGAGCAGGGGGTGGAGTTGTTTTAAACAGTTTGAGTTTGTAAAATATCTTTTAGTTGTGTGTTTTATATGGGATACCATACTAAGGGTATGGTCAATGATAACTCCTAAGTATTTTACCTCATTTTTGACTGAAATGTTGATATCCTGGAGCCTAATCGATGTTGGGGGGAGAAGCTCTGGTTCCTGGTAACATACATGGCTTCTGTTTTTGTGAAATTAATATTTAGGTTGTGGTTCTCAAGCCATTGTAATATTTCAGAGAAGCAATCGGAGAGTACTTGGATTGGCGGATTTGAGATGTTAAATGGTAGATATATCATTATATCGTCCGCGTAAATACGATAATTTACGCGGAAACGTTTGAAGATGGAAAGATGGGTTGAGATAAATATTAAAGAGGAGGGCTGAGAGGGCAGAACCCCGGGGGAGACCTTGTTCTTGTTTGTATGGTGTTGAAATATGCTGTTCAATTCTTACTACTCGTGTTCTGTAAGATAGATATGAGGAGAATCATTTTAGTACTGTTTCATTAATCCCTATCTGCTGGAGTCTAGTTTGCATTAGATGGTGATTTACGCTGTCGAAAGCTGCAGTAATGTCCAGAAATATAGGAGAAAGGCTTGCTTAGAATCATCGATTCCATGTGTAAGTGTGTCAGTTAGGACTGTGAGTAGCGTTTCCACACCGTGATAGGGACGGAAACCATATTGGTGTTCGTCAAGTGAGGCAGAGGAGTCGATGTGATCCTGGAGTTGGATTTGGACATTTTTTTCTATTAGTTTTGCCATGAAAGGGAGACTTGATATGGGTAGATGCAAAAGCTGTGCAAAATTCTAGGCATCGGCATTTACACCAACCACCGTGCTGTTAATGAAACTCGAGTCGGAAACTAGCGCAGTTAACACTAGAAGCCCCAAAAGGAATTTTACCTAGACACCCCAAAGTGTGTCAATTGACGCATTATCACGATGACTGTGTTTAGCATGAAATGCAGATGTGAATCAATGTGACGTTACTTGTTAAATACGTGCAGTATGTGATGTCATTACATGACGTCATCATGTGTTTATTGTTTGTGATGTCGGAGTAAAACTGTAAACAGTGATTGAGATTCGCCACCTAGTGGGAACATGAATTTATACCTAGAAGCCCCCAACTACGTTCAATTGATGCATCCAAGACAATTGAGTGTGTGAATTGACGTACTTTGGGGCTTCTAGGTATAAATTCATTCATAAATTTTCGATGCACATATTTGATCATCTTGACCTTGCTAACAAAGTCATGGAACATTATTTATTTATTGTTCTTATATACCGCACTCTTAAAAATCAGCGCGGTTTACATAAAACGGATCTGTGCCAAATAGGATCCTATTAGGCTCTTACAAAGAACAGGAAGTAAAACTTGGTTTCAACTGGGGGAACTATGTACATCAATTTTAGTTTATCTACAGTATGTACATGTGTTGACAGTAACTCATGAGTTCCGAGTTGGGTGTGTGATAGGTGATGTTAGGTTGGTGGGTTGAGAGTAGTGCAAAAGAAAGAGGTGGTGTTTTAGTGCCTTTCTGAATTGGGCAGATCTGTTATGGCTCTGATGGTAGTTGGGAGTGCATTCCAACAGCTGGGAGCGTAGAACTTGAAGGCTCTGTTCCTTGTTGTCTTGGTGCATTTTGTTATTTCACTGGGTATCTGTAGGGTATTGGTGGTGCATGTTCTCCTTGCTCTGTTCGCTGACAAGGGGTGAACAAGGTCCGTTAGGGCTGTGGGGGCTATTTTGTTGATGGCCTTGAAGGTTATAATGATTACTTTATAGGATAGCTGGTAGTAGATTGGTAGCCAGTGTAAGTCCTTAAGGATTGGGGTGATGTGATCGCTTCTGGCGGCTCCACTCAGGATGCGTGCGGCAGCATTCATTACCACTGTAGGGGGTTTAAGGTGCTTTTGGGTAAACCCTGCAGGATAACATTGGCGTAATCAAAGTGGGGGGTCACCAGTGCCTGAACTGATCTGAAGTCGTCAGGTTGCAACAGGAGTCGAAGATGTCTTAGAGTTTGTATTTTGTGGTAGATTTGTTTGATGGTGTTTGCTAATGTGTGCTTTGAAGTTGAGCTGCTGGTCTAAAGTAACGCCTAGGTAGCGGATGATGGGTCTGCTCGAGAGTTCTGCATCTCTTGTCTTTAAAGTTGGCAGAGGCGAGAGACTGGTTTCTAGTAATGAATAGTACGTCCGTCTTGTTGAAGTTGATCTTGAGGCTCTGTGAGTGGAGCCAGTCGGTTATGGTGTCAAAGCATTTTACCAGTTGCGAGAAGTCCGGATTCTCATTCGTGAATGGGGTAAAGAGTAACACGTCGTCCGCGTAGAGCAGACATGAGATGTTAAATGAGCGGATTATTTCGCATATGGGTTGCATATAAATGTTGAATAACAGGGCAGAGAGAGACGAGCCCTGAGGTACACCATGCTGTTGTTGGAAAGGTTGGGATGTTGTGGTTCCTGTCCGAACTGCCATCCTGCTGCCATCTGTTGGTTAGATAAGATTTTACACCATTGCCATGCTGATTCCCTTATCCCTTTATCATGGAGACATATTAGGAGTTGCTCGTGGTTTACAGAATCGAATGCAGCAGCGATGTCTAAGAAAATTAAAGCATATCTTTGTTTGATATTGTCAATCCCAGTTATAAGCGTGTTGATGAGTGTGGTGAGAAGCATTTCAACACCATGGGATTCCCTAAAGCCGTGTTGGCATGGGTCAAGGGGAGCTGTAGAGTCCACATGATCCTGTATTTGCCATTGGACAGCCTTCTCAATTATCTTTGCTAGCAGCGGGATACTCAATATAGGTCGGTATGATTCCACCTTCTGGGAGTTTAATGTGGAGTTCTTCAAGAGGGGTCTAATGGATGTCTGCTTAAGGTTTGAAGGGAATTGTCCCGAAGAGAAGGAGAGGTCAATGATTTTAGCTATTATCGGGCTGAATTTGTTACGCAGTGACCTTATCCAGAAAGCTGGACAAGGGTCGTTAGGGGCAGTGGTGGCGTTGATGTTAGCTATGATGCTCTCAATGCTTGTATCCGACGGTGTCGAGAAGGAGGTGAGTTGCTTGGGTGGATTCTTAGTGGAGCAGGATAGTTTAACTTTGCTAACATTGTTGGTTTTGGCTATCATGTAGTCTGCATAGTCTTGAGGGTGTATCAAGGTTGATTGGGAAGAAGAAAGTTCCTTTGTTAGATTCTTCACTATATTGAACAATTTCGTGAGGTTTGCTCAAGGATCAGCTTAGCAGTTCTGAGTGGTGTTCTTTAATTTTAGTGGATATTAGATTCTGATGTGCTTGCAGGTGGAAGTTGTAGAACGTCAGGTCTGTTGGGGACCGGGTGCGTCCGCCATTTTTTTCTAGTTTCCTCAGCACTCAGAGTGAGGTCTTTAGTTCGGTGGTGTACCAGCGTGCAGGTTTTTTCTTTTTTGGTTGCTTATCCATGATATGTGGCTTAGTTTGGATAGGTTTGTGTGCAAAGGAATTCAGGTTGTTATTCCATGAGGCTAACACATCTTCAAGGTTCGGTGATGTAGTCCTGATGTTGGGAAGGACATTTTTGATGATCTCCTCTTTGTCGAAAGGTCTGAAGCGTCTGGTGTGGGCTACTCCTATTTTGGTTAGTTTCGTGGCATGGTTCTAGCAGTGGCGCTGATATACAACTTTGAAGATGCATTTGCATCAATTGACGCACTTTGGGGCTTCTAGTGTTAACAGTGAGAATGATAAGTAACTCCATTAGCTCTACGGAGCATTTTAAAGTGCAATATTGATTAGAGATACCAAAAGAGTGAAGCCACACTGGAACACTTTATGGGACTTATGGAACCAATGATTAAAGACAATACAGGATGACAGTAAAAGTCTTCCATGCCTTTTCCCTTCATTGAGGTCCCTTTCATCTATATATTTTTGAATTGGGCATTATTATTGTTCCAGTTTTTAAGAGCAGTGTAGTATATTTAGTGGCAATTCTTTTATTAAGGCAACATATGTGCAGAAATTTATACCTGCTCTGGGGCCGGAGTAATTATGTATGCATTATGTATGTATGTACAGTACGTGTAGGTACCTCATGTTCAGCCCCAAATGTCAGCATGGGGGTGGTGCCAGGCACATGCTAACAAATAGGGGCATGCATGGCATGTCCCCATGCAATTAGTGCAGGTCCAGCACCACCACCACGCTAAGCCATTTGCCACAATTACTGCAGATGCCGTTACTGCAAACATGCTAACTGCAACATTGATGGTGAGAGGTGCTAAAGATGTCTGCGCTAATTGCAATTAACACCCACATTCCATCCCTAACCCACCTAGTCTCTGCCCAAACCATGCTAAGCGGTTAGTGCAGAATTTTTACCATGACTGAATTTTAATATACAGTAAGAGCTACTGAAATATGTTTATTGCATGGTAAACCCTGTATTATCCGTAAGCATGGTGTAGTAAACATACCTCATGTGCATATTTAGTTAAAACACATATATAAATGGAATCACTGCATTTCACCTATTCTCGGTCCCTGGGAATATCTGTGCATATACTGTACTGCCACAATTGGGTCAGTATTCAGCTAATGTGGTGAGGACGGGCTGCCACTGGCATTAAAGAAAAAGATCACATTATTAGCACTCTGATATCTATAGCTGAATTAGGGCCGTGCAGGCAAAATAATTCTGTTTCATTTTGTTTTATGTTCACTGTGCAAACTTTTCATTTTGTATCATTTGCGTATTTTTTTTATAATTTCTGAGGTTTCATTAATAGCACACACTGTTGCTATTGAGCAATAGTGTGCTCTATGGGCAAATAATATGCACTAGTGAGCAATAATGCACACTGTTAAGCTATTGTGCACCCTGTTATGCAATAGGGCAATAATTTGCATTAATAGTGTGCTCTATTGAGTAAGAGGGCGTACTATGGCTTAATTGTGAGAACTGTTGCTCAGTTGTGTGCACTATTTCCCCATAGTGTGTGCTGCTACTCAGTAGTGCTCACGATTATTTATTAAGCAATACAGCACACTATTAACGAAACCTGGGAAGTGATGAAATTTCAGCATTTCTTGTTTCATTTTCGTTTGAATAGAATACAAAATGAAATGAGAAACATTGCTGACATTTCTTATTTCATTTCAAACGAATGCACATCCCTATCTGACCAATGCGGTCTATGCGGATAGTAGTGACATTCAGCCACTGGCCAAACAGCCATGTGGTTTTTATTTCGGGGCAGTGACTGAACATCACAGGCTATCCATAGATTAGGCAAAACATCTATGCTCCACCCTGGCACTATCTAGAAAGTGCTGGGATGCTCTGTGAAGGTTTTCAGCGACACTATCTGGATACTCCCTCACTTGGTTTGCAGCTTGTCGTGCTGTGCGGGTTTGTGTGCATCAGTGATGTTGAGAGCTAAGCTATCGCTTGGTAGCAGAACTACTCACAGGGTCTCTCAAGATGGACAGGTCTCAGCTGAGGTGCCCGACTAAGACAAACTACCCATCTGAGCAGCAGCAGAATGGGATGGTGTTGGCGGCGGAGGAACACATTCCTATGACAATAGCAACAACATTAGCATTACTTGTGCAGAAGAAAGGACTGGCAGTCTACTTCCGCATCAACCCAATGGATAGCCACAACAAAACAAATTGCATTATAGTGCTGGAAGATGAGACCCCCAGGTCGGAAGGCATTCAGCTGGCTACTGGGGAGGAGCTGAAGACTTTTCAGAGTAAAGCCAGCATTTATGATGTGGTTGGATCAAAGCCCTCGGGACGTCTGACTGCTGATGTAGCTGCGCATGAAATGAGAGTCAAATGCTGCAAAGATGTCTTACATATTGGGACATGGAACGTATGAAGCATGAACCAAGGGAAGTTGGAGGTGGTCAAGTATGAAATGGAACATGTACAACTCGATCTGTTGGGTGTCAGCGAACTGAAATGGACTGGTATCAGGCACTTTGCATCTGATGATCACATGGTCTAGTATGCTGGAAATGAAAGACAAAGAAGAAATGGTCTTGCATTTATAATTAAGAAGCAACTTGCAAGAACTGTAATAAAATACAATGCAATAAGTGAACGCTTAATTTCTGTTCGTCTACGGGGAATGCCCATCAACATAACTATTATTCAGGTATATGCCACAACAACAACTTCAGAAGAGGAAGAAGATCAGTTCTATGAATAAGTGCAAGCTGAAATTGACAGATTATGCAAACAAGATTTCCTGATAATCATGCGAAACTGGAACACAAATGTTGGCAACAAAGAAGAAGGTGTGGAGGCCTATTCTATAGTAGACGTCCCGGCCTCTGTGTGACCGGTTGGAGCCAGCTTCATAGAGATAGACGGGATTCTGATTCCGTGGGGCACGTCTAGCCCCCGCAGGATCAGAATACCATCTAAGCCTGAATGTGCAGGCCCAGACCCGATTCCGGTTGGCCTGCACATATAGGCACCTGCCCAGCTAACTCAGTCAAGGCTCCTGAATTGAGCCATGGCACCGTGGCACCCAGTTGCATGAGCCGCGATTCCCGGTCGCCGATGACTTAATTCATTCCCCGCAGCCTGACCCCCAATCTGGCCTCTCAAGGCCAGGGTCGGGCTGCGGGGAATCTCCTGTGTCCCCTCCATCCTTTGATACACCCTGGACCTGCCGCCTCCCCTCATCTAGGGAAACTTATTCCACCTCAGAGGTGCAAGTGGGGTATAGGGGGCTGCAGGCGGAACATGTAGCGGGGGCAGCTGGGGCACAAGGTGGACTAAGAGGGCGCCTAGGTGGCACATAGGAACATAGAAACCGGAAATCAGCATAACAGCAACTGACAAAGGCCAAACACAATCCACCTACATCTACCTGGTCCACCCAAGCTAACAGTTGCCAGGGCACTGACCTGACATCTCCCCAGCTAACCCTCCCCCAAGCGGAAGCGACAGACTATCGGTAGGCTGTGATGGGGGGGATGTGAGGATGCTCATGTATGCCACATGCCCCAGACCCTGCTCCCTAGGCGACCACCTACCCACACAGTGGATGGCCTGGGACTGCGCACTACCAGCACACCGACAGCATATGGCCATGTCAGCCTGGCAGGGGGTATGTGTGCCCGTGCTGGAGGGGGCAGTGGCATCTGCCTGCAGTGCACCTAGGCCATGCCCTGTACCAGTACATGGTGTGCAGTGCAACATAAAAGGTTTGGCTGAGGAAAAGTACAGGTAGCCCCAGCGACCACCATGCATCTGTGGCAACAGTGTGGTGCAATACACCCAGCCAGTGTGTCCAAAGGCATAGGGTCACAGGTTCAAGCCCCAGCTGTGGTTCCTGCAGAGCATGTCCCTATGTATTACTCTACAATGCAGATACAGTAGCAACATGTGCAAAGCCCAAAGCAGCAGCGAACAGGGGTACTAACACCTACTCACACAGGTTCCACAATCCAAAGATGCATGGAGAGTCAGGCTGTTGGCTCCAGCATTGAGCTGCAGTTATCACCAGGGCACTACCACTACCTCCTGCACAGTTTAGCAATGTCAGCACTGTGATCAGGACCAGTGTGGCAGGCAGGATTGCCAACCACCCCTATCTGTGCACAATGCTGCAATAGGAGTGTGTGTGTGTATGTCTATCCATTGTTTTGTGGCTGCCCACACCTCACTGGGCCCACAATGTCCCACTGTTACCAGCGTTAGCCTGAATATGTGCATAATGAGGAGCAAGGTGTCATGGGTATGGCCCAGACAGGGCAGATTGGCCAGGATGCATCTTCACAGGGTGTGGGGCAATGGCTGGGACACTGTAGTGCCCGACCACCGCCTGCATGGACAGGGTGGCCACAGCATGACATGCTGGGAGGGCACTCACTCTGACCGAGCAGTGACCATGGCATGTCTAGGTTCCCACATAGTGCCCTACATTATTTGCCTCTAGTGCTCCTGTTGTGTTTCCAGTGCTGGGGCCTAATCACTGAAATGCTTGCTTAGTGCACATAGTTCCTCTGTGAGCATGCACTATGGGCTGGCTAGTGGACTGTTTGCAGTTAGACTGTGTGTGGCTGGAACACCTATAAGTGTAGTCTGACTGTGCTGTCTGCTGATGATTGGCAGAGAGTGGTGTGAGGCAGCTGGGGTTTTACAGAGCTTGCCCCCATCATTTTTGCTGGTCTGTCACTGCCCCAGCAACCCTGGAGGGCTGTCCTATACAAGCAGGATGGAGGTTGCTTCACAGGGGCACTTGTCCTTTACCTACAAAAAGATGATGTGTGCCCTTTGGGGTATGTAGTGTATACCACTTTGACCTGTAAAGGCACTGCTACACAAACCTCATGCACTTCTGGAAACTCCTCTGCCCTGATAAGAGGTGCCTATGTCAGCCAGACCCAAGCAAGGGTAGACACTAATCTGGGTGGTGTCTGGTCCCAGAGGACCACATGTGACTGCAAGATAAAGATGGACACCGAATTACCTTCAGCTGCACTGCAAGGAACACCTGTCACACGCAGTTAGTGATGGGGTTGAACAGCAGGGGTTATCTCTAATACCACATGTACTGCGGACCTAGTGCTGGGCACTTATCCTATCCCTCAGGGAGAACACAGAACCTGCACAATGGCATGGTCTGTAGCTACTCTGTGCCAGTATCACGCACTGTCAGTTCGTCTTTCCAAGCTGAAGTACCGGAGAGGTGCAGACCCCATTTGGTGATAAGCTGTAGACAGCTATTCAGCATGTGCATTGCATCATGGGTACTGGTGGGGTTACCCTATCCTGGCACTCAGAGCATACAGTTTGTGCAGTGACCTGCAGTCCTTCTGTACCCAGCCATTGCTGTGACATGCACCACAGAGGTATAGCCTACCAGTTAATACGATGCCATTCTCGGCAGTGTTCATGGGTTCAATTCCTCATTGTTCCCTCCTCTCATGCCTGTCCTACTCAAATCGTGTGCATGCCTGTAACAGTCATGTTTTTGCAGATTTGTGCTGCCAGCCCATAATACTCTCGCCACAATTGCCAACATTCCCTCGGTCCGTCTATCTGCGTCTGTCAGCTGTGTAGAGTCCTGTCTGCCTGTGCAGGCTGTCACCCCATGTCCTGCACTGCTACCCTTTCCTGGATTGTGCCTCTTCATGCTTGCCTCGCCTGTGCCTGATCTGTATGGCACCACCACTCCTCTGTCCACCCATCATTGTAACTATCCTGCCACCTCTGCCTCCACCGGGAGACAGGTATTCCCATCGTCTGCCACCAACTGTCTTTCCAGTACTTTACATTGTCAACACCCTGTGCTGTGGTACAGTTGCCCCCACTATGTTGGTCATCAGTACTGGCAGCCACATGGGATTCCCTCAGATATGGCAGGTCCAGCAGCTCCCAGCTCTACCTCCTTCACTCACCTGTTCATTGCCTTTCCTGAGTGCTCTATCTAGTGTTAGGGCTACATCTGTCCTCTGTTCCTCACAGGTCATGCATGCCATCCTGAAGCACCTTGTAGCCCTTAGGCCATGCTAACGTATGGCACCATAACCTTGTTAGGCCACCTTAACCTATGGTTCCGTAACCGAGGGTGCCCTCTAAGGTGCCTTGTCCAGGGGTGCCTAATACGGTGCTTAGCCTAAGGAGCCCTACTGTCTAGGGCACCTTACAAAGCGTCTTATGAGGCACCTTACAAGGCACCTTATAGGGCACCTAACAAGGCACCTTATAAGGCACCTCACAAAGCACCTTATCAGGCACCTTACTTATAAGGCACCTTACAAGGTGCCCTACAAGGCACCTTAGAAGGCGCCTTATAAGGTGCCTTGTAAGGTGCCTTATGAGGCGCCTTGTAACGAGCGTTAGTTTGTAACATGCTTTGGCTGATACGGCTTGCTGTAATGATGCACCGCCCACGCCTTTATATGGGCATCTGTACCTTTATCGCGGAACCTAATGCGAATGACATTACCGCAGTTTAGTAAACATACTCCTAAGTCTATGACTTTACAATCTGGAAAATCTTAGAAAGCACAGCTATTAACATTTACATTCATTGAATGCCTCACATAATAAGGCACTGTGACAGTTTACATACTTCTGGAAGAGAATTTCATCTAGCACGTAGACACAGAGCCAAAAATTGTTATGGTGTTTTCAGAGGGCAAATCAGATGATGTATTGTACCACAGCTATTTCGCAATGATTTAGTGGAAACATTTTTGACGGTCCTGGAGAAAGTATTTTCAGAAGTGGTCCAATTAAACAGAAGAACAAAACCACTCTTCACATGTACATATATAGAAACCTCAAATCCTTTCCCTGTACATGTGCCAAGTTTTAATAGCCCTGAACAATTATCCAGTAACATCATAGATATTCAAGAAAAAATGAAGCCTTGTAAGCGTTTCAAGCTGTATGCTGGAAAAATGATGGATTTAAACTGACCATTAAAACACATACATACTGTATATATATATATAAACTGTATATAGGCCCATTATTTAAACAGTGCTGTCAGCATTTGAATATGTTATATATATTCAGGGCTCCTATCCTTAGACGTGGAGAGAGGGATGCTTTGGGGTCAGTTAGTCCACAAAGGACTTTTTAAAATCAACCCTAACTCCACATACCTGAAATCCAGTGCTTCTCCCTGTGTACACCCCTCCCTCAATGTGCCCTGTTGACCAAGATCTCTTTATTTCTCCTCTCCTTTCCCTCATTGGGATAATGCCTGAGCAGTATTTAGACATGGACACTCTGACTGAAAGAATCAGAACCAAAGCCCTTCCACTACTGCCACTGAGCTGCTGACTGGTTTCCATATGGACTACTGACAAACCAAAAAGACATTAACATAGGCCCTCACACTATGCAAATAAACTACCATAGCAAATAAATCAACAAACAGCAGTTCTTGACAAAACATGGTCGCAGCTTTAATTGAAGTCCTGAGGGAGCTACACATACTTCCACTCGAAGCTAGGATCAAATACAAAGCTGCCCTGCTTACACACAAGGCCCTCCATCAATCACAGACCTCCCACCTCCGCTCCCTACTACCACACCCCACCCACAACAGACCAACCTGACAAACCACCAGCAACGTCCTCACCATCCCCTATGAACGAACAAAATATAATCAACGAACCTGCAACAAAGCCTTCGAGCTATATGCACCTTCCATCTGGAACTCACTACCGAGTCAAATCAGAAACACTACCAACCTATCCAATTTCAGGAAACAACTAAAAAACCATCCTCTTTCAGGAATACCTTGGACCAGAAGCAAGCAATCTCCACTGACATCCCCAAAATTCCCTAGAAGAGACCTATGTCTATTACCTAAGTCTTTACTACCTGTTCGAATCATCAATGTTGCCCCCCCCCCCCCGGTGATGGCTCCCCCCCATATACACTGATCACTGTCCACCCCCCCCTTCTTTGTTAACCCGCTTTGACCTAGTGAAAAGCGGTATATAAATACAGTTAAATAAATAAATAAATACATTGCAACAACAAATACACTTCAATATGAACAAAATTCACAGCAATTATCAACTGTCATTAAGTTAACAGGCTAGAGCAGGGATGGGCAACTCCGGTCCTGGAGGGCCGCAGACCAGTCAGGTTTTCGGGATATCTCTAATGAATATACATGAGAGATATATGCTTTAGAGATATCTTGCCAACCTGACTGGTTTGTGGCCCTATTAGACAACCTTTTGGTGGTGGTGAGAATCGAGGAGGAATGTGACACATTCTATATATACCCTTTCGATGTCTAGGACATCTGTACCTTGCCCACTCACAATCTTAAAAGACAGAGGTGTAAGGCAGGGGTCTCCAAATCCAGCCCTAGAGGGCCACAAACCAGTCTGCCAAGGCACTCTATAATGTGCCCTATAGGGCGTTGTATAGGGTGCCTATGAGGCACCTTAGGCTACAGCACTGTGAGGGTGTTTCTGCTGGCAGCACTGATTTAAATTAAAAGAAAAAGCCTCAAACAGCCTTTTTAGATTACACCACGGCAAGATTGAACCCATGACCTCTGCCTCCACAGTTATTGAAGTAACCAGTAGGCTACATCTCTATAGCTACTACCACACTGCTGGTTGGTTACAGAAAGACTGCAGGTCACCACACAAACTGTCTGCTGTGGTTACCAGGATAGGGTAAACCCACCCGTACCCATGATGCACTGCACATGCAGCTCAGCAGTCTACAGCTGATCATATAATGGGGTATGCACCCCCACAGCACCTAGGCCTGGTAGGGGGAACCGACCGTGTGTGTTATTGGCACAGAGTAGCTACAGACCGTGACATTGTGCGGGTCCTGTGCTCACCCTGAGGGTGAGGTGGGGAATCCAGCACCAGGTCCGCAGCACCTGGCTTGGCTAAGATAGGCTGTGCTGTAGGTCACCATCAGTGCCAGTGTGTGATAGGTAGTCCTTGCAGACACACCTAGAATGCACCTGTGTCCATCTGTATTTCCAGTCACGTCTAGCCTTTGTAGACTATGATACACCCAGAATAGTGCATATCCTGTGTAAGTGCTATGGTCACATGTTATAGGTGGAAGGGGGGTGTTTGGACCCAAAAGCAGATTATGTAGCACCGCCCTCTGCAGCTCAGGGTGGGGGACAGGATCTCCCACCAACAGATCCACATTGTACAACTCTGCAATTGTGGCAGTAGAGAGGACCACCAACCCCCCCCCCCCTTTCTGTTGGGGAACAGGCACCCTACAGGGCAGTCGATGCAGATCTGTACGCATTACATAAGGCAATTGCAGACAAGCAGAACGCTGGAGAAGCTCAGCTGACCCCCACCACTACCTGACATTCAGCAGCAGAGGGCACAGTCAGTCTCAACCCACTGCACCCTGCAAGGTGTTCCACCCATACACATGCTAACTGCAGACAGTCTGCTAGCTAGTACATAGTGCATGTTTCTGGAGGAACTGTGTGCACCCAAAAATAGAATGCATGCACACACAAGGTATGTCAGTGACTGGGCCCAATAAAAAAGAACCCATAAATATCACTTGAGAAAAATGCTGCATAGCACTATGGGGGAACCTAGCCATGCCATGGTCACTGCTCAGTCAGGGTGAGAGTGACCTCCCAGCATGACATGCCATGGCCACCCTGTCTGAGCAGGTGGAGGTCGGGCACTACAATGTCCCAGCCATTGCCCTATACCAGGGGTGGGCACCTCCGGTCCTGGAGGGCCGCAGACCAGTCAGGTTTTCGGGATATCCCTAATGAACATGCATGAGATATATATGCATTAGAGATATCCTGCCAACCTGACTGGTTTGTGGGCCCTCCAGGGCTGGATTTGGAGACCCCTGCCTTACACCTTTGTCATTTAAGATCATGAGTGGGCAAGGTACAGATGTCCTAGACATCGAAAGGGTATATAGAATGTGTCACATTCCTCCTCGATTCTCACCACCACCAAAAAGTTGTCTAATAGACAATTTTGATGTCTTGGACATCTGCACCTTGTCCACTCACAATCTTAAATGACAGAGGTGTAAGGCAGGGGTCTCCAGATCCAGCCCTGGAGGGCCACAAACCAGTCAGGTTGGCAGGATATCTCTAATGCATATATATCTCATGCATATTCATTAGAGATATCCCGAAAACCTGACTGGTCTGCGGCCCTCCAGGACCAGGTTTGCCCACCCCTGCCCTATACCCTGTGCAGATGCATCCTGTCCAGACCATACCCACAGTACCTTGCTCCTCATTATGCACATTGGCAGACTAACACTGGAAACAGTGCAAACAGTGTGGGCTCAGTAAGGTATGGGCAGCCACAACACACTGGATAGACATACACACTCCCATACCTATGTCAGCATTGTGCAAATATGGAGGTTTGTGGCAGCCGTGGCCACCTCACCAGTCCTGGGCACAGTGCGGGCATTGCTATGGTACCCAATACTGTTGGGGGTCACTCCCCAGGGTGGTAAACATTGTCAAAAGCAATAACTGAAACACACTCCACAGATATCAGAAAGGTTGCTATGATGAATCTCTGTCAACAAATCGTGTTTAACTTAGGATTTGTTAGCTGACATTAATCATAACAACCTTTTGATATATGTGGAACGTGTTCCCAAGTTTAGGACGGCATTGCTAAGGTATGCAGGTGCCAGTATTGGGAGATGCTGCTCCGCGCAGGGCCCAATAGCCTGACTCTCCATGAGGCTTTGGATAGTGCAGCCTGTGGGTGTGTGTGGGTGGGTGGGTGTGTGTATGTGTATGCCCCTGTTGGCCACTGTTCTAGGGCAGAGGCTCCCAACTCCAGTCCTGGTGGGCCAAACACTGTTTAGGTTTTCATGCTGTCCCTAATGAATATGCATGAGGTACATTTGCATACAATAGGGGCGGCGCATACAAATGCAGCACAGGCATATTTATTAGGGACAGCATGAAAACCTCAATGGTGTTTGGCCCTCCAGGACTGGAGCAGGGAAACTCTGCTCTAGAGATTGCACATGTTTATGGTGTCTGTGCTCTGTAGGGTAAAATATAGGCGTTTCAGGCATGTTTATTCTATCTGCAATAAAGGTTCCGTCTTTGTTACCACGGTTTAGTACTGGGTAAAATATGGGGACAACGTTGGCAGGAGCCACAGCTGGGACTTAAACCTGTGACCTTCTGCCCCTGAACACACTGGCTGTGTGTACTGCACCAAACTGTTGCCACAGGTGCAGGTCATTCCCTGGGGATACCATGCCTGTTCGTCAGGCAGACCTTGTCTGTTGCAGTGCATGGCACCCACCTAAATGGGGCTTGGCCGTGGTTTGGTGTGGGCAGATGCCACTGCTCCCTCCGCCACCAGCACCCCTCCGCCACCATGCTGACATGCCCTTATGCCGGTGGTGCTGCTGTTGTGCAGTCCCAGGCCATCCAGTGTGCCGGTAGGTAGCTGCCTATGATGTGGGTTATTGGGTAGGGGTGCCTACATGGACATGCTCGCTTCCCCCAGCACCGCCTGCCAATGTTATGTACCCTTGGGGGTACCTGCTGGGTAATATCCCCTGTGACACTGTGGGACACACACTCGTGCCCATATTGGACCCTCGTCAGTTGCTGTGTTGCTGCTTTACAGTTTTGGCATTCCTATGTGCCTCCTAGGCATCTGCCTAGTCTGCACTGTGCCCCAGCTGGACCACAGCATATGCCGCCTGCAGCCCCTTGTATCCCATTTACAGCATCAGTACAATTGCTGTTTCCTACGTGCCACTCTGCTGTTGCTGCACATGTGCACGCCATAACAAACCTGCCCAATATAAACGACAACAACCCTGATCACCGCTCTTTCAATGTGGGATCATTCACTTTGTAGGGGGACAGAGCATAGACCCGTCCAAACATGATATCTTCCTTTTTACGCTTTGTCAGTAGTGTTGCTTTATATTTATCATTAATATCACTGTTGGCCAGCTTGGTTATTGGGATTTCAGATGTGGTTCTGGTCATTTTCTATTATTATTTGCCTTTTTGGTTCCTGCACATGTATCACTACTATCACTTTTTCTGGGTTTCCCTGCCTTTGCTGTATATTGCCAACTGAAATGGTTTCTCTGTCCTGCAAATGTGCCTAGCGCGAGGTTTTCACTGGCGCTAATTTCCAGAGCTTTATTTCATGGCGTTAATGTGCATGGATCCACTCCACACCCACTCTCTGGCCATTGACCCCTTCTCTCCACCCCTGGGGAGCCTTACTCCACTCTCTGGGGTGCCTTTCTCCTCCCTCTGCACAACTCACCACTGCCGGAGACGTTATTGCATGATACACTGTGATAAAGAAGCTTATCATAGCTCAGGAAGGAGCTATAGAAAAGATGATGATGTGACTCTGAACAAGCAACCTGTCAGTTCTGGTAGAAATAAGAAAACAGAATTTTCCCACAAAAGACTACCAGTCCCAGAATGCACCAGGTTTTCCAACAGCCATTAGAGGAGCTGAAGTGGGGAAACGTGTGTTCAATCAGGAGGGCTATGAGGTAATCCCTAAGCACTCATCTCAAAGGGCAGGGCCTGATTCAGCACAGCTGCGCTGTATTAGGGAGGAGCACTCATCAAGGCAGAATAAGAATAGAGTTTGTTCTACAGATGACAAGCATCAGCTTCTCCATGATCATCTTCATGATCACCTTGGATATGCAGAGAAGGATCATCAGTTTCATCTGAAGAATCAGCAGAAGCAGAAGCCAAACCGGACGGATAGAGAAGGAAAGAAACCCTCTGGAAGGAAGAGGAGAAAAGCCTTTGAGAGGTCTAGAAGAGTCCAAGGCAGTACGTATACTGGGAGGTATTCCAAGGGCCAGCATAGATCATTGGACTGGGGAAAGCCAGAAGAATGGTGCTGCAGAACAAGGAATCACCAGAGGCTACCTGTGAGGGAGACGGCTGCACGTGGAAGGGACTCTAAGACCTATGCCAGAAGGTATGTGAAGAGAGATCCAGTGTCCAGGGATCAGGACTGGAAGGCTGGACATAAGAACTGGACTACATACTGGCCAGGCTATATAGAGAGGAACTATAGCAACAATGGAAGCTCAGGTATGAACACTGATCTATGCCTTAGCTATAACCTTGAAAGACAGCAGGGAAATAAGTGTTCTCCTGAAAGCGCTCCATTGAAAGATTCATCTGTGCCAATTCATGATAGTGACCCTATGCTTGTTGATGAAGGGGAAATAATAGCAGATCAAGATATTGTTTATATGGACTGCTCTCTATCCAAACTCCGTTGGTAACTTTCTGTGATAAAGCACAGCAGCCATCACAAAGAAATATAAATTTGTTCTTTATTCCACTAAGAAAAGCTCCTGAAGCAGGATTTGACTCACACAGTAGAAAGCCAGCCTGCTAAAGGGTTTCAGCTGGATAACTGATAGCAATTGAGCTGCACCTAATTGCTTGTGAGCTAGGAGAGGATTACTTCTGGATCTGTGTGGAAAGTAATCAGAAGTTAACCTTACAAGAACAGTTTATTTCTTTCTTTGTGGCTTTTCGTTTGTTAGAGATATGCTAAGAAAACATTAGCTAATTGCCTGACAAGTTTGAAGGTTGTTTTCCTGATTTTGATTTTTGACTTTGTTTTACCAAGTTAAACACTGCAAGCAAGTAACCTAATTTATGTGCTACCAAGCATATCTGTGCTGGGAGAAATAACCCCATAAATAAAGAAGTATCTTATTGGCTTTAACACGTGTGCACAACTAAATTATTGTCAGCAGCTGTGTCTGGTGTGAATGAACTACATTACCCACAATACCTTGCAAAAATCATATAAATATATGCATTGTCAAGACTGTGAAGATTCTCACCCAGGCAGCCATCTGACAAATGGCGTAGTTGGCAGGATTGCTTTTGCACAAAGGGGATTTACTTGCTGAGGATTACAACTACAGTTCAAGTTTAAAGCTGGAAAAAAAGATTTTCCCTCAACTGCACTTTGGAGGAGAGGAAGCTGTCCCAGGAGGAAAAGGCCCTGTGCAGAGCTGAATTCATCACTGAGACAAGGTAATAAGTACCTGGGCATGTCTAGTGGTGGATGGGAGTAAGCACAGGGTAATTGAAAAAAAAAAGTGTAGAAAAAACACCTGTTTGGAAGGTGGTGCACTGTGTTTTTTTCTTTGTATTTCTTACAGGGTTCAAGATGGATTCAAAGGAACTAGCTCAGTGGATGGCAGCCCAGTTCAGCAGGCAGCAGGAGCTAGCACAGCAGGCTCAGGACACTGCTATGAGAGCCTTAATGGACCAGCAGAAGCCAGTGCTTGATCTGGTGCAAGCCCTAGTTGAGCTGAAGAACCAAAGTGGAAGAGATGCAAGACCAGCAGTGAATACTGGTACACCACATGTGGACAGTGTGGGACTCAATCAAGGGATTGGGGCATTTAGTTTTGGGAAATTAACTCCAGATGATAATGTTGATGATTTTCTAGAGTCTTTTGAAAGAGTGGCACAAGCATTAGCATGGCCAGAGACCCAGTGGGCAGTAAGGCTGGCAGCCTCATTAACTGGAGAGGCGCTTGCAGCTTACAGAGCAATGCCAGCAGCCCAGGCTTTGAATTATAAGGATGTAAAGGCTGCTATTAGAGATCGCCTAGGGTTGTCTATTTCAGAGTATAGGCAAATGTTTAGAGCTACTACATTGAGAGTGGGTGAAACACCCAGGGCTCTGAGTCAGAGAATCAGAGGTTTAGCTGTAAAATGGTTGGAGCCTGAGCAAAAGACAGTAGAAATGTTATTAGATATTATAATGCTTGAACAATTTATGTCTGGGGTGCCTAAAGATTTGCATACTTTCCTTATACAGCAAAATTGCCAAAATCTTGGAGAGGCAACCATGCTAGCAGAGAGATTCTTGGAAGCCACACAGGCTTGCCATAGAATGGGTGGCCCTCTGAAGATTGGTGCTGATGCTAGAGATGCTTTATCAGAAAAGAAAATAATTAAAAATGTTTCTGAAAATGAATGTACTGTATCAAACCAGATGACACAGTGGAATAGAAAGAAATGTTTCAAGTGTGGAAAATGGGGACATTTAAAAAAAAAGATGCCAGACACACACTAGCTTAATGGGTCTGGATTTAAAACAGCCCAAAGAAGGATTTCTTTTGATGGTTGATGTGCAAGGAATTACCACAAATGCTTTGTTAGACTCTGGGGCAGACCAGAGTATGATGTCAAAAAGGCTTTGGAAGAGGATAGAGGCCCAAGAAGGATTTGTGCCTAGAACCCCTGAAAGCCAAGTTCACATCAGATGCATTCATGGTGCTGCAACATCACATCCCACCTATAGGCTAAAGGTTAAGTGCCTGGGGGGACAAGAGGAAGTCCTGTTAGCAGTGGTGCCTAGGCTACCCGTTGATTTGGTTCTAGGAAGAGACTGGCCAAGATTTAAGCAGGGTCTAGTGGAAGGACTAGGAAAGAAGGAGGGAGAAGGTTTAATGGTAATAGCTCCCGGGCCTTTATTTGGAAGTCCTCAGACCCCAGCTAAAAAGATGGTTAAGCGTCCAGAAGACCAAGCTACCCCAAAGCAGATATTTGTCCTAAAGTACCATAGGGTCACAGAGAAGGCCCAAGCTCCTAAGCGGGCAAACCCTCAAGCTGCTGGGTTTGACCTGTGCAGCATAGAAAATGTGACGGTACCTAGCCAAGGGAGAGCCCTGGTGGACACTGGTCTCCAAGTGGAAATACCTATTGGATGCTATGGGAGAGTAGCCCCAAGGTCCGGATTAGCCCTTAAATATTTCATCGATGTGGGTGCGGGAGTAATTGATCCCGATTACAGGGGCAATATTAAAGTTCTGTTGTTTAATTTTGGACAGAATGATTATCACGTGAAAACAGGAGACAGAATTGCCCAATTGATCTGTGAGAGGCTGGGTTTTCCACCTGTGGAGGAGGTCGCATCCCTGGAGAATTCTGAACGTGGAACCAAAGGCTTTGGTTTCTACTGAGGTCAAAGGGGTTAAAAGCCTAGCTGCCACCTGTGCCCGAGAGAGGGAGGTGAATGAAGAGGAAGATTTGGGACCCCAGGTATCTGATTGTAAAGAAAAATCAGAGCCCCAAATAGGTGAGGACCTGACAGTGGTACAACAGGAAGAAATTAGGAAATTGCTCAAAGAGTTTCCAGATGTGTTGACACCCATACCTGGGGAGACACATTTGGTTGCCCATGAAATAATAACTCCACCTGGGAAATTAGTTCGTCAAAGGCCATACCGCTTGCCTGAAGCCAAAAGACAGGAAGTAGTGGCACAATTCCAGGAGATGTTGGACATGGGAGTAATAGAGGAGTCAAAGAGTCCCTGGAATGGCCCCATAGTCCTGGTGCCGAAGCCTGATGGATCTTTAAGATTTTGTATTGACTTCCGGCAGGTAAACGCCATATCAGTTTTTGATGCATATCCAATGCCAAGAATTGAAGAGCTGTTGGATCAGCTGGGACAGGCTCAATACTTAACCACCCTTGATATGACAAAAGGATATTGGCAAATCCCTCTCACCAGGGAGTCGAAGCCGAAGACTGCGTTCAGCACCCCCGTTGGCCTTTTCCAGTTCAAGAGGATGCCTTTCGGACTGCATGGAGCAGCTGCTACCTGCCAAAGGTTAGTGGATCAGGTACTTCGACCCCACCAAAATTATGCTTTTGCATATATGGATGATGTCATAATCCATAGTAACACACCTGGGCGGAGCATCTAAAGAGGATCAGGGCAGTCTTGTGCTCCATGAAGCAAGCGGGAATCACTTTAAACCCGAAGAAGTGTGCCTTTGCAAATAGGGAGGTAAAATACTTAGGCCACCTAGCGGGAAGAGGAAAAATTAAACCTCTAATAAGTAAAATAGATAGCATCAGGAATTTTCCTCCTCCAACAACAAAGAAACAACTAAGAAGTTTCTTAGGACTTATTGGATACTACCGCAGGTTTATACCGCAATTCGCAGAGAAAAGTGCCATTTTCACGGATATGCTGCGGAAGAATTGTCCAAACCAGCTAAAGTGGACACCTGAAGCTGAAAAAGCGTTTTCAGTCTTAAAAGGAAAATTGTGTACAGGACTGGTACTGAAAGGGGTGGACTTCAAGAAACCCTTTCTGGTTCAAACGGATGCATCGGATGTAGGGCTAGGAGCTGTCCTATCCCAGTGCCATGATGGGGAGGAGCATCCTGTGATGTACCTGAGCAGGAAGTTGTCACCGGCTGAACAAAACTATTCCACAATAGAAAAAGAATGTTTAGCTATTAAGTGGTCAGTGGAGGCGTTAAGGTTTTACCTTACAGGGAGAAAGTTCCAGTTGGTCACGGACCATGCCCCACTTAAGTGGTTGCAGCAAATGAAGAACCACAATGCCAGGTTGACACGCTGGTACATGGCCTTACAGGCATTTGATTTTCAAGTTGAACATCGTGCTGGGAAGTTACACAAGAATGCAGATGCCCTTTCCCGTATTACGGACTGTAGAGAAGAAGTTTCACCAGTTACACCAGTCTGTAATAACTTAAGCAGGGGGGTATGTGATAAGGAAGCTTATCATAGCTCAGGAAGGAGCTATAGAAAAGGTGAAGTGACTCTGAACAAGCAACCTGTCAGTTCTGGTAGAAATAAGAAAACAGAATTTTGCCACAAAAGACTACCAGTCCCAGAATACACCAGGTTTCCAACAGCCATTAGAGGAGCTGAAGTGGGGAAAACGTGTGTTCAATCAGGAGGGCTATGAGGTAATCCCTAAGCACTCATCTCAAAGGGCAGGGCCTGATTCAGCACAGCTGCGCTGTATTAGGGAGGAGCACTCATCAAGGCAGAATAAGAATAGAGTTTGTTCTACAGATGACCAGCTTCATGATCACCTTGGATATTCAGAGAATTGATATGCAGAATCAGCTTGATTTGATCATCAGTTTCATCTGAAGGATCAGCAGAAGCAGAAGCCAAACCGGATGGATAGAGAAGGAAAGAAACCCTCTGGAAGGAAGAGGAGAAAAGCCTTTGAGAGGTCTAGAAGAGTCCAAGGCAGTACGTATACTGGGAGGTATTCCAAGGGCCAGCATAGATCATTGGACTGGGGAAAGCCAGAAGAATGGTGCTGCAGAACAAGGAATCACCAGAGGCTACCTGTGAGGGAGACGGCTGCATGTGGAAGGGACTCTAAGACCTATGCCAGAAGGTATGTGAAGAGAGATCCAGTGTCCAGGGATCAGGACTGGAAGGCTGGACATAAGAACTGGACTACATACTGGCCAGGCTATATAGAGAGGAACTATAGCAACAATGGAAGCTCAGGTATGAACACTGATCTATGCCCTAGCTATAACCTTGAAAGACAGCAGGGAAATAAGTGTTCTCCTGAAAGTGCTCCATTGAAAGATTCAACTGTGCCAATCATGATAGTGACCCTATGCTTGTTGATGAAGGGGAAATAATAGCAGATCAAGATATTGTTTATATGGACTGCTCTCTATCCAAACTCCGTTGGTAACTTTCTGTGATAAAGCACAGCACCATCACAGAGAAATATAAATTTGTTCTTTATTCCACTAAGAAAAGCTCCTGAAGCAGGATTTGACTCACACAGTAGAAAGCCAGCCTGCTAAAGGGTTTCAGCTGGATAACTGATAGCAATTGAGCTGCACCTAATTGCTTGTGAGCTAGGAGAGAATTACTTCTGGATCTGTGTGGAAAGTAATCAGAAGTTAACCTTACAAGAACAGTTTATTTCTTTCTTTGTGGCTTTTCGTTTGTTAGAGATATGCTAAGAAAACATTAGCTAATTGCCTGACAAGTTTGAAGGTTGTTTTCCTGATTTTTTTTTTTTTTTAAACTTTTATTTTCATTTTGCAACAAACAAAAGAAACAACACACCAAAAGAGACAAAACAAGTATACAATAAGGAAAAGTAAACCCATTACCCCCCCCCCCGGTGCTTCTTCTCTACCCGTTTATATCAGCATGTGAGCGCTTCCAATTAACAGTGATTATACATCAAACGAACAAAAAAAAAAGTATCCACAATACAGCATGATCATGAGACAGAGATATATACAAAGTTAGACAGTCAGATGAGAGCATTTAGCAAAATGTACATATTCATTGAGCATCTTCCATTGAGACCAATGGAGAAGGAGTCTGAACGGAGGAAGCGAGCAGACGAGGTAGTTGTTCATATTTACTGTAGAGACAGGCATGATTCCACCATTCATTGAGGCTCAGATGGGAACTAATTTCCCAGTATTACTTAATTAGGGAAATAGCAATGCCAAGCATAAAGTTCAAAAGGAGATAAGCCATTTTTGGGAGAGAGGGGATCCCCGCAACTGGGCGAAGTCCCACTATCCTCCGAGAAAGGGACTCCTGAGAGTGCAATATAGACTAAATACGACCCCAGACCCGACGCCAGTTATACTGTAGTGCGGGATATTCATGCATAACATGAAGTAATAGACCAATGGCCACAGGACGTGTCCAGCAACCATTACCCTGAGTAGTGTTCCATTTGTCTAATCTGTGAGGAGTGTAAAAACACCGGTGGGCTAGAAAGAAGAGGGTCTGAGTGAGTGAGGCGTGTCGGGAACCCGTGTCCCTCTGCTCCAGATAAGGCTCCATTGCTCCAAGGTTAAAGTCACATGCAATTCGCTCTCCCATACTTTCTGCGCTATAGAGGTATCTCTAGTGATAGCATTACATAAGGTTTAGTAAAATTGGATGCTACACCCGGTGAACTACCGAGAGATCGGAAGTCTCCAATAAACCTTATGCAGAGAGATCCGATGGCGGGAGTACTCTAGTGCTCCGAATGCAATGCTGAAGTTGCACTGACCAGAGTCGGGAGTCGAAAGGTTGCATAAGAGTATTAAAGGCACCTAAAGTGTCGAAAAGCATTGGTGGGTAGTGGGAGTCTAATGGGAGAGTCATACCAGGGAGTAAGGTAAGAGGAATCCGGTGAGCAAAGGCCCGCTACTATATCTAGCCACACAGGTCTGCTCGGTACTGGAGCTTCAACCAACGAGCACCTTGTTTGAGAAGAAAAGATTGAGGGAACACTTGAGTAAAATCGCCACCAAGTAGTAATGGAGCATTGGCGGAGGCCGAGGCCAACTGCGCAAAACTTGCATAGTAAGCAGGGTTGTCCACAGTCGGGGCATAGTGCAAATACACGTGAATTCACTATCTCCAACCTCAAGGTGTACACGGGCCCATCTACCCTCCATGTCAGCGCTAATATCAGGTACAGTAGCGTGCAAAGACTTCTTAACCAGAATGGCTATCCCGTACCATTTGGAAACGGTGGGAGAATAGGCAGCTACCATGTGAGGCCTAGCATTGAGTTTCAGTGTTTCAGCAGAGTGTAATGCGTTTCCTGAAGAAACACCAAATCAACATGCTCGTGGCTAAGATAGCTAGGATTTTCTTTCCTTTGAGTGGACCAGTAATGCCTTTGACGATGAATAATAAGATTTTTACATAAGGCCATTCAGAAAAGTTAAAATTCTGAGCATGATAGCACACATAATTTCACTGTGTCCCTCAAACTGACTGTATCTAGCTGTACACTTGACATAGGAAAAATAAGCTAATATAATACAATGAAGCGCCCCACATTAACAAAGAAAACCGCAGTACGGTAGAGGAGAAGCAAAACCCCAAAATTACTGGCGACCATGTGTCTGCGGGGAGAAACCCCAGAGAAGGCCGAAATTGAAAAAACATATAACCTGTAGGACTGTGCGTGCTCCGAATCCGACCGAGGCACACATCATGAAGGGATAGGAGACCAAAGACAAAAGTCATACAGAGAAAGAAAGAAAGTCCAGGCTATTTCTGTGCTGGGCTATGACCGCCGCATCGGGCCCTTCAAAATGGCGGACAGAGCCGGCAGATAAGAGTCCAAGATTTGGGATTAGCGCATCTGCTCTGCTTCTTTGGAGTCCAAAAATGTTGATAGTAGATCAGGATCCTCGAACGTCCTGGTCTGGTTGTGGAGAGTCACTCGGAGCTTCGCTGGATACAACAGGCCAAAGCGAGCCTGTAGCTGTTGAAGTCGAGGGCGAAGAGCAAGGAGTTTCTTCCGACGGTCAACGGTAGGCTTTGCCAAATCAGGAAAGAAGGAGACCTTACGACCTTCAAAGTCCAAATGATGATTCGCTCGGGCAGCATGTAAAATTTGTTCCACTTGTTGATATCGTAGCAAGCTGAAGATAATAGGCCGGGGGGTCGTGCGGTTGAGCGCCATGCGGGCAGGAACACGGTGTGCTCGATCGATTTCCAGTTCTCTGTGAAAAGTGATCTTCAGCAAGGAGGGAAGAGTTTTGAGCAAGAATTCTCTTATATCTCCTGCTTCCACCCCCTCCGGCATTCCGAGGAGCCTCACATTGTTGCGACGGGCTCGATTATTGCTATCTTCCAACTCCTTTTGAAGATTCTGTATCTGGCGCTCAGCCTTGTCCAATTTGCCCAAGCGCACCTCGTGCGAGTCGAGGACCCCCGCCATATTGTCCTGCCGTAATGAAAGACCTTCAAGTCGGTCCTGGAGCACTCCAAAGTCTTCTCGCATGGCTCGAAGCGCTTCTCCATTGGACTGCACCAATTCCTTCACGCCGCGTATTTCCTCCAAAATCTCCAGGTGCATTGCGGGGTTTTCAACGAAATGGAACCATCTTCTGTGGGGAGGACACCTCTGTTTTGGAGCGTTTTCCGTGAGAAGAAGGAGACCCGAAGTCCAAGCGCGCTGGTTTATGGGCCGCCATCCCCCCCGAGGTGCCCCGGTCAGCTCGGAGCGAAATAGTAAGTTTATATAGGTATTAAGTCAGGATTCTGAGTAGGCCTCTCGGGAGCTTCAACGCAAAGCGTCCTACCCGCTGGACATCAGGCTCCGCCCCCCTGTTTTCCTGATTTTGATTTTTGACTTTGTTTTACCAAGTTAAACACTGCAAGCAAGTAACCTAATTTATGTGCTACCAAACATATCTGTGCTGGGAGAAATAACCCCATAAATAAAGAAGTATCTTATTGGCTTTAACACTTGTGCACAACTAAATTATTGTCAGCAGCTGTGTCTGGTGTGAATGAACTACATTACCCACAATACCTTGCAAAAATCATATAAATATATGCATTGTCAAGACTGTGAAGATGTCTCACCCAGGCAGCCGTCTGACAGGACGCAACCCTAGCATGCGTTCAAAGGGGATATCTACCCCTCAACATCAACCAGTTAACATTCTTTCATTCAGGAAAAACCCTCTTAGAAGCCACTTATCTGAACGGAGACTTTCCACAGTTCATAGGCAACTCGGCGTCTTCCCCAGCTCATAGATAGACTCAACGTCCACTCCTGATGTTCATTAGTTCCTTAGTTCTTATGTTACCTATGTAGCCTGTTACCTTGTTCTATGTAAAAAGTTGTACAATACTGTCAGTTACGTTCCATGTAAACCGTCTTGAATCGTAGAAAGACGGTATATAAAAACTGTTAAATAAATAAATAAATCACTCCCACGTGATTAACCATATAGCTATCTGGGCAAGTGATACCCCCACAACATAAATATACATTTGACTAATAGTCATTGAATCATATTAGAGTATTTTAGTGACTAAGATCTAAAGTGACCAACCATCCAGTATTATACAGGACATTCCATATTTTAAGGATTTGTCCCTGGAATCGTATGGGATGCCTATATGACCCCTTTTTTAAAACACATATTACACTCCTACACTCCACATTTGTACCAGCGGACTTCTCCACTCCAGCTGGAATTTTCAAAGGGAAACTATATTTATATTAGACTATATCCATCAGAGACACGGAAACATTAGACATGCATTCACTCTGTTGTACTTCAGTCACACAAACATACACATGCATTTATCCACCCCTCCCACCCCCCAAAATCAGGTACACACATACACAATAGCACTCTTTAGACAGACAGATTCTGTCTCTGACTGTCTACTGGTGCTGTGCTGCTTCTGCACTTCTCTGCTTCAGTGTTCAATATTTTTGCTACCAATTATTTTTTGCAGCCTGCAAAAGCTTCCTCACACTTTACCCCCATTCCACTTGCATAGAAACATAGAAATATGATGACAGAAAAAGACCACATGGACTATCTAGTCTGTCCTTCCATATCAACAACTACAACAGTCCCCTTTTTACCTTTAGAGATCCTCTGTGTTTGTCCCATGCTTTTTTTAATTCAGTTACTGTCCTCATCTCTACCACCTCCACTGGGAGACTATTCCACGGATCCACTACTCTTTCCATAAAGAAATATTTCTACATATCACTCCTGAATCTCTCTCCCTTCACCCTCATCCCATGTCCCCTCGTAGCAGAACTTGTTTTCAATTGAAAGAGGCTCTCTCCCTGAACATTTATGCCACGGAGGTATTTAAACATCTCAATCATATCACCTCTATCCCACCTTTCTTCTAAGGTGTACATATTAAGATCCTCCAGTATGTCCTCATATGCTTTATAATGAAGACCACTAACCATTTTAGTAGCCACCCTCTGCACCGACTCCATCCTGTTCACATCCTTTTGAAGGTGCGGTCTCCAGAATTGCACACTATACTCCAAATGAGGTCGCACCAAAGACTTATACAATGGCATTATTACCTCCTTTTTCTGCTAGCCAATCCTCTCTGTATGCACCCAAGCATCCTTCTAGCTTTGCCGTCGCCTTTCTATCTGTTTAACTACTTTAAGATCATCAGACACAACCACGCCTAGGTCCCGCTCTTCTTTAGTGAACAAAAGTACTTCACCCCTTATACTATATTGCTCCCTTGGATTGCTGCAGCCCAAATGCATGACCTTACATTTTTTAACATTAAATCCCAGCTGCCAAATTCTTGACCATTCTTCAAGCTTAGCTAGATCCCTCCTCATGTTATCTACACCTTCCTGGGTGTCTACTCTATTGCAGATTTTGGTGTCATCCGCAAAGAGGCAAACCTTACCCGACAGCCCTTCCGCTATATCACTAACAAAGATGTTAAAAAGAATCGGACCAAGGACAGATCCCTGGGGCACCCCACTGGTAACATCCTTCTCCTCAGAGTGAGCTCCATTTACTTGTACTCTTTGTCGCCTCCCACCCAACCAATTTCTAACCCAAGCAGTAACTTTAGGGTCCATCCCTAGGGTGCCTCAGTTTGTTTATAAGTCGCCTGTGAGGAACAGTGTCAAAGGCTTTACTGAAATCCAAATACACCACATCTAGGGCTCTCCCTTGGTCCAACTCCCTGGTCACCCAGTCAAAAAAATCAATCAAATTTGTCTGACAAGACCTGCCTCCGCTGAATTCATGGCTGCCTCGGATCCTGTAATCTGCTGGACTCCAGAAACCTCACTATTTTCTCTTTCAGCAGCGTTTCCAATAATTTACTCACCACCGAAGTTAAACTAACCAGCCTGTAGTTTTCAACCACATCCTTACTTCCGCTTTTGTGTAAAGGCACCACATGAGCCTCTCTCCAGTCCTTTGGCACCACTCCCGACTCCAACGAGGCATTGAAAAGGTCAGTCAGTAGAGCTGCTAGAACGTCCCCAAGTTCCCTCAGTATTCTGGTAAAACACTGTCAGACACAAGACCTGTAGCACACTCCACAGACATCAGAAAAGTTGCTATGATGCAGCTCACTCAGAAAAGTGTACTTAACCTAGGAATTGCTATCTGCCAGTACTCATAGCAACCTTTTGATAGATGTGTACCATATTCCCCGGTTTAGAGTGGCATTACTAAGTTATGCAAGTGCTAGTATTGGGAGATGCACGCAGAGCCCAAAGTCCTGCCTCTCCAGGAGGCTTTGGATAATGGGGCCTGTGGGTGCGGGTGCGTCTGCCCCTATTGGCTGCTGCTTTACGGCAGAGGTTCCCAACTCCAGTCCTGCGGTGCCAAACACCATTCGGGTTCTCATGCTGTCCCTCATGAATATGCATGAGATACATCTGCATACCATGGGGGTGGCACATAGAAATGCAGCACAGGCATCTTTACCAGAGGCAGCATGGAACCGGGATGGTGTTTGGCCCTCCAGGACTGCAGTTGGGAGGCTCTGCTCTAGGTAATGTGCATGTTTATGGTGTCTGTGCTCTGTAGGGTACAATGTAGGTGTCTTGGGCATGTTTACGTCATCTGCAATAAAGGTGCTGTCTGAATTAGCACGTTGTAGTAGTGGGTAAAATATGGGGACTGGGTTGGCAGGAACCACAGCTGGGACTTGAACCTGTGACCCTCTGCTTCTGAATACACTTGTTTTGTGCACTGCACCACCTTGTTGTCACAGAATCTGTACATTCCTTGGTGATACCATGACTGTTCGTCAGAAAGGGCCCGTCTGTTGCAGTACACGGCACCCACCTACACAGGGCTAGGCCACGGTCTGCTCTGGGCAGCTGCCACTGGCCCCCTCCACCCCCAGTATCCCTCAGCCACCATGCTGACATGTCCTTCTGCTGGTGGTGCTGGTGGTGCGCAGTCTCAGGCCATCCAGTGTGCAGGTAGGCGGCTGCCTATGGTGCGGGTTCTGGGGTAGGATTGCCTGCATAGGTGTCCACGCTCCCCCCCAGCACCGCCTGCCAATGTTCTGTGCCCTTGGGGGTAGCTGCTGGGTACTATCCCCTGTGACACTGTGGGAAACACAGTCTTGCCCATGTTGGGCCTTCAGCAGTTGCTGTCTGGCTGCTCTGCTGCTTCAGCATTCGTATGGGCCACCTAGGCATCGCCCTAGTCCGCACTGTGGCCCAGCTGCACCACAGCATGTGCCGCCTGCGGCCCTCTGTATCCCCTTCTCCGGCATCTGTCCAGTTGCCGTTCCGATATGCCCGCCCTGATGTTGCGGGACATGTGCATGCCATACAAACCCTGTCCGATGGTGGGGAAAAAAGCTGAGCAGCGCTATATCACTGTGGGCTCATTCACCTTGTATGGGGCAGAGTATAGTAGACCCTTCCACGATTTATATCTGTTCTATGGAGCTTACTCGGGGGGGGGGGGGTCGATGTTTCTCATTGCTACCACTATTGGCCAGCTTGGTTATGGTCTTTTTCCAGTTTGTTGGGGTAATTTTCAGTGTTTATTTGCCCTTTTTGTTCTGTGCACATGTATCACACCTATCACTTATTTTAGGTTTCCCTGCCTGGGCTGTACATTGCTGACACTGAAATGGTTTCTCTCTCTCCTGTAATGTGCATTTAACGGCAGGTTTTCATTCGCGTTGGAATTGAGCTCTTCAGATCAGCACGTTAGTGTGAAGGGAGCCTCTCCCCGCCCACTCTCCGCCAATTTACCCCTTCTCTCTCCGCCCTCTCTCCACCTTCTGCAGTGTTTTTAACCGCGCCGCAGAGTTTACGATCGTTAACTACGGTTAACGCGCGTTATGTAACGTTAACGATCATAAGCGCGTCATAACGCACATTATGATGCGCTTACGATCATTAACATTACATAACGCGCGTTAGTTACGATTACCGCAGTTTAGTAAACATACCCCTTAGAGACAGCTACTTTACAAAGTTGTAGAATCTTAAAATAATTTAGATGATTGGCAATCCTAAACTCAGCACATCAGACAAATCTGGCTCTGCTTCCTCCCCAAGACCCAGGCAAACCACCATCAGACAAAGCCAGCCAAATAGGTTGCAGCAGACACAGCCAGCCAATAGGAAGCAGGAGGAGGTGGGAGCAGTAGCTAGGATACAGAATTTTTTTATGTTTGCCATGTTCCAATGCACCCAACTGAAAGCTAGCTGCTTTTCAATCATGAACAAGGTGTGGTCTACCGAAAAAAAACCAACTGAATGTAGAGACTCTCAAATGTATAATGATTGTAAGGTACAATTTTGAGTTGAGTTACCCAGAATTTTTTAATTATCTTAGTGGAAATGTTGCTATTTTGAAAAAAATTCACTCTGTAGAGAAGTACAAAATACTACTACCAAGGAAATCTAGGTTCGATTCCCACAGGTATGCCTTGGGAAAGTTATTTTCTGTAAAACTAGAGGGCATAACATGAAGCTGCAAGGGGGTAAACTGAGAGGCAATGCCAGGAAATACCTTTTCACCTGAGCGCATTGTGGATGGTTGGAATGCCCTCCTGATGGAAGTGGTGGGTGTACCAAATGCTCTGTGACCTACACAGAGCATTTGGTACACCCCTAAGCAAAGGCATGCACCTGCTCTTGCCGCCTTGCCCTTTGCTGCCTTTCTGGGCAGACTAGATGGCTCATACTGGTCTTTATCTGCTGTCATATACTATGTTACTGTGGCTCATACTGGTCTTTATCTGTGTCATATACTATGTTAAGTAGGCCTGATTGGCACATTTGTAAATCAAGTTATAAACATAGCCTATTGATTAAAATTTTGGGTTAAAAATAAAATTGTAATTATATGTATATTTTTTATTTTCCTTAACTTTGAACCACCCCCCCACCCCCCCCCCCCCCCCCGTATTGATAGAGAGTCCAGTATTAGAACCTAGATATATGGTCAGGTTACTAGGCTAATCTCCTCCCCGGTATTTGAAATATAGAAAAGTGTAAAACACATTTTTATTTTCCATGGAAACATAACATACATCACTAAGGGAAAGGACCATTTTGACACTGTGGACCCTTAACAATTAATAAATACAATGCACAGTTCAAATAAAAGTATACTCAGAAACAAGAATCAGTCATTTTGCATAAAGTTAAGCGTTATGAACTTTATCAAATATTCATCAAGCAATTCAAAAACAATTAGTGAGGTAGATGTTTGTTCAGGGTTTTTTCTTTAACTGTGGGAACTGCGAATAATAAACAATCGACTATGTCATCTAGTGAGCAAACAAGAAATGGCCTGCACAGCATGAACTATCGCATCTTTATAGTTAATCACATCTTTACTTCTCAACTTTCCTCTGTTTTGCTGTCATAGCAAACACAGTACACATACTCAGTATCAAACTTTCTCTGAAGGGCAAACAGGATATCAAATCCTCACAAAGGGGTGATAACATCCAACAGAGCCCGCATGGGAAAGCGGCCATGTCAGTTCTGTGTTATCTACAGAGTGACAGAATATCTTCCCTTCAGTGGATCCTCATCTGTGGAGATGTATTTGACAAGGGCGACTTCTTCTTTTTTTCCTTCTAGTCTCCTTACTCACATTTCTCAGTTGTTCACAAGTTTTCTTTTGACGTCTATCTTTTCTCTGCATTGCGGTGCTTTCTGACATCTCAGGCTTATATTTTTGAGATATATTTGTCAGTGATATGTCACAGAAAATAGCCCCTTGTGTCTTTAAAAAAAAGCAGGCTGTATAGCAAGATCATACCCAGAGTAGATATACATGGCTGATACTTGCATGCTTAGGCCTGAATGGCAAAGCCTCTAAGCATCATTTGTATCTGCAGATGAACTGAAGAGGACTTTGCAGCTATGAAGAACAAAAAAAAGAGAGTCTTTGGTTCTTCAAAGTTCAGTCCAAGATCATCAGGATTTCAGGCATTGGACTCAAAGGACCCAGGACCTGCACCAGATGCTGGGGAGGTATCAACATTGAGGAGACATCAATCTCCCTTGACATAAAGCATCAGTAGAAAGCATCATCATTGGTAATTGACCAGTGATTGCCTGAAGGATTGCTGAAACCCATGCAGTACCTGAAAATATTGCGCCAATGCCAAGACTTCCAGAAGCCTCAGAACTGCTATTAACCACCCTGATGTTGATTTCAGGTGAATAAGATGAGGAAGCTTCACTGAGATAATCATTGACCTGGAGGTTGAGGCCCCAGCAGTCCATGGGTACCCTCACTGAGTCTTTACTGCTAGTCAAAAGCACACTGAAACTTTTAGAGTGGAATATGCTTCTGATTTTGAGTCTGAGAATTCCATGAGTTCTCAATATGAAGTAGGCTCCACTGATTTCCCATCTGACCTTTCCACAGGAAAGAAGAAAGTCTCTTCCAGAGGACTTTTTTCACTGATTATATCAAGGAAATGTGCAGACTATTCAATTCCAGTAAAAGAAGGAGGAGGAACCCAAGACAGAGATATTGGACGTCCTCCAGTTCTTCAGTCTGCCAAAGAAAGGCATGGTAGTGCAAGTCACAAGATCCTGAGAGAAAGACAGATGAGAACATAGGAAATCCTCCTTTATGTGTACCAATTAAATAAGAAGATGGGTTCTATGGGGGTCATTTTAGAAGCTGTATTTGTGAGTTGGACATCTGAAAATGGCATTCAGAAATGCAAATCACAGAGACATCCCCTGATCCATTTTTGAAAGCTAGGTATGTAGATGTTGCCAGCACGAACAATCCATATAGCATGGGGGTGTAGTGAAAGCCTGGCTTGGGCAGAGCAAGGAAGACACATGTCAGGGTGTGAGTTCAGAATGGCATAAGTATATCTGGCCCTTGTCTTTATGGTTTATGGTTTATTTTATTTGATATATCGCCTTTTTCAAAGCATACAAAGTCTATGGCTGTTCCCGACCATGAATAGAGTGCACAGAAAGTGCTTGTTTCATAATTGCAACACGTTCAGGGGGAAGGTCAAAGGTGCTTTCATGGGCACAGTTCATATTTCTTTTCTGAAGAAACCTGCATGTAAATACACACACAAAACATATTACTGACCTATCACCGGATGTCTGATTATCTGAAATGGCCAGCAAGGATGTGCAAGTCTCATAACATAGCTGCGCCACTTCTGAAATACCCTGTCCAGCAAGTCTAAGGGGTATGTTTACTAAAGTGCGGTAATCGTGAATAACGCACGTAATGTACGGTTAACGATCGTTCGCACGTCAGAACGCACGTTATGACGTGCGAACGATCGTTAACCGTACGTTACGCGCGTTAACCGCAGTTAACGATCGTAAACCCCCGCGGCACGTTAAAACAACGCAGAAGGTGGAGAGTGGGCGGAAAGAAGGGGTCAATGGGCGGAGAGTGGGCGAGGAGAGGCTCCCATCACACTAACGCGCTGAATTTCAGAGCTCAATTCCAACGCAAATGAAAACCTGCCGTTAAAGGCATATTAAAGGGAAGAGAAACCATTTCCGTCAGCAATGTACAGCAAAACCGGGGAAACCTACAAAACGTGAGCAGTGTGATACATGTACACTGAACAAAATAGCAAATAGGAATGGAAAAAGACCACAACAAAACCCTAAAAAACTATACTCCAGCTGGTCAACAGTGATATTGATGGGCAACCATAAAAAACACTCCCAGGAAAGCTCCAAAAAAAAGAAATGAGTTTTGGAAGGGTCCACGGAGCGTAGACCCTTCCAAAAATCATTTCCTAATTTTAATTATGAGCGTTCCTGGGAGTGTTTTCCATGGTTGCCCATTAATATCACTATTGGCCAGCTTGGTTATGTTTCTATCCCCTTATTCCGAGGTCATATTTGGGGTTTATGTGCACCTATGTCACCATACAAGGTGAATAAGCCCACAGTAAAAATGTGCAGAGCAGGGTTTCTGACTCTTTCGGCCAGGTGTCCTATCTCCAGGGACTGCACTGTCTCTGGGGCCACAGTGTGGTGCAGCAGACACAGCCAGTACCTGTAGGACCAGAGAGTCACAGGTTCAAATCCCAACTGGGGCCCCTGCCAACCCAGTCCCCATATTTTACCCACCACTAAACAGAGATAGTAAAGACACCCCTTTATTGCAGAGAACATAGGCATGGTTAATACGCCTATATTTTACCCCACCGAGCACAGACACCATAAACAGGCGCATTACCTAGAGCAGAGTCTCCCAAATGCAGTCCTGGAGGGCCACACACCATTCAGGTTCCATGCTGCCTCTAATAAAGATGCCTGTGCTGCATATCTATGCACCACCCCCATGGTATGCAGATGTATCTCATGCATATTCATGAGGGACAGCATGAAAACCCGAACAGTGTTTGGCACACCAGGACTGGAGTTGGGAACCTCTGCCGTAAAACAGCAGCCAACAGGGGCAGACACACCCACACCCACAGGCCCCATTGGCCAATGCCTCCTGGAGAGGCAGGACATTGGGCCCTGCGTGCATCTCCCAATACTACCACATGCATAACCTAGCAATGCCACCCTACACCTGGGTATACGGTACACACCTATCAAACGTTTCCTATGAGTACTGGCAGATAGCAAGTCCTACGTTCAGCACAGTTTGCTCATTGAGCTCCATCATAACAATCATTCTGATGTCAGCGGTGTGTGCTACAGATCAGGTCTCTGACAGTGTTTACCACCCTGGGGAGTGACGCCCAACAGTATTGCGGACCATATCCATGCCTGGACTGTGCCCAGGACTGGTGTGGTGGGCAGGGCTGCTGAACCCCTCTACAGTAGGTCAATGCTGGCATAGGTGTCGGAGTGTGTGTCTGTCTCTACAGAGTGTGGTGGCTGCAAACACCTTCCACAGCCCACACTGCCAGTACTGTTGCCAGTATTGGCCTGCCAATGTGCATAATGAGGAGCAAGGTACCATGGGTATAGCCCAGACAGGGTGGTCTGGGCAGGCTGCATCTGCACAGCGCATAGGGCACTGACTGCGGCCTATTAGTGCCCGGCCACCACCTACACAGACAGGGTGACCGCTGTAGGTCCTGCAGGGAGATCAATCTCACTCTGACTGTGCAGTGACCACAGCATGGCTAGGCATCCCCATAGTGCTACATAGTATTTCTGTCATGTGATATTTATGTGTTTCCCTTTGGGGGCCAGTCATTGATTTATCTGCTTGTTGTGTATGCTGCCATCCCAGTCCAGTTCTGGGTGCATGCATTTCCAACAGGAACATGCATTATGGACCAACTAGCAGACTGTTTGCAGCTGGTATGTGTCTTGAGGGAGAGCCTTGCAGGGTGCAGCAGCTGAAAGCCTGCTGCAGGAGAATATCAGATAGTGGCGGGGTGCAGCCTAGCATATACAGGCCTAATGTCTGTCTGCTATTGTGCTATGGATATGTAGAGAGCTGCAGTAACTGCCCTGAGGGGTGTCTCTCCCACAGCAGAACCGGGGTTGATGGTCCCTTCCACTGCCACCCTTGTAGGGAGGTAGAATGTGGAGCGGTTGATGGGAGACCCTGTTTACCACCAGAATCTCCATAGGGACTACACCTGACTGAGCCAGACAGATATATCCAAGGTGTTTGTGCAGAAACTACCTATCCCACACATTAACACTGCTGTGGATGTCCAGTATGGCCTATGCCTGCTATGGATGGTGCCGTGGACCTGGTGCTGTGCGCCTCACTGCACCCTCACGGTGAGCGCAGTACCCACACAATGTGACGGTGTGTAGCTACGCTGTGCCAGTAAAACACACGGTCAGAACCCCCTACCAGGCCTAGGTGCTGTGGGGGTGCACATGGTCAGTTCCCCCACCAGGCCGAGGTGCTGTGGAGGTGCATTTCCCATGGTGTGTATCTGTGGACAGCTGATTTGCATGTGCAGTGCATCATGGGTATGCTTGCATTGAGACAGATCCTAGCCAACACAGCAGGCCATTTGGGTGGTATCCTGATGCCCTTCAGTTGCCAGCCAGGTGGTTGTTGGCAGCTATGGGGCTGCAGCCCAGTGGTTCCTTCACAGCCTGTGGGGCCAGTGGTCATGGGTTCAGACCCACAGTGGGCTTATTTTATCGGGCTGTCTGCAGCATTGTATTTTTTTAATGCACATTAGTGCTGCCAGCGAAACCCCCTCAGCGTAATATAACCTTACAGTGCCTCATAAGGCACCCCATGCGGCACCTTATCGGGCGCCCTTTAAGTTGCCTTATATGGTGTTCTATAGGGGACATTTTGGTTTGCCTCAGTGGACAGTGCACTTTATAATGTAGCCTGTGTAGTGCATTATGGGGTGCCATCTGCAGCACCTTCGGTTACACCACTGTGAAGGTGTGTTTGCTGGCAACACTGATGAACGTAAAGAAAAACATGCCTCCTCATTCCCTACGTAATATACAGGATGATGCCTGGGCTAGCCTTCTGCATTAGGCACACTGGGGAACCCAGAGGACTCGAACCCATGCTGCCTGTAACAGCGGTCGGTGAGGTAACCATTGTGCTACAACTCTGTTTCTGTGATTTGTATCTGTATGCCTTCTTAGGATTAACGCGCGGTAACGCGCCACGGCGCCCTGTCACGCTCATTAGTTTTTGGAACGCGCGTTAGCGGTAACGATGTAACGCTCATATCCTTATTTGGGGTTTCTGTCTCTACCGCGGCTCCTAACACAAATCGCACTAACGCACTTTAGTAAACATACCCCTAAGTGTGCATTTCTGAGGCCATGCAATTCGGGATGTCCACATTTGTGAAATGGCCTATACCCACGCACATACCTGACCTTGCTATCTGTGCAGGTCCGCTGCCAGCACCAGTGACTAGGACGTTCATCTTTCAGAACAGAGACAGAGCAATTTTAGAAGGCACTATAAGTGCCTCTCTTCACTGCTTTCTTGACATCCCCTCTAAAATCCCATTTTAATTATAGAGAAGTGCAGAATAAAGGCCCAGACATGCAGAAAACTGGCTGATTTTAGAAACATGGATGTGTGAGATCTGAAAGTGCGCAGTACTGGCAATGTAGATATGCCAGCACCGGTATTTCAAAATCGCATATATGTCCAGGCCTTCCATTTTGGCAATGGATATGGACAGATACACATGCACTCCTGCACTATTTTAAAACATACCCCACATTTACCTCCGAGAAAACCATGTTACTTATCTGTAGCAGATATTCTCTGTGGATAGTAGGATACAAATCTTCACATACCCTTGCGCTTCCCCAGGGGTTTTATCCTTCATGCACCTCCATAAAGAACTGGGGCAGCCCTGCACAGTGGCCTCCCAATCGGGGCAGTGGGAGGCCATCTAAAAGGCAGCGCACCGTCGGCGCTGCCTCAAAGCACCACAGCACCAGAGGGAAAGCTTCCCCGATCGGGGAGAAGCGCCTGAGTGGGAAACCGTACCGCTCGGGAGCTCCTGCCCAATTGGGGCAGTGGGAGGCCATCTAAAAGGCAGCGCACCATCGGCGCTGCCTCAAAGCACCACAGCACCAGAGGGAAAGCTTCCCCGATCGGGGAGAAGCGCCTGAGCGGGAAACTGTCCCGCTCAGGAGCTCCTGTCCAATCGGGGCAGTGGGAGGCCATCTAAAAGGCATCGCACCATCGGCGTGCCTGTGCCTGGCAGGCCCGCGCCTAAAGGCCATGCCAAAGGGCCCTTTGGCGTGGCCCTTGGGCGCGGCACAGAGGTGCACACAAGCAAAAACAAAGAACAGACCCACCAACAGAACCCACTGTCACCACAAAAAACTCCAGAAACAACAAAAGGCAACAAAACCTGCAGAAATAACAAAAAAAAAAACCCACCACAACAAGCAACAGAAAAAACCACAACAAAAAACAACCGAGGAACCACAGCAACAAACACCCAAACATGTGACAACACAGAAAAAAGGACCCTCAACACCCCAGGAAACCAGCGTAGAAACACAGCACAGTCCCTGAACACCAAGGTACGCCGACAAGCCATGCCACCCTTCCTAGCCCCTATTTACCTCCTAACACCACTCCTGACCCTCTACCCCTCCTCCACAGACACACTCACCAACCTACCCCTGACATACACCACAAACATCCAAACCACAAACATCTACAACCCCCCTCACATGGGACAACACCCACACACCACACACACCAACCTACATCCCCAATCCCCCAAACTGTAGCTCCCTCTCCATTTCAGTCAGAAACAAATACGACATGCTCCATGACCTGATCACAACCCAAAAGATTGACATCCTATGCATAACAGAAACCTGGCTAACAGACACCGACACGGTGCTCATGAACCAACTAACACCAAAAGGATACAGCCTTCAACTCTGCTCCCGAACACACACCAGAGGAGGAGGAGTAGCCATCATTGCGAAAGCCAACCTCCACCTCAGGAACCATGCTTCCGAAACGACCAATGAAGCGGACATACTCACCCTCACCAATAAGCACCTCTCAATATGCCTAGTCTACTGAGCACCCACCCCAAGCACCAACCTACCAAGGATACTACAACACATATCTGAAAGCGTAATCTCCGCAAAAGAGCAAATAATCCTCGGAGACTTCAACCTCCCATCACTCCAAAACAAACAAGCAGAAACCTTCATCAATACCATGGAAGCAATGAACCTGACACAGATCATACACGAACCAACGCACAAAAAAGGAAATACACTGGACCTCATATTCCTAAATTCCCAAACCGCCACCTCATACAAAAATTCAGAAATCACACATGTACCATGGTCTGACCATTACCTCTTCAACATATCCCACACCTACCAACATACAAACAGCAAGGAGAACAAGCAACATACAAGAAGATTTAAACCATTCATCAAAGAAGATTTCCTGGCACAAACTCTGCCTAAACTCCAAACAAGCTCCAACAATATCGATTACCTAATCTACAATTGGAACACCACAATCTCCTCTGCATCCAGCGCAACAACAAACAAGACTAAAACCAGACACACCTCCACAAAAGCCCAATGGTTCACCCCCAACCTCTGGAAGCTAAAGACCAAACTCAGAAGAGCGGAAAGAAAATGGAGAAAAACAAAAAAAGAGGATGACAAAATGAATTATATGTACGAACTAGATGCGTACCACACAGAAACTGACAAAGCAAAAAAGACCTACCATTCAAAGATCATAAACTCATCAATAAACAAACCATGAGAACTCTTTGAGATTGTCAAAAAGCTAACAAAAACACCCAACCAATCCGACCAACTATCAAACATCCCACCAGAATTACTAGCACGACAATACAAGCAGCTTCAACAGCCACAAAATCCACAATGAACACAGAGACAACAACAACAAACCACCCCACCACCATAGACAGAGAATGGAGCACATTCAAAGCAATCATGAAAAAAGAAATAACATCCACCATCTCCCACCTGAATACCACCACCTCTCCGCTAGACCCCTGCCCTACAGAATGGATAAAGAAAACCAAAGAAGACCTGAGCACACCATTAACCCGCATTGTTAATGAATCCCTCAGCCAGGGATGCATGCCAGACCTCCTCAAAACTTCAATCATCCAGCCAACCCTAAAAACACACAACCTGGATCCCCTGGACCCCACCTCCTACAGACCTATAGCAAGCCTTCACCGCCAAAATCATTGAGAAGGTAATTCAGCAACAGCCCCAAGAACATTTAGATACCAACAACATACTGGACCCGCAACAACATGGCTTCCGTCCACTCCATGGAGTCGAGACCCTCATGACATCACTAATGAACACCCTCACCATATGAACTCAAGCCAAACACTCTGGATATGCCATGATCTTCCTAGACATATCAGCAGCCTTCAACACCATCTCCCACAACATCCTCCTACACAGACTACAAGCAATTGGCATCAAAGATACCGTACTTCAATGGTTCCACTCCTACCTAACCAATAGACAACAACTGATCCGCACAAACACATCAACCTCACCCCCCTTCCAGCAGCACCAAAGAGTACCCCAAGGATCCACACTATCTGCCATGCTCTTCAACACCTACCTGCAACCACTCTGCTCAATCATACGCGCCCACAACATCAACTATCACATCTATGCAGATGACATAATGCTCTATGCCCTAATCACAACCTCTAACCCAACAAACAACCACTTATCAGAATGCTTCACAGAAGTATCCAGCTGGCAACAGAAGAACAACCTATCCATCAACATAAAGAAAACAGAAGCCCTCATAGTAACAAAGGACCCAGACTTCACACCACCTACACACCTCAACATTGGAATCACACAAATACAAATACAACCGCACATAAAGTATCTAGGAATCATCATAGACCAAGCACTCACACTCAAGCAACAAATCAAAAAAACCACCGGAACAATATTCCACAACGCTAAAACAGTACAGCGCCTCAGACCTCTCCTTGAACCACGGGACTTCAGAACAGTGATGCAAGCCATGACACTCCCCCACCTGGACTACTGCAATATAATCTACCACGGACTACCAGCCAACCACACCAACCCATTTCGAACTGCCTTAAATACCACAGCAAGGATTATCCAGAAAGCAAAAAAACAAGACCGCATCACCCCAATACTGAGGGAGCTGCACATACTCCCCCTCGAAGCAAGAATCAAATACAAATCCGCCCTACTTACTCACAAGGCTCTCTACCAAACTCAGACTTCCCAGCTCTGCGCACTACTGCCCTGACCAGCCCACAACAGAACAACCAGACAAACCATCAGCAACTCCCTCACCATCCCCCATAAACGAACCAAATACAACCAACAGACCTGCAACAGAGCCTTCGAACTATACGCACCATCCCTCTGGAACTCTCTACCAAGTCACATCAGAGGCAACGGAGATCCCCTATCATTCAGGAAACAACTAAAAACCGTCCTATTCCAGGAATACCTCGGACCAGAAACAAGCACCCACCACTGACTACCTCCCAACCCCCCCCCCCCAACATATTTTCTAAGAGACTGAAATACAATGTCTATGTCTATGTCCCAAATATTTGTTGAAATCATCAATGTTGGCCACCCGGTGATAGCCCCAACCCCAGAATTTGATTATTGTCCACCCCCCCCCCCCCCTTTTAATGTTACGCCGCTTTGACCCGGTGAAAAGCGGGATATAATACAGTTAAATAAATATAAATAAATAAAAAATATAACAGCAGCTACTGTATTTGCACAGTTCAACTAAAGGTTCCTCAACAGTGTAAAGTTTTCACTACACAAGGCTCTATTGGATGATATCACCCTCTTGTGAGGACTTATCCTGCTGCCCATGGAGAAAATCTGCCACAGTTAAGTAATTTAGGCTCAGGAAGAGGGTGATAAAACCAAGTTAAACTAGGCATAATCTAGAAAACTCCTGCTTTGTCTATCAGAGAAAATCATACAGGTAATCACGAGCCAACATTGGAAAAGAAAAACAGTTGATTGGAGCCCTCTCATCAGGGTGACCTACAGTGAAGCATAGACTGATTGACATACAGTGGAGAACGATGAAGGAAATGTCCAGAATCACTCTTTTGGGATCTTGAAAACAAGAACTAGGCAGTACTTTACACCTTTAAGTCTGTGCAAGATGGTCTCCTTTCAAAGGGGTACTGTGCTACTATTGCACTGGCTGTACAGCAGTGTAAAACTTCACTTGGAAACAGTATGCTTCTTCCATCCCTTCCAGAAAGTTAAGAGAAACCTCATTGAAAAGCCTAAAAAATGTGGACACCAGAACCATCCAGACTTCATAGTACATCATTCGAGGAGATGAGCTCCACTCATCATGCAGTGGCTTGGTGCAAACTTCACAAGTCATGGGCAGCTTAGCGAGGTTGAGCGTCTGATGGCACCACATGCAGTCATCATCATGTAGCCTCACAGCTCCACAACCACTGGAACAGTTGGAACATCATAGGAATTCCTGTAACATATCTCATTAGAGTCACTGTGGACAGTGTCAGTGTTGGAAGGTTCATAGTATACAGATATCTACACAGCAGGGAATGGATTAGCAGTCACCAGTTGGAAATTGTCTCACAAGATATGTATTGATAGAATATATCCCATAGACTCATTGTCACTACCCTGGGACTGTCTTTCCCTTTCACACAGTCTCTCCTATTATGATAGACATCAGCTGCCATTCACAGATAGATCTGTCACGGACGTATCACTCAGTGATTGATCCATGGAATGGCAATGATTCCCCACATGATTCACCTGTCTGTTGCAAGTAGGGCATTCAGGGCAACTCTGTCAAACTTGTTTAGCGGTCAATCATCATCATTTCAATCATTTATGTCCACATTGGCAGATCCGCCTTGCTGAGCTCCAGAAAGCACCTCGCCATCTTGGGTCCCTGTCGGCTCTGTGATAGCACATAGAGCACGGTCTGGCTGATTCCTCGATCTGGCAACTTCACTGCCCTCTGGTTCTAATTTGTACCTCAGCTTATGGTAAAACCAGCATTGTAACGCCACAGAAACAGCAGCCAGTTATACATGAGAATGTCCACTCTCATCACAGGTATGATTCATAAGAAAATAAGAACATAAAAAATGGCATACTGGGTCAGACTAAGGTCCATCAAGCCAAGTATCCTGTTTCCAACAGTGGCCAATCAGGCAGGTTTCCAAAAAGGTACATAGATTCTACAACACTTGTTCCAGGGTAACTAGTGGATTTCCCGGGTCCTCTTTAATAATGGTTTATGACCATTCCTCCAGGAACTTGTCCAAACCATTTTTAAAACCAACTACACTAATAGCTTTTACTACATCCCCCGGTAATGAATTCCAGAGCTTGATTATGCCTCGAGTGAAAAAATATTTTCTTTTATTACTCTTAAATGGGTTATATTGTAGCTTCATTGTGTGTCCCCTAGTCTTTCTACTTTTTGATGGAGTAAACAACCTATCTTCGTTTACCCATTCTACTCCATTCATAAATTTATAGACCTCTATTGTATCTCTCTCTTCTCTGTACCTTTTCTAATGTTGCTATATCTTTTTTTAAGATATGGTGACCCAACCAGAATTGCACACAATAGTCCAGGTGCAGTTGCACCATGGAATGATATAAAGGCATTATAATATCCTTGGTTTTATTCTCCATTCCTTTCCTTATGATTCCTAGCATTGCTTTCTTGGCCACTGCTGCACACTGAGTGGAGGGTTTGAATGTATTATCCACGGTGACACCTAAATCTTTTTCCTGGGTGATGGTTCCTAATGTGGAACCTTGCATCGTGTAACCATAGTTTGGGTTGTTCCTTCCTAGGTGCATAATTTCGCACTTGTCCACATTAGATTTCATCTGTCTTTTTGATGTCCAGTCTTTCCAATTCATCAAGGCCCTCTTGCAATTTTTCACAATCCTCTTGTGTTTTAACAACTTTGGGGTATGTTTACTAAACTGCGCTAATGTGCGTGGCGCACATTAGCGTGCGCTGAGGTACCTTAGCGCACGCTAATTTCGCGTTACGGGGCACAAATGTGCCCCGCACAGGTGCGCGCCACACTAAAGTGCCCGCTGATGTGCACGGCACGCTGATGTGCGATAAAGGCGTGGAAAGGCTCCCGGAGGGTGGAGAAAGGCTCCCCAGGGGCGGAGAGAAGGGGTCAATGGGTGGAGAGTGGGAGGGGAGAGGCTCCCCGCACACTAGCGGGGCTGAAATTCAAGGAAAAAAATACCGCGAGTGAAAACCTCGCGGTAGAGCCAATTTAAAGGGAAGAGAAACCATTTCTGTCAGCAATGTACAGCAAAACCAGGGAAACCTACAAAACAGTGATAAGTGTGATACATGTGCACAGTACAAAAGTACAAATAAACATTGAAAAGGACCCCAACAAAATTTAAAAAAATTATAATCAAGCTGGGCAATACTGAAAGTAATGGCAAACATCAAAAAACACTCCCAAGAAAGCCTCAAAAAATAAATATGAATTTTAGAAGGGTCTACGCTCCGTCCCCATACAAGGTGAATGATCCCACAGTGAAATAGCACTGATCAGGGTTTCCCTCTCCATTGGACAGGTTACCTATGGCATGCACATGTTCCACAACAGCAGGGCGGGCAGGTCAGAATGGGCAACTGGACAGATGCTGGGAAAGAGGATACAGAGGGCTGCAGGCGGCACATGCTGTGGTGCAGCTGGGGCACAGTGCGGACTAGGCAGATGCCTAGATGGCACTTAGGAATGCTGAAACTGAATAGCAGCCAGACAGCAACTGATGAGGGCCCAACATGGGCACGAGAGTGTTTAGCACAGTGTCACAGGGGATAGTACCCAGCAGGTACCCCCAAGGGCACAGAACATTGGCAGGCGGTGATTGAGGGACGTGCGGACAGATATGCAGGCACCCCTTCCCCAGAACCCGCACCATAGGCAGCCGCCTACCTGCACACAGGATGGCCTGAGACTGCGTACCACCAGCACCACCAGCAGAAGGGCATGTCAACATGGTGTCACAGGGGGTACTGGAGGTGGAGGGGGGCAGTGGCCTAGCCTTGTGGGTGCAATGCACTGCAACAGACAGGCCCTGCCGGACAAACAGTCATGGTATCATCAGGGAATGGACTGTCTATGTGGCAACACAGTGGTGCAGTGCACACAACCAGTGTGTTTGGAGACAGAAGGTCACAGGTTCAAGCCCCAGCTGGGGCTCCTGCCAATCCAGTCCCCATATTTTACCCACAACTATATCATGATATTAAAGATGAACCTTTATTGCAGAGAACATAAGCATGGCTCAAACACCTCTATTTACCCTACAGAGCACAGACACCAGAAACATGCACATTACCTAGAGCAGATTCCCCCAAATGCAGTCCTGGAGGGCCACAAATCCTTCAGGTTTTATGCTGTCTCCAATCTAAGGATGGAGCGGTACTGGTGGTGGAGGTGGCAGCAGCTGGTGGCAACAGATGACCATGGCCTAGCCCTGTCCATGTGGGTGCCGTGCACTGCAACAAACAGGCCCTGTCGGATGTACAGTCATGGACTCCCCAGGGAATGCAGCATATCTGTGGCAACACAGTGGTGCAGTGCACACAGACAGTGAGTGCAAGAACAGAAAGTCATAGCTTCAAAGCCCAGCTGGGGCTACTGCCAATCCAGTCCACATATTTTCCCACAAGTAAACCATGATAGTAAGGACAAACCTTTATTGCAGAGAACATATGCATGGTTAATATGCCTATATTTTACCCCACCGAGCACAGACACCATAAACAGGCGCATTACCTAGAGCAGAGTCTCCCAAATGCAGTCCTGGAGGGCCAAACACCATTCAGGTTCCATGCTGCCTCTAATAAAGATGCCTGTGCTGCATATCTATGCACCACCCCCATGGTATGCAGATGTATCTCATGCATATTCATGAGGGACAGCATGAAAACCCGAACAGTGTTTGGCATACCAGGACTGGAGTTGGGAACCTCTGCCGTAAAGCAGCAGCCAACAGGGGCAGACACACCCACACCCACAGGCCCCATTAGCCAATGCCTCCTGGAGAGGCAGGACATTGGGACCTGCGTGCATCTCCCAATAATAGCACTTGCATACCTTAGCAATGCCACCCTACACCTGGGTATACGGTACACAGCTATCAAACGTTTGCTATGATTACTGGCAGATAGCAATTCCTACGTTAAGCACAGTTTGCTGATTGAGCTCCATCATAACAATCTTTCTGATGTCTGCGGTGTGTGTGCTTCAGGTCTGGTCTCTGACAGTGTTTACCACCCTGGGGAGTGACCCCCAACAGTATTGCGTACCATATCCATGCCTGTACTGTGCCCAGGACTGGTGTGGTGGCCAGGGCTGCTAAACTCCTCTATAGTAGCACAATGCTGGCATAGGTGTGGGAGTGTGTGTCTGTCTATCCAGTGTGTGTTTGCTGCAAACACCCTCCACAGCCCATACTGCCAGCACTGTTGCCAGTATTGGCCTGCCAATATGCATAATGAGGAGCAAGGTACCATGGGTATAGCCCGGACAGGGTGGCCTGGCCAGGATGCATCTGCACAGGGCATAGGGCAATGGCTGGGACATTGTAGTGCCCGGCCAACACCTATACAGACAGGGTGGCCACAGCATGTCCTGCTGGGAGATCACTCACACCCTGACTGTGCAGTGACCATGGCATGGCTAGGCACCCCCATAGTGCTATATAGTATTTTTCTCATGTGATATTTATGGGTTTTTTGGGGGGCTCAGGCACTGACATCTGCTTGTTGTGTATGCTGACATCCCAGTTCTGAGTGCATGCATTTCCACCAGGGACATGCACTATGGACTAGCTAGCAGACTGTTTGCAGCTGGTATGTGTCTTGATGGAGTGCCTTGCATGGTGCAGCGGCTGAAGGCTTGCTGCAGGAGAATATCAGATAGTGGTGGGGTGCAGCTTAGCATATCCAGGCCTAATGTTTGTCTGCTATTGTGTTATGGATGTGTGCAGAGCTGCATTGACTGCCCTGTAGGTGTCTGTTCCCCCGCAGGACCGGGGTTGATGGTCCCCTCTACTGCCACCATGGCAGGGAGGTAGAATGTGGATCTGTTGATGGGAGACCCTGTTTGCCACCCTCAGCCCTGGAGAAGGGTGGTGGTACATAATCCTCTTAGGAGTCCATGGGGGCTACACCTGACTGAGACATACAGATATATCCAAGGTGTGTCTGCAGAAACTACCTATCTCCCACATTAGCACTGCTGGAGCACCTGCAGCATGGCCTATTTCTGCCATGTTAGGTGCTGTGGACCTGGTGCTGGGCGCCTCACCGCACCCTCAGGGTGAGCACAGTACCTGCACAATGTGACGGTGTGTAGCTACTCTGTGCCAGTAACACACACGGTCAGTACCCCCTACCAGGCCGAGGTGCTGTGGGGGTGCACATGGTCAGTTCCCCCTACCAGGCCGAGATGCTGTGGGGGTGCATACCCCATCTTGTGTTCATCTGTGGACAGCTGATTTGCATGTGCAGTGCATCATGGGTACGGGTGGGCTAACCCTATCCTGGTGACCACAGCAGACTGTGTGGTGACAGGCAGTCCCTCTGCAGCCAGCCAGGGGTTTGCTCCAATCTATAAAGCTGTAGCCCACTGGTTACTTCACTGCCTATGGAGCCAGAGGTCATGGGTTCAAACCCACAGTGGGGTTATTTGATAGGGTTGCCCAAAGCATTATCTCTTTTTAATGTACCTTATTGCTGCCAGCAAAAACACTCTCAGCGTACTGTACCATAAGGTGCCTCAGAGGACGCTTTATAGGGTGCCCTATAGGGCACCTTATGGTTACCGTCCATATATCTGTAATCGTGCCGTTGTCAAGCTCTCCCTTGTCTTGTCCCCTCTCCCATGTCTTGTACAACAATTTGTAACTTATACTGGTGTTCAAACAGTAATGTATGTGCCAATTAATTGTATAACTGTAATCTTTTCGTTGTTTATCCCTTCCTTGTTCTGCACCCCTTCCCCGGGCTTGTACAACGATGGACCGCTTCTGATCGCTGGAAGGAGCGGTGTATAAATGTATGCCAAATAAATAAATATATAAAATATAAGGTGCACTATACGTTATCCTGTGGAGCGACTTATAGGGTGCCCTATAGTGGACATTTTAGGGTGCCATGGTGGACAGTGCACTTTATAATGTGCCCTATGGAGTGCCTTATAGGGTGCCTTATGCGGCACCTTCAGTTACGGCACGTGAGGGCGTGTTTGCTGGCAGCAATTAATAAAACACAAATAAAGTGCTGCAGGAAACATTACATACATTGCAAAGCTGATACCTCAGCCAGCCTTACGTATTAGGCACACTGGGGAGCAAACTCATGACCCCTGTATCAGAAGTCAGTGCCTTAACCATTGTGCTACACTGCTGTTCCTCCTTGCATGTCAGCGCACCTACTTCAGATTTCCATGCGTTTAAATGCACAGTGCTGCCATCAAACACAGTGCTATGACCTTGCTGTGCCTCATAGGGCACCCTATATGGTGCCCTATAGGCCACCCTTTCAGCAACATTGAAGGGTGCCGTGGCGGACAGTGCACTTTAAAATGTGCCCTCTGAGGTACCCTATGAGGCGCCTTATGCAGCACCTTATGTTACAATACTTTGAGGGTGTGTTTGCTGGCAGCACTAATTAAAATAAAAATAAAATGCCCCCTACAGCAACATTACCTATAACAGGCAATGCCTCAGCCAGCCTTCTTCATTAGGCACAGTGTGGGATTGAACGCATGACTCCTGCATTATTGGTTAGTGTCTTAACCATTGTGCTACACTGCTGCTCCTCCTTGCATGTCAGCGCACCTACTTATGATTTTCATTCCTTAAACTGCACAGTGCTACCATCAAAAACAGTGCTGTGACCTTGCGGTACCTCATATGGCACCCTATAAAGCACCCTATAAGCAACATTCTAGGGTGCCTTGGCGGACAGTGCACTTTAAAATGTGCCCTCTGGGCTACCTTATGAGGCGCCTTATGTTACAGTGCTTTCAGAGTGCGTTTGCTAGTAGCAGTAATTAAAATAAAATTAAATATGCCTCAGACTGCAATATTACCTTTAACAGGTAACACCTTAGCCAGCCTTCTTTATTGGGCACAGTGGGGGATTGAACCCATGATCCCTGCACTATCGGACAGTGTCTTCACCATTGTACTGTGGCTCTGTTCCTGTGCTTGCACATCAGCGCGCCACTTATGCTTCCCGCGCAGGTTTCTCATGCGCTAATGTGCGCGGCGCACATGAGCACACAGCACACATTAGCGCATGATTAATCCCGGTTTGCTTTTTCAGACTGAAACGCCCACTCCTTATATGGCATCCCGCACACTAGCGCGGCACGCACCTAACGGGGTTTTAATAAACATACCCTTTTGAATAATTTTGTGTCACCTGCAAATCTGATCACTTCACTCACGGTTCCCATTTTGAGGTCATTTATGTATATGTTAAAAAGCAGCAGGCCCAGCACAGATCACTGGAGCACTCCACTATTCATCTTTCTCCATTTAGAAAATTGGCCATTTAGCCCTACTCTCCATTTTCTCTTTTAACCAGTTCTCAGTCCACAACAGTACACTACCTCCTATCCCATGACTTAGGGGCTTGTTTACAAAGCCGCGGTAGCGGTTTCCGATCGTTATTGGAGCCACGGCCCCATGGATTTCAACGGGGCCGTGGCTCCGATAACGATCAGAAACTGCTACCGCGGCTTTGTAAACAAGCCCCTTAATTTCCTAAAGAGTCTCTCATGAGGGGCCTTATCAAAGGCTTTCTAAAAATCCAGATAATACTATATCAGCCGGCTAACCTTTGTCTACCTGTTTATTCACACCTTCAATGAATATAGCAGATCAGACAACACTTTCCTTGGCTAAATCCATGTTGGCTTTCTTCCATTATATCATGACTATCTACATGTTCACTAATTTTATTCTTTATAATGGTTTATGCCATTTTGCCTGGTACTGACGTCAGGCTCACCGGTCTGTAGTTTCCAGGATCACGTCTGGAACCCTTTTTAAAAATTGCCATTACATTGTGATACAGGTGTGCATGGCTGAAAAAAGTTTGAGTTGTGCTCATTTTAAACAATTTCCCCCAATTTTATTGCACTTTTTTGTGTTTGTTTTCTCAGAAAGGCAGCAGCCGCAAGACAGACAAAGGGTAGTGCTCCTAAAGTGCATCAATTTTTCTCCAATTGAAGTTCATCACAAAAAAGATAAGTGAAACTGGGAGTTTCACAGTATGCGCCGTCCCTCAGGTTATTTCTAAAGTCATTGGCATAGTGTGCTGTTAAAATAGAGAAAATGGGAGGGGTTGTCACGAGAGAGGTTTTACCTTTCAGGACAAACAATCCAACGCAAAAAAATTCAAGAGATAATTTTTGTGAGTTTAAAGTCAAATTATAAGTCAGTTGAGTCTTACTTGATTTACTGGGATATTTTTGGAGTGTGGATCTTTTAGTCTTTTTTGATTTAGGATAAACCTTTTTTAAGCACACAAATGTATTGTATGTATGTTAATTTGTAGGTATACTTGTGTACAAGCAATCTGCATACACTTAAAATTTTAGGCACCCAAATGAACCAAATGCATGGGTGCGAATGCATAACCCATCATATGGATTTGATACGGATGTCCAAGCACACCAGAACTTGCTATTCAGGTTCAAGCTCTCAACTCAACAGTCTCAGATCTGCTGACACCTCCAATTTACAAGTGATGGACAAGCTAGTCAAAGGGCTGGAACTCTATGTACCACAGTGGGCAACTGCCAGACTATTCTGGAACCATGCTCAAGCATGCTTTTCTCATGTGCACAAGTAACATCAGTCCTCACCTCACAATCCAATGCTCCTTGGCTCCTCATTGACTGATGTGTGGTGGCCTGCTTCATCTTCTTCTTTGATGGGACGGGTCATGTCTCACAAGTGCCAAACCTTTCTGGGCTTCTCCATGGTATACAAAGTCATGGCGGCCTTCTTGACTCTCATAAACTCTCTGATTCTCATACATTTTGCGTCACCAATCTTTAGAGGCATTTAACAAAACTCGGATTATCCAGACCAAGAAATCTTACTATACAGATAAAATACTACGTAAATGTCACTAATCACCCAAAGCAGCTCTTTGCGGTTGTCTCTCAATTAAACCATATTAAATATCCTCCATTCTTGCTGGATTCTAGACCTTCTGTTGACACTCTTGCTAACTACTTTAATGACAAAATCATAGATATATGTCAGACTTTATCATCCCTTCCATTATCTGCTTCATTGTCTTCTAACTCTATCCCTGAGCACATCTGCTTCATTGTCTTCTAACTTCCATCTCTGAGCCCATTGCCTTAACATACCTGATCTAACTTTACTCCATCCACATTGATTTCTTTGATAAAAATTCCATCAGCACATGTTTAGTGGACCCTATTCCTTCAAAATGGTATCTTGAACATTCTTTCAGATTGCTGCCATTCGCTTGTTCAGTCATTTAAAGTCTTACTACTGGCATTGTTCCTTTCCCCTGGAAGCATGCTATCATTAGACCAGTTCTTTAAAAAATCTTCTCTTTTTCCTTCTATTCCAGCTCATTATTGTCCAAATTCAAATCTTTCATTCATTGCCATATTTGCTGATCAAGAATATCGGCCATTCTAGGTGAACCTTCAGTGAAGGCCCCTCCCAAACCCCCTTTAGTCCAGAACCCCCTTCCCTTGTCTACCCCCAACCAGGTGTCCAGCATCTCCCCTCCCCTCCCTCAGCAATTCCCTTTACCTTCCCCTTCACTCAAAAGTCCAGCAAGACAGTGGCAGAGCAAACCGTTGTCAGCATGGCTGCAGGACTTCCAATACAATGTGCGCACTCATGGCCTGCCAATCCTGCATCCTCTGACACAAACTTCCTTTACAGGAAAGAGGAGCAGCAGGTGCCAAGCACTGTGCAAGTGCTTAAAGGACCGACGCCATACTGACAGCGGTTTGCCCTGCCAATGTCTTGCCATCTGTGCAGGGGCTTAGGTACTGTCCCCCGGCTGCCCAAGGCCAACAGACTGGCCCTGCTTATATAGATTTAGGAAGAACTATTGCAACAAGATCAAATGGAAATGTTGTAGCAGAGTGGTTTATACTACCTTACTATCTAAGGTGGTATGATACTGCTGCCGGGACCATGCTGGGCTAATGAGGGTCTCAAAGAGATCCTTATATAAATAACATCAAAAACTCATCCCTGGTACCAATCCCAATGGAAAAAAACAGCTAGAAAATTACCACCATATTATTACCCATACAGCTACCTAAACAAATGTTACCTCTGAGGCATAAATGCACATTAGGTTACCAATCATTCATTTAATACTGAGGCACATACTGAACAAGGGCATTTTAATGACCTAGGTCACTACAACATACAGTTGTATTAGCCCAACACCACCTGTAAGTTTTGCAATGGAAGAGTCCAGCAGCCCTCATACAATATGTGGTTGGAAATTTAGTTTGCATGACACTTAAAAGAAATTCACCCAAATTAAAAAACATGGAAAATTCCAACAGAATCACTCAATAGAAGTAATGTATCTTTGAGCTTTTTATACCTGCCTCATCGGCCCCTCATTCACTGTCAACCCTTCTTTAAACTACTCGTCATTTGCCTACCAATGAATCTGAGATAAAGGAAGTCTTTTCTTTGTGATTAACAAATTGCCATCTGACAAACCTGGCACACTTGAAAATCTATTTTTCTTCCATTTCATTCTAGGGATGACAGTGACAGGTAAGTTCAGGTTTGCTGATTTCCTAAAGACCTACATGCTGCTGTCTTTCTGTTACAACTGTTTTTCTTGCACTATAGTTCACACATGCCATATGTTGCTCTTTTAAGGAAATATGTGTGTGGCTTGTTCCATCATGATGTGATCTCAGCACTCCATTTCTACTGGCTGTAGCTGTCTGTACTAAGAAGGTCATTCACCTTTACTCAGCCTTGGGGCAGAGGTGAGCTCCACTGTTGACTTCTATAAACGTCATTTGCATTAACTCCAATAAATGGCTCTTGCTTAAGCTAGGGTGACCCAGGTCATGAAATGCCCTAGATCTTAATGTGTGTTCCTCATGTTAATGCAATGCCGATGACCTGTTCTGTGCTACTGTGATGCACAGAGCAATGAGGGTGATTTTTAAACTAGCTTTTCCCCACTGGTAATGGCCAAGGGAGGAATTAGTAAATTCCAAGAAGTTATAAAATAGGGATGGGAATGCATTTTTGAACTATTGTGGCAGCATATTCAGTTAGTTTTGCTTCTATCAAAACAAATGCATCTTGCTCCACATTAATTCTTGTTCAGCCGCACAATGTCCTCCTTAATAAAACTATTTTTTGTTGAACCATTTATGTATCTATTCCAGCTCAGCATTAGCTAGAAAACCTCATGGTCCATTTTAATTTTTTTCGGCTTTGCTTTACTTATTCATTTACCAATCAACTTTAAAATGTATAATTGGACTATTATGTCCTAATGAACAAATCTTCATAAGTATAAAGACTCAAACCTCTCTTCAGTCAAGATCACTTCCGCACAGTCTGTCAGGCCATCATAACACCCTCACTGGACTACTGCGATGCCCTTTTCCAAGGATTACCCAAGCAAACCATCCTATCCTGCAACTAGTTCAAAACACCGCTGCCCAAATCTTCACTGGATCATCTCAACACAACCACATAACCCCCCTCCTGAACCAGCTCCACTGGCTACTAATCACTTCATGTGCCAAATATAAATCGGCACTCACTGTCTTCAAAATTAAAAAGAACTTATCAGCCGGACTCTTACAGGGTCTGATCTGTACCAAGCCCATCAACAGACCAGTGAGACATAGCACCATAAACACCATACCTACACCAGCTTGTTTACAAGAGTCAACAAATCCACTGCAAAGAGAGCTCTTTCACTTGCCGCTCCTGTTACCTGGAACTCCCTTCCAGAAAATCTAAGAACCACCTCGGACATAAAAGACTTTAGGAAGCAGCTCAAGATCCTCCTTTTCATCGAACACTTTAGTGGAAACCCCTAACACCTCCAGCAGTCTCTGGACTCAGGCACACACCTCCCGAGCAAATGTATATATCTTCCACTGTACATAAGTTGTGCTATTTAGCATCTCCTGCATGACCCACCTCCCTTTTGTTCTCCTTAGAGAGTTCTTTGTAATGGTTTGAGTTATAATGTTCTCTAATGCAAGTTCTCTGTAATGGTTATGAGTTTTAATGTAAACCACCTTGATTAAACAATAAGGCGGTCTAGAGAACTTGCTAAATAAATAAATAAACATCCCAACTAACAAGTTAATGTGCAAAATTCCATAGGTATCAAATAACGTATGCACCCTTCCTCCCGACACAATGTCATATTTCAAACTATTATCTAAAATTCTGCTTCAGGGGACATCACAAACTTATCTCTTATTTGCACGTCCATTTTGCTCTTCTTTCTAACTCATACTCCCGCAGATTTTCCAAACTGCTCCTCAGCATTTCAGTGGCTCTGGTCTCTCAAACCATACATCTATTCTTGACATCCTTTTAATGAACTATCATGATGTGTAATTGCATTTCGCTCATACCCAACTGCTGTATAATACAGTAGTGATGTTTCTTTAAAATGAAGAAACATCACTGCTGTATTATATAGCAGTTGGGTATGAGGGAAATGTAATTACACATCAGATAGTCTTTGCTGATGCAGGTGTTAACCGAAATAAGATTCTGGCAAATTAATTATTTACACAGGTTGTCGCAATGGTTTGCTGTGGACTTAAGGGAGGCTTTCTGGCAAGAATCAGGAGGAGGGTTGGCTTTGATTAACTTAAAAGCATGGATAAAGTATGATTTTAATTAGTAAGTAATATAGTCCAGACCAACATTTACTAGCAGTTTGTCATATTTCTGCTTGCAGATGAGCTTTGGATGGTTGGAAGGTAGAGAGAGAGAGCAGTACGAATAAGTTCAGGGAAAAGCACCTCTCGTATCGGGACTGAATCAAAGTTTTAGAAGCATTACAGTTCACTAGCAGAGGCAGCCCCAGACAATTAGTGCTGCATGCTGCTGGTACTATGGTGCTGTCCACAGGCACATTGGTCCTGGACATGTCTGCAAGCTCTGCGTGTGTCTAGAAGGACTATAGCAATGGCACAAAGCACTAGCAGCCGCGCTGCAGAACTGCAGATTATGGAAGCCTTATAGTCACTGAGATGAAGAAAGAAGTCTAGGACAGGAGATTTGGAGGACTGAAACATTTTTAGAAGGTCGCTAAAAATAAAAGGCATTGATGAAAGTTTAGCACTATTGCAAGCACAAGGCATAGGCTGCTACTAGTAGTGATTGCTGAATTCTTCAATTTACATGAAAAGAAATTACATAGCAGGACATATGAATGCCACTCTTCACTAAACTGCTTGGGTGTATAGCGAGAGAAATGGCCAGCAGGAAGAAGGAGGTGAAAGTGCCTCTGTATAAATCTTCAGTGCAGAGGGTGGCTACCAAAATGGCCAGTGGACTTCGTCATAAGGCATATGGGGACAGACTTAAAGATCTCACTATTGTGATAAGGAAGCTTATCATAGCTCAGGTAGGAGCTATAGAAAAGATGATGTGACTCTGAACAAGCAACCTGTCAGTTCTGGTAGAAGCAAGAAAACAGAGTTTTCACATAAAAGACTACCAGTCCCAGAATGCACCAGGTTTCCAGCAGCCATGAGAGGGGCTGAAGTGAGAGAATGTGTGTGCAATCAAGAGAGCTATGAGGTAATCCCTAAGCACTCATCTCAAAGGGCAGGGCCTGATTCAACACAGCTGCGCTGTGTTAGGGAGCAGCACACATTAGAACAGGATAAGAATAGAGCTTATTCTTCAGATAACAGCTACAGAGGGAGGAAGAGATACAGAGACAGCAACGGCTACAAGCACCAGTATCACCTGGAGAAACAGAAGCCAAGCCAAGCAGATAGAGAGAGAAGGAAACTCTCTGGAAGGAAGAGAAGAAAGGCCATTGGAAGGTCTGGGAGATTCCAAGGCAGTACTCATACTGGGAGGTATTCCAAAAGCCAGCAGAGTCCATTGGACTGGATTCAGCCAGAGGAATGGAGTGGCAGAGATAGGAATCACCAGTGGCTACCTGGAAGAGAGAAGACTGCATGTGGAAGGGACTTTCAGACCAAGGCCAGAAGGTATGTGAGAGAAGATCCAGCGTCCAGGGATCAAGATTGGAAGGCTGGACATCAGAATTGGATTACATATTGGCCAGGCTATACAGAGAGGAATAATGATAGCAGGAGAGGCTCAGGTATGAACACTGATCCAGACCCTATCTATAATAGAGAATGGCAGCAAGGGAATAAGCATTCTCATGATAGTGCCTTAATGAAAGACTCATCTGTGCCAATGTATGATATTGACCCTATGATTGTTGATGCAGGGGGAAATACAGCAGATGAAACTATTTACATGGACTGTTCTTTATCTAAATGCTATTGCTAGTTTTCTATGAGCAAACACATCAGCCATCACAAAGAAACCTAACTTTGTTCTTTATTTCCACTGCAAACAGCTCTTAAAGCAGGATTTGGGCTCACACAGTAGCAGCCAGCCAGCTAAAGGCTTTCAGCTGGTCCATTGATAGTAATTAGGGCTGCACCTGATTGTGTGTGTGAGCAAGGGAGAATCACTGCTGAGATCGGCGTGGAAAAATAAGCAGAAGTTAACCTAACCAGCAAAGTTTATTCTTTACTTTGTGCCTTTGTATTTGGTAATTACTTGCTAAGAAAACATTAGCTAATTGCCTGACAAGCTGAAGGTTGTTTTCTGGTTTACTTTGTGACTTTTTGTTATCCATTTTAAACACTGCAAGCAAGTAACCTCATTTATAGTGCTATCAAGCATACATGTGCTGGGTGAATTAAACCCCATCAATAAAAGAAGTATTTTATTGATCTTACCACTTGGTTTCACAACTCAAATTATTGTCATCAGCTGTGTTTGGGAGTGAATGAACTACAATACCCACAATACCTTGCAAGAATCATATGAATATATGCATCGTCAAGATTGTATAAGTTCTCACCCTAGGCAGCCGTCTGACAAATGGCGTAGTTTTTCGGATTGCTCTTGCACCAAGAGGATTTACTTGTTGTGGATTACAAATAAAAGTCAAGTTTAAAGCTGTAAGAAGATTTTTTCCCTCGTCTGCACTTTGGAGGAAAAGGGGTTGTTCCAGGAAGCTGTCCCAGAGGAAAAGACCCTGTGCAAAGCTGGATTCATCACTGAGACAAGGTAATATGTACCTGGGCATGTCTAGTGGTGGATGTGTGTAAGCACAGGGGGTAATTGAAAAAAAAAAAAAAAAAGTTGGAAAAAAAAAAAATACACCTGGTTGGAAGGTGCTGCTCTTTGGTTTTTTTTTTTCTCTTTTCTTGCAGGGGTCAAGATGGATCCGAGGGAGATGGCTCAGTGGATGGCAGCCCAATTTAGCAAGCAGCAGGAGCTATCACAGCAGGCACAGGACACTGCTGTGAAGGCCTTAATGGAACAGCAGAAACCAGTGCTTGATCTGGTGCAAGCTCTAGTGCAGCTGCAGAGCCAAAGTGGAACAGATGCAAGACCAGCAGTTAGTACTGGTGCACCACATGTGAACACTGTGGGACTCAATCAAGGGATTGGGGCATTTAATTTTGGGAAATTAACTCCAGAAGATAATGTTGATGATTTTCTAGAGTCTTTTGAAAGAGTGGCACAGGCTTTAGCATGGCCAGAGACCCAGTGGGCAGTAAGGCTGGCAGCCTCATTAACTGGTGAGGCACTAGCAGCTTACAGAGCAATGCCAGCAGCCCAGGCTTTGATTTATAAGGATGTAAAGGCAGCTATTAGAGATCGCCTAGAGTTGTCTATTTCAGAGTATAGGCGAATGTTTAGAGCTGTTACATTGAAAGTGGGTGAGACACCCAGGGCTCTGAGTCAGAGAATCAGAAGTTTAGCTGTAAAATGGTTGGAGCCTGAGCAAAAGACAGTAGAAATGTTATTAGATATTATAATGCTGGAACAATTTATGCTTGGGGTACCTAAAGATTTGAATGTTTTTCTTATACAGCAAAATTGCCAAAATCTTTTAGAGGCAAACCATGCTAGCAGAGAGATTCTTGGAAGCCACGCAGGCTTGCCATAGAATGGGTGGCCCTCTAAAGATGGATGCTGAGGCTAGATGTGCTGTATCAGAAAAAGGAATAATTAAGAATGTTTCTGAAAATGAATGTACTGTATCAAACCAGATGACACAGTGGAATAGAAAGAAATGTTTCAAGTGTGGAAAAGTGGGACACTTAGAGAAGAGATGCCAGACACACACTAGTTTAATGGGTCTGGATTTAAAACAGCCCAAGGAAGGATTTCTTTTGATGGTTGATGTGCAAGGAATTACCACAAATGCATTATTAGACTCTGGGGCAGACCAGAGTATGATGTCAAAAAGGCTTTGGAAGAGGATAGAGGCCCAAGAAAGATTTGTGCCTAGAACCCCTGAAAGCCAAGTTCACATCAGATGCATTTATGGTGCTGCATCATCATATCCCACCTATAGGCTAAAGGTTAAGTGCCTAGGGAAACAAGAGGAAGTCCTATTAGCAGTGGTGCCTAGGCTACCCTTTGATTTGGTTCTAGGAAGAGACTGGCCAAGATTTAAGCAGGGTCTAGTGGAAGGACTAGGAAAAAAGGAGGGAGAAGGTTTAATGGTAGTAGCTCCCGGGCCTTTATTTGGAAGTCCTCAGACCCCAGCTAAAAAAGATGGTTAAGCGTCCAGAAGACCAAGCTACCCCAAAGCAGATATTCGTCCTAAAGTACCATAAGGTCTCTGAGAAGGCCCAAGCTCCTAGGCGGGCAACCCCTCAGTCTGCTGGGTTTGACCTGTGCAGCATAGAAAATGTGATTGTACCTAGCCAAGGGAGAGCCCTGGTTGACACCGGTCTCCAAGTGGAAATACCAATTGGATGTTATGGGAGAGTAGCCCCAAGGTCCGGATTAGCCCTTAAATATTTCATCGATGTGGGTGCGAGAGTAATTGATCCCGATTACAGGGGCAATATTAAAGTTCTGTTGTTTAACTTTGGACAGAATGAGTATCATGTGAAGACAGGAGACAAAATTGCCCAATTGATCTGTGAGAGGCTGGGTTTTCCACCTGTGGAGGAGGTCACATCCCTAGAGAATTCTGAACGTGGAGCCAAAGGTTTGGTTCTACTGATGTCAAAGGGGTTAAAAGCTTAGCTGCCACCTGTGCCCGAGAGAGGGAGGTGAGTGAAGAGGAAGATTTGGGACCCCAGGTATCTGATTGTAAAGAAAAATCAGAGCCCCAAATAGGTGAGGACCTGACAATGGTACAACAGGAAGAAATTAGGAAGTTGCTTAAGGAATTCCCAGATGTGTTGACACCCATACCTGGCGAGACCCATTTGGTGGCCCATGAAATAATAACTCCACCTGGGAAATCGGTTCGTCAAAGGCCATACCGCTTGCCTGAAGCCAAAAGACAGGAGATAGTGGCACAAGTCCAGGAGATGTTGGACATGGGGGTAATAGAGGAGTCAAAGAGTCCCTGGAATAGCCCCATAGTCCTGGTGCCGAAGCCTGATGGATCCTTAAGATTTTGTATTGACTTCCGGCAGGTAAACGCCATATCAGTTTTTGATGCATATCCAATGCCAAGAATTGAGGAGCTGCTAGACCAGCTGGGACAGGCTCAATACTTAAACCACCCTTGATATGACAAAAAGGATATTGGCAAATCCCGCTCACCAGGGAGTCGAAGCCGAAAAACTGCGTTCAGCACCCCCGTTGGCCTTTTCCAGTTCAAGAGGATGCCTTTCGGACTGCATGGAGCAGCGGCTACCTGCCAAAGGTTAGTGGATCAGGTACTTCGACCCCACCAAAGTTATGCTTTTGCATACATGGATGATGTCATAATCCATAGTAACACCTGGGCGGAGCATTTGAAGAGGATCAGGGCAGTCTTGTGCTCTATGAAGCAAGCGGGAATCACTTTAAACCCGAAGAAGTGTGCCTTTGCAAATAGGGAGGTAAAATACCTAGGCCACCTAGTGGGAAGAGGAAAAATTAAACCTCTTTTAAGCAAAATAGATAGCATCAGGAATTTTCCTCCTCCAACAACCAAGAAACAACTAAGAAGTTTCTTAGGACTTATTGGATACTACCGCCAGTTTATACCGCAATTCGCAGAGAAAAGTGCCATTTTCACGGATATGCTGCGAAAGAATTGTCCAAACCAGATAAAGTGGACACCAGAAGCTGAAAAAGCGTTTTCAGTATTAAAAGAAAAATTGTGTACAGGACCGGTACTGAAAGGAGTAGACTTCAAGAAACCCTTTCTGGTTCAAACCGATGCATCGGATGTAGGGCTAGGAGCAGTCCTGTCCCAGTGCCATGATGGGGAGGAGCATCCTGTGATGTACCTGAGCAGGAAGTTGTCACTGGCTGAACAAAAGTATTCCACGATAGAAAAAAGAGTGTTTGGGCTATCAAGTGGTCAGTGGAGGCGTTAAGGTTTTACCTTACAGGGAGAAAGTTCCAGTTGGTCACGGACCATGCCCCACTTAAGTGGTTGCAGCAAATGAAGAACCACAATGCCAGGTTGACACGCTTGTACATGGCCTTACAGGCGTTTGATTTTCAGGTGGAACATCGTGCCGGGAAGTTACACAAGAATGCGGATGCACTTTCCCGTATTACGGACTGTAGAGAAGAAGTTTTACCAGTAAAACCAGTCCGTAATAACTTAAGCAGGGGGGTATGTGATAAGGAAGCTTATCATAGCTCAGGTAGGAGCTATAGAAAAGATGATGTGACTCTGAACAAGCAACCTGTCAGTTCTGGTAGAAGCAAGAAAACAGAGTTTTCACATAAAAGACTACCAGTCCCAGAATGCACCAGGTTTCCAGCAGCCATGAGAGGGGCTGAAGTGAGAGAATGTGTGTGCAATCAAGAGAGCTATGAGGTAATCCCTAAGCACTCATCTCAAAGGGCAGGGCCTGATTCAACACAGCTGCGCTGTGTTAGGGAGCAGCACACATTAGAACAGGATAAGAATAGAGCTTATTCTTCAGATAACAGCTACAGAGGGAGGAAGAGATACAGAGACAGCAACGGCTACAAGCACCAGTATCACCTGGAGAAACAGAAGCCAAGCCAAGCAGATAGAGAGAGAAGGAAACTCTCTGGAAGGAAGAGAGAAAGAAAAGGCCATTGGAAGGTCTGGGAGATTCCAAGGCAGTACTCATACTGGGAGGTATTCCAAAAGCCAGCAGAGTCCATTGGACTGGATTCAGCCAGAGGAATGGAGTGGCAGAGATAGGAATCACCAGTGGCTACCTGGAAGAGAGAAGACGGCATGTGGAAGGGACTTTCAGACCAAGGCCAGAAGGTATGTGAGAGGAGAATCCAGCGTCCAGGGATCAAGATTGGAAGGCTGGACATCAGAATTGGATTACATATTGGCCAGGCTATACAGAGAGGAATAATGATAGCAGGAGAGGCTCAGGTATGAAACCACTGATCCAGACCCTATCTATAATAGAGAATGGCAGCAAGGGAATAAGCATTCTCATGATAGTGCCTTAATGAAAGACTCATCTGTGCCAATGTATGATATTGACCCTATGATTGTTGATGCAGGGGGAAATACAGCAGATGAAAACTATTTACATGGACTGTTCTTTATCTAAATGCTATTGCTAGTTTTCTATGAGCAAACACATCAGCCATCACAAAGAAAAACCTAACTTTGTTCTTTATTTCCACTGCAAACAGCTCTTAAAGCAGGATTTGGGCTCACACAGTAGCAGCCAGCCAGCTAAAGGCTTTCAGCTGGTCCATTGATAGTAATTAGGGCTGCACCTGATTGTGTGTGTGTGAGCAAGGGAGAATCACTGCTGAGATCGGCGTGGAAAATAAGCAGAAGTTAACCTAACGGCCAAAAGTTTATTCTTTACTTTGTGCCTTTGTATTTGGTAATTACTTGCTAAGAAAACATTAGCTAATTGCCTGACAAGCTGAAGGTTGTTTTCTGGTTTACTTTGTGACTTTTTTGTTATCCATTTTAAACACTGCAAGCAAGTAACCTCATTTATAGTGCTATCAAGCATACATGTGCTGGGTGAATTAAACCCCATCAATAAAGAAGTTTTTATGATCTTACCACTTGGTTTCACAACTCAAATTATTGTCATCAGCTGTGTTTGGGAGTGAATGAACTACAATACCCACAATACCTTGCAAGAATCATATGAATATATGCATCGTCAAGATTGTGTAAGTTCTCACCCTAGGCAGCCGTTTGACACTATGTATACTTTGAAGGAAAGGCGGGAGAGGGGAAATATAATAGAGACATTTAAATAGCTCCATGGTATAAATCCACAAGGGGGAAAGCCTCTTTCAACTGAAAGCAAGCTCTGCAATGAGGGGCCATAGGATGAAAGTGAAAGGGGATAGACTCAGGAGTGATATGTGGAAATATTTCTTTACGGAATGAATGGCAGATGCGTGGAATAGTCTCCCAGTAGAAGTAGTAGAGACGAGGACAATATCTGAATTCAAGAAAGCATGGGATAAGCCCAGAAGAAGATTTCTGAAGGAAAAAAAGGGGCTGTAGCAGTTGTTATGGAAGGGTAGACTGCTTAGGCCATATGGTCTTTATCTCCCATCGTGTTTCTATTTTTTTAAAGCAAACATTTTACTGCCATGAGAAGTGGTATTTTAGAGGTGACCTGATTTATATGGACGTTCCCTTGTGGGCATAAGAATGCTAGGAACTATGGGCCCAATATTTGAAACCATTAATACAGTTAGCAGCATCTGCCATCCATATACTGTAAATGGTGATGACCAGGACCAGCCACTGATATCTGAACAATGCAGCTGGGAGTCGTCAAAGATTGCCTCAGCACTATCCAAATAACACCAGGGTAGTCCGGGGCCAGAGTCATGATGGAGCGGCAAATTATCCAGATAAAGGCAATTTTCAGTGCCAAATAGCTGTCCAAGTAGGTGTCCTAAGTTATGAAGATGGCTATCCGGATAACAGTGCTGAAAATTGTCATTATTCAGATAGTGGAGGTGGATACCTGGATATTTAGTGCAACTTTCCAGGCATTTGAATATCTGGATTTCTTTCATTGCTATGGCTGGTGTTTAAAGGGAATGCTAACTGCAGAGTTTAAATATCGGCCCATACTTTTTTAGGCCTATTTTTCATGAGGTGTCAGTCCATCCTGTCCATCTGTCTGTACATACCTATTTTTTTTGTATACATTTAAACAAATGAGGAAACTGGAAGCAGAGGATGGAAAGTGAGCCATTCAAATTCCAAAGGATCTACGGAGGAGGGAATGGAGAGCTGCTGGAGCTTCCCACTTTTTGCAGTGACAACAGAAGGAGGGATGTGCCGGCAGGGTTCCCAGGCTCACTGGCAAAAGAGGCAAAAGACCTAGAGCTGCAGCAGTGCTGATGAGGTGAGATCGAAAGGCAGGCTGAAAGAGGGGAAGAAGAGAAGGGAAGGAATAGAAAGGGGTGAGAGAGGAGAGGGGGCAAGAATTTAGAAAGGGAAGAGAGAAGAGTGGAAGAAGAGAGCGAGGGGAATTGAAGTACTGACTTAAAACCTTCCAGCACTCAAACCCTCCAACAACGTCAAACAACCCCAAACCTTTTTTACTTACATTTCTCCATAGCACTAATCAGCATCTCTAGCACTCACTGAGCCCCCTACCTCATCTACTCACTCCCTCAACCCCACATCATTCATAACTCCAAATCCCAAACACCCATTCGGCCCCTTCACTCATAACCCCCATCTACTCCCTGAGTCTTCCCGCCCCCCCCCCATTTCATATCTTCCTATCTACTCATTCACTCATTACCCCCATCTACTCCCTGAGTCTTCCCGCCCCCCCCCTTTCATATCTTCCTATCTACTCATTCACTCATTACCCCTACCACTCCTCACCTCTCATTCCATTCACTCACCTAATCCGCCACCACTAATCACACCCTCCATCCATGCACTGAGCCCCACTGCCCACGCAATCTCTTCATCCACTCATTCAGTCAGTCAACGCCCCAATTACTCTTAAGTCCCTCCCTACACTCACTCACATCCACCCCACAACATATCGCAAAGAAGCCTTTGTGCAATGCTTGGAGCCACACTGTTCAACTTGATTTACTCATGTTGTTTCTATTATTCTGAGGCTTATTTGAAAGAGATGCAAGCTTTCCAAGGGCATGATCTTTCTGTCTCCCACCACATGCTACAGAGGATATGAGATCCGTCCTCCTAATCATCTCTGAACTGAGCTGCAGTTTGCACCTTCTACCCACTTCAGTATACACTAAAGCAGAAGAAATGAATTAAAAGTCCATAAATATTGTGATTCAATTGTCTAATTTGCTTATTGGAATTAAAGTGGCAGTGAGCATCGGGAGGCACATTGAAGAGCCTGACCTGCTGACCCCATCTCTGAGACCTCAAATCTAGCGTAATGGAACGCATGCTCCTAATTATGTCTTGACTACTTTTTATCTCATTTAAAGTGGATCATTTATGCCACTTGTAAAACGTATTGAGTTTCATTAAAATATTCAGCGTGGGTAAAAATTTTGAACAGAATATATTTTCTTACAGTCACACATGCCATAAGTCATCCATATTTAAATTATTAAAACTCTTCCATTGCTTACTAAAAGACTCCCTTCCCACAGATCTGAATACTAATGTTAAAATACTGTTGAGTGTCTGGAAAAGGATTTGTGCAGACCATGCACTCTGCAGGGGCTGTTTAGTTTTCTGGGTGTGAGAGACGGAGGAAGGTTTATTATTAGAGAATATTCTGCTGTTAGAAACTTATACTGAAATAAGGGGGTAAGCACATTATACTGAAATAAGGGGGAGAAAGAACGGGGTGAGCACATCATACTGTATATGTGGGCCAATGGGAGGCTCATTTTACAATGGGCTGCTAACCTGCATGGTGGAAATGCACATACGTAACACCAGTTTCCTCAAGAAAATATGCACATACTTTCCCTTGGACAACTACCCAATGCAAACTATGGGGCCCTTTTACTATGGAGTGCTGTGGTTTTGCGCCTAATGTGCTAATAGTATGCAAAATCAGGGTGCATTAAGTGCCGAGCGACTGTGTTAACTGTCAGGAGCCGGTGCAGCATTTTCCCGGCAGTTAACGAGTGGTGCAGTACGGTAACATGGGGCACGCTTACCACAGGTGTAGCTAACTTCACCTATTGAGGGGAGGTAATCGCGCCATGCTAATTGCATGAGTCGCAGTCAGCACAGGGTGTTTACCTGCAAGCTGACTGTGAGATGTTCGCCACACACACTCATCGCCTCTAACACACCCATTTCACATAGCGCAGAAATCGATGTGCACTGTCACAGACATGCACTAACCGTTACCATGGGCCACAGTGTGTGGTAAGCGTGTGCCCAAATCTGCACTAACTGCATAATGCACTTTAGTGAAAGGGCCCCCTATATGTGCAATTTACATCTGTTCACTACATGCTCTGATTTCAATAATTTAGTATGCACTAAATCGATTTAATGTGGATTAACATATGAATTAGCATGCCTTAAGTCAATTTCTATGCGTTAAAAAGTTTTAATACACATTAAAAATTGTTATTAAAACAAATGTGAAATGAACTGAAAAAAACATTAAAAGACTGGGAAAATGGACAAAACAAACTGAAAATGAGTCAAAAACTTTTGCCATCTCTGCATCCCTAGCAACATTTCTGATTTATTTAACATGTATAAACATAAGCACAAACCCCTCCTCAACTCCACTCACAAGAATCCCTCCACCCAGGTCAGAGAAACGTATGCGCATATAGGCTGTATACGCATAAGTCTGCATATATATAGTTTGGGCCGGGGCAGTGGAAGGCTCTTTTCTTTTGGGGGTGGGGCCAAGCAGTGCCCCATGCTCTGTCCTAACTCTACCTCAAGCTCCACCCAGCTGGCAGAGATCTTTCCTGTCTGTTTGCGAGAGATCAGATCCCCATGGGCAGAACAGGAAGGGCTTTTGCCATGATTGTGGCCAGCAGGCAACAGCTTTCCCATGGGGATCCCATCTCCCATGGGCAAAAGAAGAAGAGAAATTGAAAGACCCCTCCTGTCTGCCCGCGGGGATCCGATCTCCTGAGGGCAGACAGGAGGCGCTTTGCCATGATCGCAGCTTCTTTTCTACTTCTTCTGTCAATGGGGGATGGGATACCCACGAGCAACCTGCTGCTTCTCCACCGCAGTTTTTGATGGGGCCAGGGCTTGTGTGGCTGACCCCTTTCCGACACCTATGGTTTGGGCAAGTTCATAAAACACTATTACACTGTTTTACCTACCAAAATACCTTCTGAAATAATGCTCACAGCTGAAAAGTGAGAATCTTTCTTTGATATCCATATTACAGTATAGCAAATGTGTTCCAGATGCTGAAATTTCATTTTCAGTTGAGAAAGCCAAGCGGTATTTGGAGGGATGCCAGCAAAAGCCCGCAGGAGACTAGTGTTTTATGCCCTGTGAATTTGTAGCAGTTATGCGTCTGTTTTTATTGATCCATATATGCAGCGCCTCTAAGTGCAGTTCCTTTACATTACGATGAGAGGGTTGTTAGAGCTATAAATGACAGCGCTTTGCCGACTGCCAGAGCTGTACCAAGGGCTGTGCAAGTGGTGCGGCTGCACAGGGCACAAGTACAGAAGGGGCGCCCATATCAGCACTGGGGTTTCCAGGAAACTCAGAAAGAGTGAGTTACTACATGTGACTGGGTAGGGAGGGCATCAGATTTGTTAGTTGCACATGGTGCATTTCTGGCTTGGTACCGTCCTGCCAATGTTTCCCTCTGATAGTTTGATGGGTATTCTATGGGGGTCATTTTAGAAGCCCTGTTCATTCCTGGACGTCTGAAAACGGGCATAGAGACATCCAGAGCCATTTTAAGAGACAGCTCTGGGGATATCCCCAGCATGAGGACCTCCAAGTCTGAATGGAGGCGTGGTCAGAGCATTCTCAGGAATGTGCATGTCCTTGCCTGATCTCAGCAGTGTCATGGACATCACATCTAAGGCTTGTTCCAGGCAGGAACAGGCATCAAGAAAGTCCTTGTTTTGGCTGAAAAAAAAACCAGAAAGTGTAGAGAAGGAAGACACTCTGTCATCCCCAGTGCTCAGCACAATCACACTGGTAGCAGGAGTGGGATTTAAACCATGGTTTTGCTGTTCCTAACCTACTGCTCAAACCATTAGACCATTGCTAGATGTCTGGGTTCTGAGATGCTATTTTGGGGATGTCTATGTAGACGCCCCTGGAGATGTTCATTTTTGGCAGTCTACGTTTGTGAAATCATGACTGCTCTTGGACGTATCTGCTTTTTTTTTCAGATGTTCTGGCTGAAACGTCCCAAATTGCACTTGGAGATCCTTTATAAAATTCCACTTCATATGTGATACATATACTGTATATGCAACCTTCCATGAGCCAGACAGTTTTACACCACTAGCCTAGTGCATAATCTTTTCATCAGTTTCTGACTCTCAATGTATATTAAGTATGTCTATTTGTGTGCCTCTCTTAAAAACACATTCATAAAACATACTGGGCCCTATTCCGTACAGTACATCCATGCCCCTGTGTGCCCGATCAGAATTGGATGCACAGGGGCAGACGTGATTTCTGATCTCGTGGGGCACATAGAAACATTAGAAACATAGAAAACATGATGACAGAAAAAAGACCACATGGCCTATCTAGTCTGTCCTTCCCATAACAACAACTACAACAGCCAAACTTTTTACCCTTTAGAGATCCTCTGTGTTGGTCCCATGCTTTTTTGAATTCAGTTACTCTCCTCATCTCTACCACCTCCAATGGGAGACTATTCCACGGATCCACTACTCTTTCTGTAAAGAAATATTTCCGCATATCACTCCTGAATCTATCTCCCTTCACCCTCATCCCATGTCCCCTCGTAGCAGAACTTGCTTTCAATTGAAAGAGGCTCTCTCACTGAACATTTATGCCACGGAGGTATTTAAACATCTCAATCATATCACCTATATCCCTCCTTTACTCTAATTTGTAAATATTAATATCATTAAGTCTGTCCTAATATGATTTATAATGAATCCAATTATTCATTTTAGTAGCAAACCTCTGCACCGACTCCATCCTGTTCACATCCTTTTGAAGGTGCGGTCCTCCAGAATTGCACACCATACTCCAAATGAGGTCGCACCAAAGACTTATACAGAGGCATTATCACCTCCTTTTTTCTGCTAGCCATTCCTCTCCGTATGCACCCAAGCATCCCTTCTAGCTTTTGCCGTCGCCTTTTCTACCTGTTTAGCTACTTAAGATCATCAGACACAACCACGCCTAGGTCCCGCTCTTCTTTAGTGGGACAAAAGTACTTCCACCTCCTATACTGTATTGCTCCCTTGGATTGCTGCAGCCCAAATGCATGGACCTTACATTTTTTAACATTAAATCCCAGCTGCCAAAATTCTAGACCATTCTTCAAGCTTAGCTAGATCCCTCCTCATGTTATCTATACCTTCCTGGGTGTCTACTCTATTGCAGATTTTGGTATCATCTGCAAAAGAGGCAAACCTTACCCGACAGCCCTTCCACTATATCACTAACAAAGATGTTAAAAAGAATCGGACCAAGGGACAGATCCCTGGGGCACACCACTGGTAACATCCTTCTCCTCAGAGTGAGCTCCATTTACTTGTACTCTTTGTCGCCTCCCACCCAACCAATTTCTAACCCAAGCAGTAACTTTAGGGTCCATCCCTAGGGTGCTCAGTTTGTTTATAAGTCGCCTGTGAGGAACACTGTCAAAGGCTTTACTGAAATCTAAATACACCACATCTAGAGCTCTCCCTCGGTCCAACTCCCTGGTCCACCCAGTCAAAGAAAAAATCAATCAGATTTGTCTGACAAGACACTGCCTCTTGGTGAATCCATGCTGGCCTCGGGATCCTGTAATCCACTGGGACTCCAGAAACCTCACTATTTTCTCTTTCAGCAGCGTTTCCAATAATTACTCACCACCGAAGTTAAACTAACCGGCCTGTAGTTTTTTCAAACCACATCCTTACTTCCGCTTTTGTGTAAAAGGCACCACATAAGCCTCTCTCCAGTCCCTTTGGCACCACTCCCGACTCCAACGAGGCATTGAAAAGGTCAGTCAGTGGAGTTGCTAGAACGTCCCCAAGTTCCCTCAGTATTCTAGGGTGTATCCCATCCGGTCCCATCGCTTTGTCTACTTTAAGTTGAGCTAGTTTCTCACAAACACAGTCTTCTAGCCCCATGGGATCAGAATCACAATTAGAGTTTAATGTGCAGGAGTGGGACCCAATCCCGGTTGGCCTACATGTGCAGGCCTCTACCGGGATAACCCAGTTAAGTCACCTGAATGCCGCCACGGCGCCATGGCAATACGGTTTGCCATGGCACCATGGCTCTATTCTGGAGCTGCAATCCCTGGGCCGCCACTGACTTATTGCAGTTCCTACAGCCCTACTCCTGATCAGGCCTCCCAAGGCCAGTGTCAGGCTCTGGGGTATCTCCTGCACCGTCTCCCCCCATCTAGAGGAACTTATTCCACCTCAGAAGTGGAATAAGTTCCCCACTCCATCTGCCAGCCCTGAACGTACAGGGTCGACAGCTGAATCGGCCCTGTACGTCCGGGGCCGCAGACCACCCACAGCCCGCCCTGTCTCCCCCTCCGCGCCGCCTCTTTCCCACCCCCATCTAGCTTCCCCGTACAAACTCCCTGTTCGTATGGGGAGATTAGTCAGAGTGCGCAGAGGGGGCCAAATAGAAGGGATCGACGTCCCAATGGGACGTCCTTCTCCACTATTCACAGCTCAGAATGACTCTGACTGTCTTTGTCTGTCTATGCATGTCCTCTGACTGTGTAACAGGACAAAAATAAGTGATTATGGATAAAATGTGTGAGAAAGACACAGTGAAAATACAATCAGCTCAATCTGGAACATAGGAAAATGTCTGGCAAAATGTTGTTCTCCAAATCAGGTGACATGCAAAAATTTAAAGACTCAGCTGCTTCATTTATCTCTTACTTGTTACTGTTTTTGAGCTCTTGCAAAATGCATTATGTGCCTTTGAGTCAATGGGTGAATCCAGCAGCTCCTGGGTTTTCTTGGCAGTGTGACCAGAAATAGCTTGCCAGCCCCTTTCTTCCACAACAACAGAGGGTTAAGTGACTTTGTCCAAGGAGGACTAGTGGGAACTGAACACAGGTTGTTTGGTTACCCAGCCAGTGCTCTAACCATTAGGCTGCTCCTCCACTCTGATGTTTAAACCTTTTCAGAATATGTTGTCTATGCAGGGCTGGCACTTCCATCAGCCAGACAAGGTGGCTGCCTCGAGGGCCGGCGAATGGAGGTGCCTATTGCCAACAGTTGCTGCCCCTCTCTGGTGATTGCAGCTGCAGCAATAACTCAGAAAACTGCGCGGGACAGCTCTTATCTTAACTCACTGGCGCTGTCTCATGGCTGTCTGCCCTCTACCATTGGTCTCTTCCGCCTCCTTCTAATACAGACTTCAAATTTGAAGTCTGCATCAGAGGGGGACAGAAAAGGCCAATGGTAGAGGGCAGAAATAGCGAGGCAGGCCTGCGAGATAAGGTTAGTGCTGCCTCACGGTTTCTAAGCTATTGCCACTGCTGCAGGCTCTGGAGAGGGCAATGGGGGCCATGGGGGCAGCAGGATGGAAGGCGCTGCCTAGGGCAACTCCAATCCTTGCACTTGGCCACAGAGGCACCCATGTTTAGCCTGCTCTATAAAGACACATAGGCAGCTATTATAAAATACTAGGGAATAAAGTAGCAAAAATCATTGGAGCGGGCATGAATGTTAGGTCCCCGTATATACAAGCAATTTTTATAACATACATGTGCAGCCTTGTCCCTTCTGAGATATTCCAAGGTCGGTTGCTATCAGGTTTATTCAGGTCTGAGGGCTCTGGGAGGTGAATTAAAAGCTAGGGGCAGGCCCGAGGGCAGAGTAAAGGTTCTAAACAGAGGGACTGGTGGTTCTGACTCTGAATACTCTCATTCCCTTTGTTCAGACTCCTGAATACCCACTTGCAGGAGGGTTCTATTGGGCAAACTCTGGGTATCACCATATATTTGTTCTCCAGAGCCTTAAAAGTCAGTAGAAAAGTAAGGGGAAAGGGCCAGAGAAAAAAGAGAACCAATGTTATACAATCTCAATTTTATAGAAAACACAAGGCAAAATGGCAGTTTATTCCAAGTCGCTACAAGTGAAAACCCAAGTCCTCGCCAATTCTTTCAGTCTTTTAGCAAAAGCCCACTATGTGTCTTGCATAGTCTGTGTCAGCTTTCCTTACACGCTAGCCTCCCTCTAGTACTTTTCCTTCTTCACTCAAATTATAGGCATTTTGGATTTAATTTTATGTTTCGTCTCTTAAATGAAACACCAGCGATGTTTTAAAAATGGAATCATTGGAAACAAATGAATGGGGGCAGCGCTGCCACCTCAGAAATGGGCATCTATCAGTCAGCCAGCTGCCATGAGGCAAAGCCCTGCATTCTCCACTCACAGAAGGAGCAAGGATTGCTTTCGCTACAAGTACTGGCTGACATCTGTTGGAAAAATTATCAGTTAGCAGCAGCCTTTTGCCATCAGTCATGATATTATCAGGCATTCTACTAAACCATTAGCAAGTCTCTTCTCCTCTGATCCGTCTGGACATACATTTTGCAGCTTTTACAAACAGGAAGAGAGACTGGAAATTAATGTACTAGGCACATTAGGGATGTGTTATTGGTCAGTGTTAATGTTCTACTGCAACTACTGTTATTTGATATTGTGCTGGGGTTTTTTTAATTGCTGACCAAGGAGATTTCATACAATTGGCCAGCAGTAAATCATAACGAAGGCCAATAAAGTATGTCATTACTTTATTAATGAACATGAATTTAACAAACCTCCACGGAGGAATTCACCATAAAGAAAGTACATTTGGGTAGTGCGTAATGTAGCACTATTTTTGTGATTTTTCTGTTTATCTGGTTTTCTTAGCATTTACCTCTTTGTCCTACTGGCGCCTGCAGCATCCTGTAAACCCAGGGCTTCTATTTTTGGGTGTTTATGGAGTAGCCTAGTGGTTAGAACACTGGCTTGGTAACCAAGCAATCAGGGTTTAATTCCCACTAGCACTCCTTGTGGCCTTGGGCAAGTCACTTAACCCTCCATTGCCTCAGAAGAAAGGCCTGGCAATCTACTTCCGGTGACACTGCCAAGAAAACCCAGGAGCCTCTGGGTCGCCAGGAGTCAGGACTGACTCGAAGGCACACATTGCATTGCATAAAGTGTAACTTTAGGTGTTTATTTCTAGCTAATTAGGGATTCTTTGAGGATACAAAAAAAAATCTGCATTTTCATACTACAGGTTCTACTTTGGTGGAATCAAATATATACATTTACATCACTCAAGAGTAGTCAGAGCAGAAAGGGCACAGAAACCGAGTGAAGGACAGAAGACAAGCCAGGGGAGGGGTGAGAGAGTACTAGGGGAAGGGGTTTCCTTTGGTGTTTAGCCAATATACAGTAGTAACATAGTAAATGACAGCAGACAAAGAGCAGCATCGATCCATCTAGTTTGCCCAGTAAGGTGGATAGAGTTGTACCCGCCCCTCCATGTAGGCTACCCTCACCCCCACCCCCATGCCTTTGTTTCGGTTTTTAATCTGTGCTGGTTATTTCCCCCCCCCCCCCCCCATGCATTTGTTTTGGGTTGTACCTGCTGCTCTGTGCAGGTTATCCCCCTCTACGGTATTTTTGGAAGTTCAAAAGTTATTTGTTTACTTTGATTCAATCCTCTTGCTATATAGGGATCCTCTGTCTCTTTCCCAGGCCATTTTGAATTCCATCACTGGTTTTGTTCCCACTGCCTCCTTGGGGGGGGGGGGGGCATTCCAGGCATACACCACCCTTACTATGATAAAATATTTCCTGATGTTGCTATTAAGTTGACCTTCTTGCAGCTTCTTTTTATGTCCTCTAGTTCTACAGCTTCCCTGTCTTTGAAAACGTTTTGTTTCTTCATTAATACCCTTTAAGTATTTAAATATTTTTATCATATTTTACCTTATCCTTCTCTCCTCTAGAGTATACACATTTAGGTCTTCAAATCTCTTTCTCATACATCTTCTGACACAGGCCACATAATCATTTGGTTGCCTTCTTCTGAACCATTTCAAGTCTTTTTATAACATTTGTGAAGTATGATCTCAAAACTGAACACAATATTACAAGTGAGGCCTCACCAATGACTTCTAGGGGACATTAATATCTACTTCCTTCTGCTAGTTATGCCTGTCTGTATGCAGCCTAGCATTCTTCTAGCTTAGGCCACCCATATATCACATTGTTTCACCACTTTGAGATCATCAGATACTAATGACCCTGAGATCCCATTCTGGTTCATGCCCACTGGCCTGTCACCCACTCACATACCACTCCTTTGGATTTCTGTATCCCAAGTGCATCATTCTACACTTCTTTGCATTAAATCTGAAGTGCATTAGACCATTCTTCTATTTTTTGTAGATCTTTTCTCATGTTGTCCACTCCATCTGAGGTGTCTACTTCTGTTGCAAATCATTGGTGTCATCCATAAAAAGGAAAAGTTAGGTTTCTTGGGGTTTGTAACATGCAAGCGTATGTCTTCCAGAGGAAATATCTCTGGGAACAATTCTTCAGTGGCTGCCCCACTGGTTGACCAATCTGGATTCTATTCAACACTCCCCAAGTCTACCAGGGCTCAAGTGGAGATCCATCTAATTCAATCTGGGTTACAAAGTCATGGGCTTAGTTTGTGAGCTATCAACAAAGTTACATATATGGGCCACCATTAGGAAAATAGCAATAGTTTCATCTTTGACCTCTGGGAATTATCTTGTAAAATGACCCTTTTTACCATAACCAAAGCAAATTGGGGGTTCTGGATCCTGGGGCCGATGAGTGGCTAGAAACTGCCCCTTCTCCATGGTTAACTATAGGTGATATCATTTTCACCTGCAGGTTCCAGAATCTAGAAGTGACTTCCTTCTCTTTGGCCTGGTGCTCCCAAGTATGGACTGAGCTTGCTGGAAGGCATCTGCTACATCCACATCATCTTCCAGAGCTTTGGTTTTTAATTAGCCTCTTGAAAGGTGGCTTTAACTGTAGCTTGACTGTTGCCTGTCAGCATGTTACCTTAGATAAATAGTCCAGGCCATCTCTGGCCATCATGCTAGCTGAACAGTCCACTCAAAGTTTAGCAACAAAAATAGTTCAGATTCTCTTCTGGGGATCATCTTAGACATCAAAAGAGGTTAAGAGGTTGGTCAAGTTATAATTACTTGAGCAATATGAATCATCTGTGTCAAGCTGTCCTCTTCTAGGGCTTGAAATATCTGATCCATTGTTACTGGGCCCAGTAGATCAGTACAGGTTACTTTTCCCTGTTCCACTTCCACCAATTGTGAATTTATGAAAATAAAACTTCTCCCTTTCTATCAGGGCAGGGCTAAGCCCTTTAGTCTTATAACCAATGCTACCCTGCAGCAATGAGTGCTTAGTTATCTCAACCTCTGCCACAACATGGAATAGTGGGGCCAAACAATTAGGATATGGGCATCAAACGAGGCCCTTGGTCCAACAAAGCAATCACTGTTTCTTCCCTGCAAATAAAATAAACACTTATTTCTTCCAAACATAAAAACAAAATACATGGCTTACTAGCTGCAGGTTAACTTACACATGTTCTGTACAAAGTTTCTGCTTAGGTCTGTCCTCTCATGGGTCTCTCTTCCCCTTGTCTGTGCCCCCGTCCCTGCTCGGGGTTTGGAGTTTGAAAGTTCCCCCGAGGCTTTCCCCTCACTCCTGGGTCTCCGCGATCCTCTCCTCAAGGTGGACTGTACGTTACGGAGTATTTCTATTGTCCAATCCTGTATAGTGAGGTTGATTTAATGGCCATGAAATAGAAAATACAGAAAGGCAATAAAGTTATAGAATAAAGTAGAAGCAGGCCATGATGTGAACATTTTAGAAGAGAATTCTAAGCTTTAGAGAAGGTCACATGAGGCTTTGAAGGCCTAACTCTACACTTTTGGATATGAAAGTTTAATCACTTTTTTAAATGCAATGTTCTAATTCTTTTGTGGTGTTATTTAATTAAAGAAAGAAGAGAGTAGGTTCCTTTTAACTGCTGCATTTGTTCTCAAGCCTGAAATTTTTGAATATGTTCAATTCATTACCACAGGAAGTACTGAGAACTGCAATCCCCCTCAGAGCGGAACTATGCCAGCCTCAGGAAGGAGAAGATATTTGCATGTCTTAGGCAAATGAAAGGGGTGAATAAGTATCTGTGGGCATTTTGTGGCTGGATGGAGGTGAATGGAACATATTTGATCACTGTCTTCCTATGCATTCCAAGTACCCATTCACACATGCAAAACAAAATCTTACATTTTCCATCTTTGCCAAATATTTCCTGAATATCTGCTTTTAGAACATTCACAATCTGACTTCTTTCCCCATTATTTACAAAAAAAAACCCAATTGAACTGAGCCCTAGGTGATTTATGACTCAAATAAAATCTGGTATTACAAACAAATATTGTACATTAGGAATCTGTTGCATATTTTGTAGGCTAATTGCTAGTCATTATTAACAGCCTGAAAGAAAATGAGATCCACAAAGGTCAAGATTTTGTATCACAATGCCAAAGTCTGATAACATATTATAGGGGGAAGGTGTTCAATGCAAATTATTGTTGTTGGAGACTATTCATGCTGACTTCTTCCTGCCCTGAGGACTATAAGCTCATATTGACGACAGTTGAGCTAGCCTAATGACCTGCATGGAGAATTTCCCATGTGCTGAATTATACGAATGCAACATTAGTGAAAAAACAGAGACATATGTGTATTATTTGGTCTTTTCTCTAGATAATGTTGCTTTTCATTAAAATATGAAAATTGTCATTGGAAGTTATGCCATTAGTTTCTAAATGAGACTGTATGTTTTGCTTATCCACAAAAGTGCATTTGGGCATGAGGGTATTGGGTAAATTAAACTTCACTTTGAATTAATAAAAAAAAAAAACATTTTCAGTGCAACCAGTAGAGAATATAGTTAAGAGGAAAAATGATTGCCAAAAGAGTACTTGTACTCTTATCTCTCCTTACACCCTTCCTCGGGAAATACGCTCTTCTGGCAGATCCCTTCTATCTTTGCCCTTCTCTTCTACTGCCAACCCCAGGACTTCGATCCTTCCACCTTGCTGCTACTTATGCCTAGAAAAAACTACCTGAGTCTGTGCATCAGGCTTCATCTCTGGCCCTTTTCAAATCCAGGCTGAAAAACTCACCGCTTCGAGGTCGTTTTTGGTTCCTGATTCACTGTCTCCTATGTGTTTTCTTACCATTCTCCTAGATGTATCCTTGTCTTCAGCTGTTGTGCTATCTGTCTTGACTAGACTGTAAGTTCTGATGAGCAGGGACTGTCTTTTACATGTGTCTGTACAGCGCTGTGTATACCTTGTAACACTATACAAATGTTCAGTAGTAAGTAGTAGTAGATGATGATGAGAATAAGGCTAGTACCAACAGAGATTCTACAATCTTTATGTTTACTGAAAGTCGGCCACTGTAATGATTCAGTAGCTGCAGTATAAATTACCAATCCACCTTAAATCTAGGAATATAAGAATATAAAACATGCCATATTGGGTCCAGCCAAAGGTCCATCAAGCCCAGTATCCTGTTTCCAACAGTGGCCATTCAAGGTCTCAAGTACCTGCTGGATTCCCAAAGGTATACACATTCCATGCTGCTTGTCCCAGGGGTAAGCAGTGGATTTCCCCAGTCCTCTTTAATAATGGTTCATGGACTTTTCCTCCAGGAAAACTTGTCCAAAACTGTTTTGAACCCAGCTACACTAACAGCTTTTTACTATATCCTCTGGCAATGAAATCCCCAGAGTTTCATTATGCACTGAGTGAAAAAATATGTCCTCTGATCAGTCTTAAATGTGCCAAATTGTAGCTTTATTACATATCCCATAGTCTTTCTACTTTTTGAAGAAGCAAACAACCGATCTACATTTACCCGTTCCACTCCATTCATTATTTTATAGACCTTTATCATATCTCCCCTCAGCCGTCTCTTTTCCAGGTTGAAGAGACCCAACCTTTTAAGCCTTTCCCTCATAGGAATATCCTTCCATCCCCTTTACCATTTTGATTGCTTTTCTCTGTATCTTTTCCAATTTTGCTATATCCTTTTTAAGATATGGTGACCTGAATTGTACACATTATTCAAGGTGCCGTCACACCATGGAGCGATACAGAGGCATTATAATATCCTTTATTTTTATTCTCCATTCCTTTCCTTGTGATTCCTAACATTCTATTTGCTTTCTTGGCTGTGGGCTGCACACTGGGCAGAGGGTTTCAATGTTACTATCCACGATGATGCCCAGATCCTCTTCCTGGTAATTCCTAAAGTGGAACTTTGCATCGTGTAACTGTAGTTTGGGTTGTTCTTCCCTAAGTGCATAACTTTGCATTTGTCCACATTAAATTTCATCTGCCATTTAGACGCCCAGTCTCCCAATTTTTTCAAGATTCTCTTATCAATTTTTCACAATCCGCTTGTGTTTTAGCAACTTTGAATAATTTTTAGTCATTTGCAGATATGATCACCTCACTCATTATGCCCATTTCCAAATCATTTAAAAAGCAGTGGCCCCAGCAACAGATCCCCTGGAGTACTCCACTATTCACCTTTCACCACTGAGAAAATTGTCCACATAGTACTACGCTTTGTTTTCTATCTTTTAACCAGTTGCTAATTCACAATAGGTATACTGCCTCATATCCCATGATTTTTCTGCAAATGTCTCTCATGAGGAACCGTGTTCAAAGGCTTTATGAAAATCCAGATACATTTTGGAGGTCATTCCAGAACATCAATAAAGGGTTTGTACTGTGGCGGGCACATTTATGTGCCAAAAACATCCCTAACCGTATTCTGAAACACTGCTGTTGTGCACATCCACGGCGCTAACATGAGGATCTCAGACTATGCCCAGAAAGGGCAGAAAAGGAGGCGTTTGGTCAGCTGCAAAGACGTGCATAGCTTATTCCAGAAAGGCCCAGGTACATTCTGCAATATCCCCATGGATGTCCCCGTTATTCCTGCTGAAACATGGAATAAGGCCAGGACTTAGAAAATATTCTGCTGTGCCCTTCAAAATTTCATTTCCCCCATATTGGAAGAAAATGGTTGTCGACAAGTATAGGTATTGGTGTCTGAACTGTTGCAACAAACGCACTTTTGGCAGTTTATGTATACGAATGGAAAAGCACGAGGTGATTATTTGTGGGGCATGTTGTTTCAAAAGTTAAAAAATAATGAATACAACCGCGACAATTATCCTTTACAGAAAAAAAAATATGAAGGAGAAAAAAAAGACAATAGGTGTTTATGTTCTGGCTATTACTGAAACTGTGCTGTTTGTTTTGCTTGCTAAAAAGGGGAGTCCAATTCAGGGGCGACAATAACCAAAAGGCCGTGTGTGTGTGAAAAACCTGGGGGAAACTGGTTGATGGAGGGAAAAGAAAAAATAGGTGTGAGGGTAGAGGAGTCTGGGAAAAACCAAAATCAATATTGCCCAGTGAGGAAAGGGGAGAATTATATTGTGAAGTCCTGGGGGAACATCATTGCTCCCAAATTCTGGTTTTTTTTTATGGGCAGCTGTTAATTTATAGCGTCTTTGATTTGGTCAGAAATGATTGTCTTTTGTATGACTTGCAAAGTGAGGAGTGTGGAGCACCGGGAGGATCTGGTGTTGACCTTGCTCTTGCCAATTTCAGGGGACGGCCCGGATAAACAAATGGGGGGGGAACTGGGCTTGGTTAACCTGGAACCCATTATGGATTGGGGCTGGGGCAGTTGTCACCTAGGTTTTGGGACATTCAAGGAGCCAGTGTATCAGGCAGCCATACAAACAAGCTGTGCCAGGCACTGGGAGACATGATTGGTGTTATGCCAACATCTCCCAGATTGTGCCATGAGGCCTACATCCTTTCTCCAGTCTAGGATCTATGCAAGCGGCGAGAGTGGTGATATATCTGGAGGCTGGCCACCTGGGTACAATGGCCCGGGATCCCCCGTACCAGACCCACACCAACACATGTCTGACTGTAGCATCAGATAATCATGCAATAAATAAAACCAGGAGTCTTTTCAAGGATACAAGCCTGTTTAATGTGCACAGGCTCAAGCAATAATCAATTTCAAAATGGCTGAGCAAAGTTTTCTGGCAATACAGCAACTTTTATAGACTTTTGCTCTATTCTAGGTATAGCAAGACATATCATTGGTCCCGGTACTCTCCCGTACCTCCCGTACCCCTTCTATTGGTCCCGGTACTGATATGATTATCCAATTATGTTCTTTCAGTGGGCTCAGCACCTGCTTACCCCCCTTCTAGTCCCAATTACAATGGCCTGTTTCCACCAACTTGTTACTTTCCTACTTTCAAGGCTATTGGGCTAGTTAATACGTGCAGGGGAGCAAGGCTAAGTAACTTATCTGTCAGCAGTCTTAATTAAATCCCTTGCAGATGTATTTTTCTTATCAGTGACTTTAAAACATATTTTTCTGTATTTTTCCATCTTCCAGTTCTGCTTGTCTAAGCTAATTCAATACTCTTGCTATGTTCCAGCTCTACAGGAGCATATAGGGGGATGTGCAATTCCTATTAGGGCCTCTTCAGACTTCATTTACAGGGCAAGCTTGTTAAGCCTGTCTGCTTAGGTCAATTAGCATGGAGCATAGGCCTTCGCCTACCACATTCCCCCCTTTGATTATTCTCACCCGCAAGTGAGAAAGGGTGAGAAGCAAATCACATATTACTAAATAAAGATATCACTCTGTGGTATAGGGTAGTAGTTTTCACATAGCTGGTAGCTTTGGTAGCTGCCTTATGCTCTAACAGTGTTAATAACTGGAGTTATCATTCGCAAGCAAAGTGGCAAGAAACAAGGGAGCAACAAAGCAGATAGTCAAAGTCCATAGTTTGGCAAGAGTGGGAAAAAAGAACTAAAAGAATTAGAAGGTTCAGGAGCAATTTATGCCGGACCACCAAGATGTCTTCTTGTTGTGCTGTTGTAAACTTCTGATTTAGACAGTCCAGCTGTCCGATCTTCATAGCAAATTGTAGTCCGGTGCGAACAAAACACAAACTGTCAACAATGGGGTGGGCCAATACCCACTCACTAGTAGTATTATGTAAATCAGTCTGATTGTAGGGCAGGAGTAATTCAGTTCTTGCGTCTCCCAGGCCACTGATCTCCCATCTTAGTTCCTCCACACAAGAAACAGTCAGAAGTGTGGAGACTAGAATGCTATTGCTCCAGCAAGTTCAAGAAACAAGTTCTGGGAGGCATGAGGAGTTGCAACGGTGCTTGCATAGCCTTGTAGAAAGTCAAGATCTAAGAACAACTTTTGGATCGGAGAGTATACCAATGCAAGTATAAGAAGAATGATAAAACAAGGTCTGAGTGACCTTCGGGTCCAGTTTCATGTTGTACTTATACAGGCTGCCCAGGAATATAAGGCAAAAGTCTCTCAAAGCACCCCAAGGCTGCTTGCCAGAATAAAGCATAATAAGGATTCATAATGAGCACAGTCTCTGGAAAATTGGTGGAACTGTCGACTTCCACAACAGATAACAGATGTAGGGTTGATTGTAGATCCTCAAGCTTCTGCCGTACGTAGAACCTACCAGCTTTTTGCAGGAGTAGGGCTGTAGATTCCAAAGTATCACTGTCCTCTGGGATGTCTCAATTTCTTACAATATCATAGCATAGTCTCTTAGGCTATTATTGCTTCCTTATAGCAGTTCACTCTTTAGGAGATCAAAACAGTCTTTTCAGAGTATTTAGACACATTCTCTTAGAAGATTCAATTTCTTAACACAACACAGTCTCTTTCTGATGATTGCAGTTTGTTTTTTTTTTCCCAGATGCGAAGCTTACTTTCAGATAAACAGACAGTCTTGAAATAGTGCAGTTTCTGAGGGACCAATAAGTCTTAGGTCCGTGGCTGTTGTCGTAGGGTGAGGCGCAATGGAGTCTCAGGATGCTGTACCAGTAGTCCTGTGATCAGGTTCAAGAGCAGTTGCTGGCTTTTACTCGACTATATTGGATCCAAGGTTCGAATTCTGCGACTTTTACTGCAGTTGGAGTTGACAAGATGACAACATAGGGTCCCTTCCAATGCAGGGCTAACGGTATCCTTCTTCACTCTTTGATCCACACCGAGACTCCAGGCTTGAAAGGATGCAGGGTTTAAGGCAAATTAATGGGTAGTCAATTTTTGTACCTAGGTAATAAGACTCTGCAAAACATAACTTAAAACCAATAGTTCATGTCTAATAATTTCAGATCCTATCTATCTCACATCGCCTTTTATTCCCTATAAATAGGCTACAGATTCTCAGAATCTCAAAAGGGGAAATTCCTAAAGACATAGCAGGGGCTAAGTATATCCTAAGAAGGGCTATGGGAAGAACCTGGGGCCACTTCAGGTAAACCTCTTGGCAAAGTTTGGACAACTGAGATTTCAGGGTTCTATTCATACATTCTACTTTTCCTAAATTCTGAAAGCTGTAGGCAGTATGCACCTGATAATGTCAATATCTTGGGGCCATACTTGATGGACTTGCTTCCTAAGGTTATCCACCCTTATTATTTGTACAGGGTCCCATGTGCATGCAAGGTTGTAAGGGCATACTTGGAATCTGGGTATACATTTAGACAGGGCTCTTTTCCTATTGCTAGTGCTCTAGTGAGGCTATCAGTTCAGCTTTCTGTGGTGAAGTTTCTGGGGCTAGAGCTGAGGACTCAACTACCAAATCAGGGGTCAGCACAACAATGTCTATTGATGATGAAAACTGCCTTCAGCCACAAAGAAAGTCTGTTCAGGGTTCTCCAGAGAGACATCAGTCAAATCCAGGCTGCTTGAGAATACAGTGTCCATTATTTCTAAACAGTCATGATCAGGGGGTCAGACCAACTGGGTTACAACATAACAGGATTCAAAGCTTGACTGACCCTTCAGTTGTATCTGGGGTTTTCACACAACATACTCTAATACTTCAACATTCATAGATTTGTTAGCTAGTAGTTTCCTTTGTATTTCATATTGGTTAGAACAGAGTGTGGTACAGTAACTTGAAGATTCTGTCTCAAAGGGATTTTTCTTTTAGTTTTTGCTTACTAGGAAGGCTGTAGCTGTAACAGCTTCTCAAATAAGGTCCAAGAGATTGAGTCAACACTCCTAGAACATTTCCTTGTGACTCATGAACATAGAGACTGAAAGGTTTTCTGGACATCTGGTAGACCCAGAATTGGTGACAACATCAGAGTGTTTTTTTTCAAAGATCAAAAGGCTGCATCCTGTTCAAGTCCCCATTTCAATGCAGACTTTTCCCTTTCCTTTGATAGCTTGATACAACGGTTTTGCTAGCAGCGCAAAATTGGGGATCCATATACAACATACTTTGTGGCACCCAAGAAGGCTCTCACTTGCCTCCTGGTGGTTGGAGTAGGAATACTGCATACAGCTGCTTTGCGTTCTGGTAAGAGTCCCAGGCGTCGAATTCCATTGGACAACGGGAATCCTAGGTATTTAACTTGTTTGGCATAATTGCACCTTGGCTCTTGAGACTTTGTATCCAGCCTCATTAAAAAGGTGCAAGAGTTCACTGGTGGCTTGTAGACATTCACTTTTCTGAGTTGGTGGTTATAAGCAAGTTGTCCACATATTGCAGTAGATTTCTTTCTCCTTTAATTACTGGATAACTTGTCTTATCTTTTGCTGAGTGAGGCGAGTTCTTGATTCCTTGATGTAATCTTGTCAAGGTGCGTGGGCCCCGCCTTCCTGTAGTGGGGTCATGGGCTAAGCGTATGCAGAAAAACATTTTTTTTTAAATCCAGAATGGTGAAATGTGTGTAGCTTCAGCAGAGATCAGTCCTAAGAGTGTATAAGGATTTGGTACAACTGGATGTATAGTTCCAGCTGCATTATTCATTCTTTCTTAGATCCTGCACTGGGCGGTAATCACCTGTCCCAGGCTTCTTAACAGGAAGAAGGGGAGTGTTCCAAGGTGACTGACATTCCTTTGAAAAAGTCCATACTTAAAAAGTTTCATTAAATGGCAGTGGATTCCTGCAATGGCAGGACAGGGAATATGATACTTAATCACATTCACTGGTTCCGCTCATTGCTTGAGGGTGACAATGACAGGGGCTATGTTCTTCGCTAGGCCAGGTGCATTATCTTCTGCCCATACTTCAGGTGGGGCTATAAGGTTGGCGGGTATACAGGAACTTGTTGACTTGACTGGGGTGTGTTATAGAACCGCCACTTCTCTTCTCGGGGAACAGTCAGCACCATCAATCCAGCAGGCTCTGGGTTCACAGTCATTTACATTTCTCTCTCTTTCAGCAAAGGCTATCTGTGCCTGCAGCTTTGCAAGCAGATCTTGGCTCCGAAAAGTGGAATAGGGCACTCAGGCATATACAGGAACTGGTGCATTATTTTCTGTCCCCCTAGTTCACTCATGCAGTGCTGACAAAAAATGCTTTGTTGCCATACCCCCAATAGCACTGATAATTGTGATGCATCGAGAAAAACACAGGGCTACTGGCTTTAGTATTCTGCTCCTGTACCCCCCATAAAGTCCATATATTTGTCCCCTATTTTCAGACTGAACATAGGCTCATGGGGACCCAGGTAAACTTAATAGTCCGGTATGGCCTATTCTTCATTCATGCTGTAGCCCTCTCCGGCTGTTTTTTTGTTTTTTTTTTAAATCAAGTACTCCCTCCTCCCCCCTGGGGTGGAGATAAGATGCGGGCATTCACTTCTCTAATGTCCTTCTTTTTCTACAATGGGCTTACTGACTCACACCCAGTTTTTACTTCCTCTGCTCCTTTGATTAGGAAAACCTCCTCCACATCATTCAACTAAAATATCAGCAAAAAGATCTGTTCTCTTTTTTCCATCTTACAATTTTTACTTTCTCTGTCCCTCTTCAACAATCCACATACTTTCTGATCAACTTTCATTTAACTATCATGCCGCAAATTCATCCAGTTTTCTGTCATTTCTGTTCATTAGTTCAATCAAGTCCTAAAACTTCTCAGTGTATAATGCAGTTTTTTCAGTTCTAAACAAGTCTGGTCAGCTGACTTTCACTTCTGGTCCAGAGGGGTGCACATCCCCCTGCTGCAGAGGTGGCTGGCAAACTAGGGAATCTGCAGGGAGGAGTCCCCCCCCCTCTCCTGGGCTCTGTTTCTCCTAGCAACGCTCTATCCAGGAGTTTTTTTTTTTTTTTTTTTAATGATCTAATTATCTGCTGTGGGAATATTAGTTAATGCCCACCGGGGGGGGGGGGGGGGCGCGTGGCATCATCGGTGGACTGGGCCCCATCCCCCCCTTAAGCACTCTGAATGGAGCTACTTACCGAGAAAGAAACTGATGGGACAGGATATCTAGAGATTCTGGGGCAAAATATGGTGAACAGCAGAAACCACTCCCTTTCACATAGCATTCCTAATTGGGACAGAGACATTTGATTACCATAGTCTTCAGTAAATCCCTTACTGAAATTCTTGATCATACTTGAAAAGACACTCATTAAAAAATCCTTATTACCGTAAACATAAGCTTAAATTGAGCACAGACATACAATTTAGATACAGTTCTTAAAATATCTTATAGAGAGAACTATAGCTATCTGTTACGTATGACTAAAATTAAATTTCTTAGCGAACTAACTGCCAGCCGTAGTCTGCATCTGCAAAAGAAAATATTATTTTATTTTTATTAAATCTTACAGTTCAGAATGCAGATATTCAAGAGACATGAAACGAATACTTTTCCATGGCTGTGGTGGATATCTAAAATGCATATACACCCTCTTTTTGTTTTTTTTTTAACAATAAATATGTCTTCTATCAGGTGCTTGCCACAGTAAATCAGGAAATAACGTCTTGGAATTTTAAAAAACAAAGTACCCTCTTTCTCTGGACACGGACATACAAAATTCAAATACAGAAAAACAAATGAATCCATCCTAAATTGTAAAGGTCTTCATTAGTCACTAGTACAGAGTTTAACAATCCAATGTAATTACCTTAAATCTTACAGTATGGGGAAGCATGCATTCAAAATGCAAACACTCCAATCCTTTATTTTAAAACAAAGCAGCAAGAAACTTTTCAATCGAGAGCTGCGGTTTCATTTTTTTTTTCCTCCTGTCCTCTTGCTGTGTGACTCGCTGGAAACAGCTTAACTGTTCACACACACACACACACACACACAGAGACATGCCGGCATTCGAATAAGAACTTAACCCTTTCCAGGCTAAGCCCCAAAACTATCGGGACCCACAATCCTGACTAAACATTCTTATTAAATGATATATAAATGATATATAATACATAACCATAGCAGAAGGAACATTACTATTAAAAACATATTGAATAAAACAGGTACAATTTTCCTGAAATAAGCACAAACTAACAGCATTGAGATTTAAGCCTGCACAGGGTTAGAAAGACACTGTACATTCTTTCCTTCAGACTGTGCTATAGGAAAGCGAACTGGGTGAGACCAGCTTCTTGATTTCTAAAGTGACTCTAGGTGTTTTGCGTCTTCGTTCTGCTTGATTAATACAATTTCTTAATCAGTGAACTGTCACAAATTACTCAACAGAATAATCTCACATTTATAAACAGAAGGGGAACTTGCAGTTTCAACAGAGAACAAAAAGAACAGATACACAGGGCAGACAATACACATCAAACGCTTCACAATCATGCTAGCAACGTATCCCAAAAAGCCCAATCCTGTCTGTTCTGACTAGGCTAAATCATGATTCTCTATAACAGCTGTACCTCGCGACTACTCATGCAAGGATTTTTCAAACAAATTTTCCCCACGCATACTCATGTAGGGACCTCGCGCATACTCATGCGAGGTTGACTTAAGTCTTACCAAACAAGAAGGACGATGGCTTCACCTCGCGCATACTCATGCAAGGTTAATAGGACCGCCCTTGAGAGGGGATCAGTGCTCTCTTTTCCAAGTTCCAAGTTCTCGAGATTACAAGTTACAAGTTTCAAATTCTTACTAAAACTTTCACAAGTTTCAAACTGCAGTTCTAACTCATCTGTCCAGACAGGTTTTCAAAACTATACTTACCGGATCCGGTCCCCGATACTTCACTAGCTTCTGAGTTGGATCCTGGACTCCCCCGGGTCGGAGGTGTTGGCCAGCTGGACCCAGTGCCTGCCGAGGCCAGGCAGAACCCCCTCCGATACAAGAGGATCGGTGGGCCCAGGGAAATTCCCCTGCGTCGGATTGGCATGGTTCCAACTGGACCAAACCTCAAGGCGAATTACGTGGATTTATTCACTTGAACACCATCCACCACTCGCACTTCCAGGCCGACGCACCAAGAAATGTAGTAGCAGATAAGCATGCAATAAATAAAACCAGGAGTCTTTTCAAGGATCCAAGCCAGTTTAATGTGCACAGGCTCAAGCAATAATCAATTTCAAAATGGCTGAGCAAAGTTTTCTGGCAATACAACAACTTTTATAGACTTTTGCTCTATTCTAGGTATAGCAAGACATATCATTGGTCCCGGTACTCTCCCGTACCTCCCGTACCCCTTCTATTGGTCCCGGTACTGATATGATTATCCAATTATGTTCTTTCAGTGGGCTCAGCACCTGCTTACCCCCCCTTCTAGTCCCAATTACAATGGCCTGTTCACCAACTTGTTACTTTCCTACTTTCAAGGCTATTGGGCTAGTTAATACGTGCAGGGGAGCAAGGCTCTGTAACTTATCTGTCAGCAGTCTTAAGAAAAATACATCTGCAAGGGATTTAATTATCAGTGACTTTTAAACATATTTTTCTGTATTTTTCCATCTTCCAGTTCTGCTTGTCTAAGCTAATTCAATACTCTTGCTATGTTCCAGCTCTACAGGAGCATATAGGGGGATGTGCAATTCCTATAGGCCTCTTCACAGACTTCATTTACAGGGCAAGTTTGTTAAGCCTGTCTGCTTAGTTCAATTAGCATGGAGCATAGGCCTTCGCCTACCACATGACCAGGGTAACAGTGCCACAGAGCAGACTGTGGAAAGGCAGACAGGATTGCCCCACATACAGCGTATGTATGCAGACCGACATATGCCACAATGGAACAGGTGTAGCTGCTGTGAGAAATGGCAATACCCGGATATGTGGGATTCAGATGCCATAAGCAGAAGGCCATACTACTACTACTATTACTACTACTGATCTGCACAGACATACATAAAAGATGGTCCCTTCTCTTCAGAACTTACAATCTAGTTAAGACAGACAACACAGCAGCTGTGGACAGGATAGATCTAGGGGGAATGGTAAAGAAACACAAGGGAGATTAGGTTGATCAGATCCAAAAATGGCAATGAAGAGCTGAGCATTCAGCCTGGATTTGCGAAGGGCCAGAGATGAAGCCTGACATAGACTCAGGTAGTTTGTTCCAGGCATAGGAAGTAGCAATGTGAAAGGATCAAAGTCTGGAGTTGGCAGTAGAAGAGAAGGGCACAGATAGAAGTGATCTGCCAGAAGAGCTGAGTTCTCGAAGAGGGGTGTAGGGAGAGATAAAGAGGAAATGTAGTGCAGAGCAGCAGCAGAACAAGTGTACTTATAAGCCTGAGGCACGAAAACGGCATGCATTTGTTGCTCAGCAATATTATGCATCCTTTGGGGAACTGCAATGTTAGTTTCTGGCTTTGTGCACTTGGTAAGGGTCCATCCTTAGCAGTTTAAAGCGTATTTGTAGACATGACCAAGTCAGAAACCACTGGAGCTGTTTTATAATTGCAAGATATGTCCTGACATACATATTCATATTTACATTCTCTTATACCATATTAGGGTGCACTGGGATTACCTAGCACATTTCAGAGCAGGAAGAGGACTGGTCTATGGTCTAGGTTGCAGCAGCAGTCATTTCTCATTGGTATTTATGTCTAGTGTGCATCATCCAACTAATATCAGTGTAAAGGGCCACTTAGGAGATGCATATTTTACCGAGGAGGCGTGGCATCTGCAGGTATATCCTGGCGACGGGCAGGATCCGAAACGTGCAACTTTTCAGAATAGGGTGGGCACAGGGATATCAAAAACATTTACCAGTGTCCCATAATATTGATGGGGGACATGTTTGTCCATTATATCACATTGCCTGTGCTGCACCCATGTGCGTGCCGTGCGCCGGATGTGTGCATGAGCCGGCTGAATAGCGATTTGCCCTTGCCACACCAGACACATCTATCTTCCTGATTTCAGACCTGCGGGCACTTCCAGACCCACGGATTTGGAATTAGGTTCAAACAGAGCCCGTTTTCAATTTAGATGTGTCCATGGACCAGACATGCATGTTATCGAATCTGCCTTCACATGAATTGACTCACCTTTATCTACCTGTTTATGCACACCTTTGAAAAGATATATCAGATTACTGAGGAAAGACTTTCCTTGGCTAAATTCATGTTGGCTTTATGCCATTAAGCCATGACTATCCACATGTTCAGCAATTTTGTTTTTTATAATGGTTCTTACCATTTTGCCCAGTACTGACATCAAGCTTTCCAGTCTGTAGTTTCTTGGATCACCCCTGGAACCCTTTTTACATTGACCACTCTCCAGTCCTTGGGTACTACAGATGATTTTAAGGATAGTTCACATATTACTAAAAGTAGATCTGCAATCTCATATTTCAGTTCTTTCAGAACCCTGGGACGTATGCTATCCGGTCCTGGTGATCTGCTACTCTTTAGTTTATGAAATAGCTGTAATACATCTTTCCAATTTATTGAGATTTGTTTCAATTTCTCAGATACATTCTCTGAGTAAGTTTCCTACATCTTCTTCAGTAAAGACTGAAGCAAAGAATTCATTCAGTCTCTCCACTATGGCCTTATCCTCTCTTAGTGCCCCTTTTACCCCTCTATCATCTAATGGTCCAACTGGCTGTCTCACAGGTGTTTTGCTATGAATGTACTTGAAAAAGTCATTATTATGTGCATTTGCTTCCACAGCAAGCTTCTTTTCAAATTCTTTCCTTGTCTGCCTTATCAATGCCATGCATTTAATTTGCCAGTACTTATCTTGCTTCCTGTTTTCAGCATTTGGCTCTTTTTTTCCATTTTCTGAAGGATTTTCTCTTAACTATAACAGCCTCTTTGACCTCACCTTTACACCATGCTGGCTATCATTTGGCCTTCCTTTCACCTTTGTAAAAGTATGGAATACATCTAGTCTGGGCTTCCAAGACAGTATATTTAAATAACTCTCAGGCCTGTTGTAGACTCTTAACCTTTACATGCTCCTTTTAGTTTTTTCATAGCCATTTTCCTCATTTTATCATACAGTAGTCTCCTTTTTGAAAGTTAAATGCTAGTGCAGTGGATTTCCTTGTTTATTTATTTATTTATTTATTTAGCATACATTTGTATACCGCTACTTCCAGCGATCAGTAGCAGGTTTGATTACATATTGGAAACTGTCAAATCAGGACAGAAAAATTTGAAGTATATACACGTTGATTTGTAGGGTAAGCACAACAGAAAAATTTGAAGTATATACACGTTGATTTGTAGGGTAAGCACAACACAGTAATGTTTTTTTTTTTGTTTGTTTGTTTTTTGTAGAGAGGAGCAATAACTTGCATATGTATATTTTTACATAAATGCATCCCTGGCTCCCTGGGTGGGATATCTTAGACCACTTAGATTTAGATCAAATTGTACTGACTTTGAAATAGGTGAGTCTTGAGTTTTTTTCTAAAGTCTATTAGTTCTTTGATAGCTCGTAGTTCCGGCGGCAGTTGGTTCCAGAGTGTCGGTGCTGTGTATGAGTATGCTCTGTTACTAGTACTGGCTTTGACAGATCTTATATCAGCTGGAACGTGGAGGGTGTTTGAGTTGATGGTTCTTCTGCTTCTGTTGGGTGGTTGTGAGCTGATTAGGGTGGAGAGAAAGGATGGAGCTATGTTATGCATGAGTTTGAACGTGGTTATTAGTGTTTTATATTTTATATGAGCTGCAATGGGGAGACAGTGTAGCTCGATCAATACCGGTTGTTATCCTCCCACCATTTATTAAATCAAATGTGATCATGGTATGATTGTTATTGTCAAGCGGCCACAACACCATTACCTTTCACATTAGATCCTGCATTCCACTAAGAACTAGATCTAAAATAGCTTCCCCTTGAGACCTTTCCTGAACCAGCTGCTACATGAAACAGTCATTTATTTTATCTAGAAACTTTATCTACCTAGCATGGCTTGATGTAATATTGACCCAGTTAATACTGGGTAATTAAAATCTCCCATTACTACTGTGTTATAAACTTTGTAAGCTTCCCTAATTTGTTATAGCATTTCATCATCTGTCTGTTCATTCTGGCCGGGAAGGCGGTAGTAGTACACCCCCATTGCTATTCTTTTCCCCTTTTTACATGGAATTTCTATCCATAAAGATTCTACAGTGTATTTTATTTCCTGTAAAACCTTTATCCTGTTTGACTCAGTGCCCTCTTTAATATATTGCACCACCCCTCCACTTATGTGATCTACTATATTATTGCAATATAGTTTGTAGCTTGATATCACAGTGTCCCATTGGTTATCCTCCTTCCACTAGGTCTCTGAGATGCTCATTATATCTAACCTTTCATTTAGTGCTATATATTCTAACTCTCCCATCTTATTTTTTATACTTCTAGAATTTTCATACAAGCATTTCAAAGTTTGTTTTTTGTTCATATTAAAAGTATGGCTATGGATAACAGGGATAATTTGGCATTTTTCAACTCAGTCTGTCTTTTACAGTATTTAAAGGCACCTGGGTTACTTTTACCTTTATTAGAACCTCTTTATTGGGATGCCCTAACTTCCCTGGTTTGCTAGTATCCTTCAAAGATACACCATTCTGAACCATGTGTTCCTGTAAAACTGTTGGCTTTCCCCCATTTGCTAGTTTAAAAGCTGTTCTATCTCCTTTTTTAAAGGTTAATGCTAGCAGCCTGGTTCCATCCTGGTTAAGGTGCAGCCCATCCTTTCTGAAAGCCCCCCACCCTTCTCCAGAATGTTGCCCAGTTCCTAACAAATCCAAAACCCTCTTCCTTGCACCATTGTCTCATCCACGCTTTGAGACTCCAGAGCTCTGCCTGCCTTTTGGGTCCTGCGCATGGAAAAGGAAGAATTTCTGAGAATGCTACCCTGGAAGTTTTGGATTTCAACTTTCTACCTAAAAATCTAAGGGGTATGTTTACTAAACTGCGGTAATGTGATTCGCGTTAGGATCCGCGGTAGAGGCAGAAATCCCAAATAAGGACATGGGCGGTACATCGTTACCGATAACGCGCGTTACAAGGCGTCATAAATTAATGAGCGTTACAAAGTGCCACGCAAGGCACCCTGTACGGCGCCCTGTACGCCGCCCATAAGGCATTTGATAAGGTGTCTAGCAAGGTGTCAAGAGCTGTAGCACAATGGTTAATGCACTGAGTGATGGTACAGGGGATGTGAATTCAATCCTCATGTGGGTCCAATGAGTAAAGCTGGCTGAAACATTAGCTTTTACTTTAAATCAGTGCTGTCTGAAGCATATTGTTGTGTAAAGTTAATTAGTGCTGCCAGCAAACACACCCTCAAAGGGCCGTAACCTAAGGTGCCGCATAAGGCGCCCTATAAGGTACTCCAGAGGGCACATTATTAAGTGCACTGTCCACCAAGACAACCTATAATGTTCCCTATGGGGCGCCCCATAAGATGCCTTACAGGGCGCCTTAGAGGGCGCTTTATAGGACACTTTATAGGGCGCCTGATGAGGCACCGTAAGGAGACAGCACTGTGAGGGTGTCTTTGCTGGCAGAACCAATTTAAATTAAAAAAGGAAAATGCCACAGACAACCCTACCAAATGACCCCACTGTGGGATCAAACCCATGATCTCTGGCTCCACCAGCAATGAAGTAACTAGTGGGCTACATCTTCAGTGCTACTAACAAACCCCTGCCTGGCCACTGAAGGACATCAGGTCACCACACAAACTGTCTGCTGTGGATACCAGGATTTGGGTTAACCCACCCATACCCATGGTGCACTGCACATGCAGATCAGCAGTCTATAGATGATCACAAGATGGGGTATGCACCCCTACAGCACCTCAGCCTGGTAGGGGCAACTGACTGTGTGCGTTACTGGCACAGAGTAGCTATAAACAGTAGCCCAACAGGATGCCCTATAAGGCGCATGAAAAGGTGCCCAGTAAGGCATCCAGAGCTGTAGCACAATAGTTAATACACTGATTGATGGTGCAGGGTTCATGAGTTCAATAACCCTGTGGCTCAAATGAGTAAAGCTGGCTGAGATACTACCCTTTCCTTTAAATCAGTGCTGTCGGAGGCATTTTGTTTTATAAATGTAATTAGTGCTGCCAGCAAACACACCCTCACAGGGCCATAACCTAAGGTGCCCCATAAGGCGCCCGATAGGGCACTCCAGAGGGCACATTATAAAGTGCACTGTCTGCCAAAGCACCCTATAATGTCCCCTATGGGGCGCCCGATAGGGCGCTTTATAGGGTGCCTCATAGGGCACTTTATAGGGCACCTGATGAGGCACCGTAAGAAGACAGCACTGTGAGGGTGTTTTTGCTGGCAGCACCAATTTAAAATAAAAAAAGAAAATGCCTCAGACAGCCCTACCAAATAACCCCACTGTGGGATCATACCCATGACCTCTGGCTCCAGATCAGTGGTCTACAGATGACCACAAGACGGGGTATGCACCCCCACAGCACCTCAGCCTGGTAGGGGCAACTGACTGTGTGTGTTACTGGCACAGAGTAGTTTACAGACAGTAGCCCAACAGGTGCCCAAAAGGCGCATGACAAGGTGCCCAGTAAGGCGTCTAACAGGGCGTCCTAGGCTAAGCGCCATATCAGGTACACATGGATAAGGCAGTGCAGAAGGCACCATGGGTTATAGAACCATACGTCAAGGTGGCCGAACAAGGGTATGGCGTCCTAGGTCAGTGTGCCCTAGGGACTGCAAGGTGCATCAGGAAGACCTGCATGATCTGTGCGGAACAGAGACAGATGTAGCCCTAACACTACATAGAGCACGCAGGAAGGCAATGAACTTGTGAGTGAAGGAGGGAGAGCTGAGAGCCACTGGATCTGCCATATCTACAGGCATCCCATGTGGCTGCCAGCAGCAATGACAAACATGGTGGGGGCAACTGTACCACAGCACAGGGTGTTGGCAATGTAAAGTACCGGAAAGACAGTTTGTGGCAGATGATGGGAATATGTGTCCCCCAGTGGAGGTGGAGGTGGCAGGATAGTTACAATGATGGGTGGACAGAGGAGTGGTGGTGCCATGCAGATGAGGCACAGGCGCGGCAAGCACAAAGAGGTACAATGCAGGAAAGGGTAGCAGTGCAGGCATAGGGTGACAGCCCACACTGGCATACAGGACACCTCACAGCTGACAGATGCAGATAGATGGACCGAAGGATGGTTGGCAACTGTGATGATGGCAATATGAGCAGGAAGCACATAGCAGCCGAGATATGACTGTCACAGGGATTACAGGTACCAGCGTAGGAAAGACATCACAAAAAGGAGAACAAAGAGGGCGTGAATCCATGACCACTAGGATGGAAAGCACTGCACAAACCAATAGGCTACACCACCACTCTGAGGCTCACAGCAAAGGCTGCATACAAGAACACTGCACGGCACCACAGAAAACACCAGCTGTGTGTCAGGAGAGGGCAACCCAAACAGTCACCATGATGCAATGCACAATTAAAGCAGGTGTCCACAGCTCATATCACAGTCTATAGGTGGGACGGGATGCACATAGAAACAGATGCACACACACCATGAGATGTAACGCAGTGTAAACAGCATGCAAAAGAGCATGGGAGTGATACACGAAGGGTGTCAGGGGCCAGCTGAAGGGAAAGCTATGTGGATGGTCTGTGGACCAGGGCAATGGACTGAAAGAGGAGCATGTGAAAGACCAACCCGCTCAGTGATGGGGCACAGACCAACCAACAGCAGCAGTACCAATCGACCAAGCAGACCGGTCACATGGTCACCACCAAGAAAAAACTATAGGTAATCCACAAGATACGGCAGATAGGCTGCAGACAGGGCACACTGTCATGCACAGCTCAAAGATGGAAGGGTGTGTCGAGATGTGACGGGGCCGCAGACAGCACATGGGCAGATAATCAGCAAACATGAAAGGAAAAGGAACAGAACATGTGGGGTTCAAACTGGCAACCTATGGATTGGCAATGCATGTCTGTGACCACTATCCCAAAGAACCCTAACAACCAAAACGCAAACAATGGTCCACAAAAGTCACCCACTAGATCACAGCAGACCGTATCCCGCACCCTGATGCGCCGTATGCCTTGGATAAACCCACGGGGCCTGTGTGGCAGGCACCTTTGCCAACACACATCCAATCCATGTTGCGAGCCCACCTACCTGGTGCTGCCTGTGGACCCTAACCACCCTGACCCCACACCACCGTTGTCTCCCCAGCCCCTGGCCCTCATTCCGTCACCCATCCCAACTAGACATTAAGATGCGATGAGGAGAGTGTCAGCACGACACGTCCCCACAGCGCTGTGTACAGGGGGCATTTACAGACAAAGGTATGGAGTCATCTATGTAAGTAAACAGGTGTCCATACCGCCATACCCCTCATATGAAGCAGTGGCCAATGTAGGGCCACATGGCGTTGCCAAGGCAATAAGGAGGGGCAATAAAAATGCAAACCCCAGTCCCAATGTTCCTGTCCCCAGGTGAGATGTGAACCCATGGACCCTGGTCTGAGGTACTGTGTCTGAACCAGTAGGCCACCATCCCTACTGTGCAGGTGTGGTACGTCTGTCAGGGATGAATGTAGTGGGACTAAAATATGCAATGTAACCATATCCAGACATGGTACACATCAGCAATACCTTTACACTGTGGGGATAAAAATGAGTCCCCTCAGGTACCGTCATTACAGGTTGAATGCCGCTTGTGTTAACGTATATAACTAAGGCCCAAGGAACAGCTTGCTTTGACTTCACCACAAATTCAGCAAAGATAGAGCAATGAAATGAACCCAGACCCTGTCCCAGAGAGCTCACACAATAAGAATCTCTGAATACCATACAGCCAATGAAAGGCTATCACATTGCCAACATGGGCCTCCCAAATGAACCAAGGAAAACATAAACAAAGAAGACAAACATCATTATCCACAGTTTATCTGCAGGAAACATGACTCGCAGGTCAGCACACAGCGAGTGAGAACAGGATTCAACAGCCAAAAGTGGAGACAGGATGCGACAGTGAGACATATCGGGAAGCAAAGTCTCTATTAACAATAATGCAGAAGAAGAAAATAAAGGAATCATTTTGTCAGCAAGCTGTGGATATAAACATGGAGAAGAATACCTGATGCATAGACATAGCTGATCTCAGTGGAGTGAAGCTGTCCTCCATCCCCAGGACTGACTATACCTAAGCTAGGTGCTGTGGTTGTCATACCATGGATTGGAAATGAAATCTATACCTTATTAAAGCAAAGCTGGTTGTGACAGGCCTGGCAAAATCTAAATAAAACAAATCCTATGCGTCTATGGCCAGGGTCTCAAACATGCGGCCCGCGACAGAGGGAAACAAAAAAACAAAACCCTGGCTTCTGCTCCTGCCGTGGCAGCGGCAGAATCAGCTGTCCCGCGGCCCCTTCTCCTCTGCCCGGAAGAGCCCTGAGTCTGCTCCTTTAGCGGCGGGCTTTTCAAGCCGCGAAGAGAATATTTCCCTCTCAAGCGGCTTAAACCTATTCACTTTTCAAGCTGCGCGAGAGGGAAATATTCTCTTCGAGGCTTGAAAAGCCCGCCGCTAAAGGAGCAGACTCAGGGCTCTTCCGGGCAGAGGAGAAGGGGCCGCGGGACAGCTGATTCTGTCGCTGCCCCCGCAGCAGCGGCAGCAGCAGAAGCCAGGGTTTTTTTTTATTTTATTCACTTGGGCTGATGGGGGGGTTTAGGACTGGAAATGGGCTGATGGGGGTTAGGAAAGACTTGAGGTGGGCTGATGGGGGGGGAGTTAGGACTGGAAATGGGCTGATGGGGTTAGGAAGGACTGGAGGTGGGCTGTTGGGGGGGAGTTAGGACTGGAAATGGGCGGATGGGGGTTAGGAAGGACTGGAGGTGGGCTGATGGGGGGAGTTAGGACTGGAAATGGGCTGATGGGGGTTAGAAAGGACTGGAGGTGGGCTGATGGGGGGAGTTAGGACTGGAAATGGGCTGATGGGGGTTAGGAAGGACTGGAGGTGGGCTGAGGGGGGGGGGAGTTATGACTGGAAATGGGCTGATGGGGTTAAGAAGGACTGGAGGTGGGCTGATGGGGGGAGTTAGTACTGGTAATGAGCTATGGAGGGGCTAAGATTGAAATGGGGTAATGGGGGGTTAGGACTGTAAGTGGTCTAATGGCAGCGGGGGGGGGGGTTAGGACTGGTAATGGGCTATGATGGGGGCTAGGACTAGAAATGGGCAGATGGGGGTTAGGACGAGGTGGGCTGATTGGTGGGTTAGGACTGGTAATGGGCTATTGGGGGGCTAAGAATGAAAATGGGGTGATGGGAGGGTTAGGACTGGAAGAGGGCTGTTGGGGGGCTTAGGACTAGTAATGGGCTATGGGGGGCTAGAAATGGTAATGGACTGGGGGGTTGCTAGGACTGGAAATGGGCTTAGTGGGGGGAGCTAGGACAGGAAATGGGCTGATGGTGGGGCTAGGATAGGACTGCAAGTGGGCTGATGCGGGGACTAGAAGGGAGGAGTTGCTGGGTGGGGCTGGAACTAGAAGGGAGCTGATGTTGGGGGAGGATTAGAATGGGATGGGGCTGGGAGAGTGAAATGGAGAGGGGAAAAATATTTTGTGTGGGAGGGAAGAAAAATCTACAATTGGCCGGTATTGGGAGAGTAAGTGGTGATTGAGGATGGAGGGGTAAAATTTGAGTGGATGAAATAGGAATGAGAAAGGAGCAAAAGGAGAAAGATTAGTATGTTAAAGCAGATGTAGAGAGAGAATGGAAAAAAAACTAGAAGAGAGAAGAAAGGACAAATGGACAGCAGACGATGGAGAGTTAGCAGAAGACACGAAGAAACCAGAAGAAAGTGGCTGGAACAATTACAACTGAAAAAAATGCAAAAGGTAGAAAAATATCTATTTTGAATTTATTAACTGGAATATGTCAGCTCTGGGAAATGTGCATCATTAACGTCTGTGCTTTGTATGGTAACATTATGCAAATATTTATGCAAATGAGGCCCCGCGTCTTATGCGGCCCGAGGGTTACTTTACAAGTCCTCATTTGGCCCTCAAAGCAATTTGAGTTTGAGACCCCTGGTCTATGGTGTCATGTACAAATTAATCAAAGTCCTGTAGATGTATGTTGGGGTCGAACACAAACAGCCCAAACATAACATAGGCAATCCACACAGAATGTTAGGGGAAGCCCAGAAAAGCCCCAACACCACCTACCCCCTCACCCACAGGCCCGCACCCGGATGTCGTACCCAAATGACCCTGCATTGATACCCCTGCTTACCACCATACACAGTCCCCCAGTGTGGCTATCAGCATCCATGGCTGGCTGTACCAGGTAGATACTGATGGCCCACAGAGCCATCTACACACACCTGATCCCTCCCGTCTAACCAAACCTCGAGTGATGCCTGTCATGATGACATTGGCGCCTGGATGGCTCACCATGGCCAGAAAGCGGACATGGCCAGGACTGTACCTCCCTTCCATCATCGTTACACATCCCTGCCCCATCCACCATTGTCGGTGTCTGTGGATAACTCTGTAACTCCCCCAGTGTCCTCAGCTTGTAATCCTTGGCCATCCATGGACCCCACCCCTGTCCACGACACACAGCCATGTGGTAGCTAGCACCCGCCCCCTCCCCTACAACACCAGTGACACCCGCCCCACCCGCCCCACCCACCCTGAACACACCACCAATACTGCCACACACTGTCCAATTGCATCCCATCGGTACCTCAGTAGTCTGCCCCCTGCATCCAACCATGTGCCATGCCAGTCATGGGTGCACCTCCCCCTTGTCTGGTCATGTCAACTGCCTCCCCAACCCTTACTAAACCCATGTAAGACCCCCTGTGCAGGGACCAAGATGCAGAAACCCTGTGGTGACCCACCACCCCTCATCTCCCAGCTCCCCGCACAACCACCCCTGAAAACATCGTGCCCAAGCAGGCACCCACCACCAGTGCAGCACACCCCTACTGGTAGCCCCACACTCTGCCCCTGTCTCCATGATGCAACATATGCCATGAGCTCACCCCCACTGTATGTACAGCAGTCACCATCCCAAATCTCCCACAGACCCAGGTTGAAGCATGCAAAGTCAACAAGGACCATGCAAAGTCACCAGTGACGTATCAATGTTCCACAACAATGCAAAGGTGATCCCCCCCCAGCTGCAGTCAACGAAACACCCAGACAGTTCATGGCAGCGATGGTGTGTCAGTCCCCCCAGTGACAGTCAAAATAGCAGGCCAACAATGAGGTCCAAAAAAGGCCTGTGTCCAACTCGCAGAGGTCCATCTCCCAGTGGCACCAACACCCAGGGACAGTTTCACAGAGGTGCCGTGTCCAAACACATTTCACCGATGGGGTCTCCAGATGCAGTGTAGTAGATGTGCCATGTATGTTGGCTGTGTCCTGTGTGAAAAGGGGTAGAAAAAAGGTAAGGGAATGGCACACCCACCATCAGGTCACAAAGGAGACAGTGACATCACAATATGTGCATCATAAATGCTTAGATATTACAACATGACATGGCCACAACACACAGCACAGTGCACATGGACCACAGCAGGAGATGGCCCTGCAGACCAGGATACCATCTCAACATGTCACACAGGCATCCATGTCACACAGGCATCCCTGAGGTCCACAGCATGTCCAGCAGTGGTGGTGCACAGAGATACCACAGAAAGGAACATTGATACTAACAGGCCAAATGCAGCATCTACACATGGTGTATGTCACAGAAGATCGACGGTGAAACCTACCTGAAAGGTATAGCATGTGTCTGATGGTGAAAGTCCAAGTCAGGCAAGGGAGCTCTGCGCCCCACACAACGCGTATGTAGGGGGATGCGACGGGGGTGGACAGGCAGCCACGCCCCATCTGACCTATGTAACATTTTGCCCTACAGGTGACATATACTCCATTGAGGTGGCAGAGGGGGAGTCCGAAAACACTGACCCAGGGCCATGGTGCCATGTGGACGCTGTGCCAGAGGTGGGAGCGGGGGGTCCACATGGGCAGACAGGGGCCTATGGCCGGCAGAGGACAGCACGCCACCGACCCCTGCAGCCATGGGGGAGGTGTCTGCAGATGACTCACAGCAGTCAAGGCAGGAGGCGAGGTACGCAATAACAGGGGTCATCGGGGAGATGCGGGCGCACTCCGAGGTGGCACAGAGGGATGCTGAGGGTGAGTGACCAACTGTGTTGGTTTGTTAATGCCTATGTACAGGTGGCAGATGGTTCCCTGTCTCACAGTGCACAACCTGCCCCCCCACAGGTGTACGGCATGTACTGCGTATGGTGGTCCATGAGCAGCGCAAGCAACGGCATTAGGTACGCCGCATGCGACACACAATGTCGGGGATCCTGGCAGAGATGCACGACCTGGCGACATCAGCACATGCCATGGCTGCAAGCATGGAGCTCCAGGTGGCAGGAAGAGGGGCCCCCTCAGGCTGCAGGGGCCACCGCAGCCACCACCACCACCGCCACCACCACCAGCAGCAGAAGCAGCAGCAGCAGCAGCGCCAGGCATGCCACCTGCACCACGGGGTGGGAGGGGCCGCACAAGGTGTGGCCGAGGGTGTGCCAAATAAATGGGTGCACAGGCAGCCGTACCTGATGTCATGTGTCCTGTGTTGCTTGTGGGAGGCCATTTTACGCACAGCCCTACCCGTGTCCGCCCCAGGGACCAACCCCATGCCACTCATGCAGCCAGCCTGTGTCCCCCCCCCCAACCCAGCTGTGGCCACCATGGGTTGCCCCGTCAGCCATGGCGCACCCACCCGCCGGCACACGGCAACCGCGCTGCCCCCAGCCCCACCAGTGTGCATGGTCCCCCCTGTCCCCCTGCCCCCTCCACCCCACCTGTCCCCACCAGCACCTGCTGGGGGCACATTGGGGTGGCCCCGGATACATCTCTGTGCAGTGCCCTCCGCATCACATCATATGAACATCGGATCCTGTACGTTGCCACGCCGGCACCCCTCGCCCCTGGCTAAGAGGGGCGTGTGTTCATATAGGAACCTTCTGCTGTCCTCTTCTTCAGGCTTTCCTCAACAATCTCCCCGTTGGGCCTTCTGGGAGACATAGTCTTTGCTTGGCTGTATGTGTGCATCAAACAGAAAGCTTGTAGTTGGGCTCCGAGGAGTACGGCAACTGACAGATATTTATTTATTTATTTATTTATTTATTTAACATTTTTATATACCGCACTATTTATTATCAGCGCGGTTTACATAGAACTACAAAACATCAGATAAGATAAGATACATATATCTGTTTTTACATGGAACAGGAAGAAAAACTTGGAAAACAGGGGTAATTGTAACAAAGGATAATAGAACTTGAAATATATACATATGATAGTAATATTACTTGAAAAAGTATCATGTTAGATAGGGATGGGATTGGAGCTGTTTAGATGAACTTGTGTTATTGTGTTCTCTGGAAAGTATATGATGAAAAGGTGTATGTATGTTACCCAATGGTACAGTTTCACCACATACATACTGTCACACCTCCTCTGGCCAAGCGGTAGCCTCCTGTATTGCAAGGCCCCTGGAGGGTGGTAGTTGTGCCTTTATGAATATAAAACGCAAACACTTCTTTCTTCAAATCAAAGGGTTTTTATTCCCCGTCCCATTGAGGGTATTTTATCTTCAAGGAACATAAATTATATGCTTTGCTTGGACATCTTATATACAATAACAAATGTAAACATAACTTGCTTTCTTCAGCTTTTAAAGGATAAATCAACAAAAGAACAAAAAGCTTAAGTATTGCTGTAAGGTTCTCTCCCCGGTAGCTGAGAGTAGAGCATACCTCGTTCTGCCTCGAGAGAGAGAGAGAGTTACAGGTTTGTTGCTGTATTACTGAAGTTAAGACACCAAGTTACTTTCCTTATCTCAGGGAGAATTTCAGTTTCAATTAATGATAAAGAACAATCCATTAATTCCTGTGTATCATTCTCCTCAGCATTCTGGTATTCCATCATCTCTGGTTGACTGGTATATTCATTCTGTACTTTGGGAGTGCTCTGTGAGACTTGCTGCCTAAGCACATCAACCAGGAAGTTCTTTTCTTTCACCGGGCTAGAGCCTCTCTGGGTATTACCATATATACTGGAATAGAGATTTCCCAGGCACTGCCCCTGCTGGTACTTTTTAGTAGAGCTTAGCCCCTTACTTGCTCTGCTCGTGGGATAATTAAGGGAACTTTCCAACCTATCCAGGTTTCCCTTTTGTAACCCAGCTGAGCTGAATCGGAGTGCTTGTGGACGGATTTTCAGACGGAGCTGTGAACTTACAATTACAAAACTCTTCAGCTTTATCTGGTAAGTAAAAGCTTTTCTCTTGCTCATACACACTATTTGGCTGTGGATATCTCTCTGATTTATTCAGGTCCTCGGGTTCCCTCTGACCTTCATATGGGCACTCTAATTGCTCCAGAGTTTCCTTATCACTCTCTCTTGCATTCTCATACCTGTGCCATGCTTCCCGGGGCTTTAGCTGCCCTCTCTGTATTTTCTCCAAGTGTGTCCTTGGCTGCCACGGCTTCTCTCTCTCTCTCTCTCTCAGCTCCGGCACCAGCTCCTGGCTTTGCCTTACTCCTGATCCGAATCCTAAACCTAAACAACTGTCTTCTGAATGTCTGAGAGCTTGTTTTAAACCAGCGTTCGCTTGCTCCACCCTTAGTTAGCTGAACCCTGTCAGGTGAAGTGAATTTCCTTCCTGTGCTAGCTGGGTGTGTCCTGATTGAGCTTTTGCACGTGTTCCTGCGTTTGCTCAGGGTAACTATCTGACACTTTCTTGTTTACCCTGTCACTTTTTCTGTTTTCACTTGTGCTGGCCTGCATTTCCTCTGTCTGTACAGGGTCTACCCTGTTACAATACATACATATTTGTGCAGGTGTCAGGAAAACAGAGTATTCCTCGGAACCATTCAAATACCAAGCAATGTCTGTTTAAGGTTTCCCCATATTGCAGGGTACACAGGTTTGTAGCAGCAGGGATAAGTCACTCTCTTTGTAGCGTTGCTGGCAGAAGCAGCAGAAAACCAAACGTACATTCATTGGCCATGCTAGCATAGCCTCCCTTCAGCTTCAGAAACCTCTACACCACAGACACAATTCAGGGTAGGGGAAAGCTCTGTTACAAAGGCTACATTCCTACCCCAGTGTCCTCGTTCCTGCAGCAGGTACTTAACAGGCTCATCTCAGATTTCGATTGTACGCCTTAGTCCCTATGACCTTCCCTCTAGCGACAGGAGGGATTCAGGGCCACCCAGCCTGAGGACTATGGATTCTCCTCCCTGGTGCACCCTCCCTCAGGACTAGCTTGTGTTATCCCTGTTCCTCAGGTTCATGAGCTTTGCCCAAGGAAAGGTCCATAGAAGTGTCATCCCCTTTCAGGTGTACCTCAGGCTCTCGCAGCTGCATAGGGTCAGGTTCTCTGTCCTTCACACTGTCCTCAGCTACCAGTCTCCTAGGTAATCCTGGTATCTCCCCTGTGCCTGGCTGCCAACCCTCCTGTAAACGTGCTAGATCCCACTAAGCAGTCTCCTCTCCTGGACGCTCCGTGCCCCTGCTCTGCTCTGCACCGGTCAAACCTCTCCAGCCTGCAGCTGTGCTTAGGCTCGGAGCATTCTGGCGTCCTGCTTCCCCTTCTCCCCTGCTGCTGCCCCTGCCCTCGACTTGGCTCACCATTTGGCTGTTCCGTTCATATTCTGGCCTCAGTTTCTACTTCCAGGGCTCTAGCTTCCACCCCTCCACACCTAGGTAATGGCAATCAGGCTGCCGTCTTGCACCTGAGTACTTGCTGCATTCCCTGCCTAAGGGGCTCTGAGGTCTGTGACCGTCCCCCCTTCATTCCACCAGGGGGACCATGCAATGTGGTCCTGGTGGGAGACGTCTGATTCCTGGAGGTGTTTGTGTCTTTCCTACCCTGCTTCAGTAAGAGGGGACCCTTTACACAGGTGAGTTCCCTGTCACTTTGCCCTCCCTCATGCCTCTGTTGGGCCTCCTTGCCACTACGTCTGTTGACATGTGCATGCTATCTGACCTGTCCACATACCCAACCCTGGTATCACACTGGTAGGGCACTGCTGGTACTATGTATACCACCATTCATAGCTCATTGCACTGTGTGCCATGGAGGTACCCCCACCCCGCGGGCCCAAACCCTGAGACACCTGGACACTACTGATGGACATGGGCAGATGCATGCTGCGCTGCCAAGCCACATCACCCCATCACATAGGGCCCTCAATGGTCTACAGGACTATGATAGGTGCACTGTGTATCCTGCATAGGTTTCCTCACTGCACGCTGCCACCACAACACGCCCCACCCCAGGCCCCAGGTACATCCTGCCACCCTCCCCATATGTGTCTGTCTGGCCACACCTGTGCAAATCCCGCCCCACCCCCATGCCCCATATACGCCACCCATCCCCTGTCCTAGCCATGCACACTTCTCGCCCCAGTGTCCATTATGCCTCTGGCATTGTCCATTGCAGCATCTGCCCTGGTCTGTACCCATCGCCACTGCTGCCCATACCCTTGCATGGTCCACCACAGCTGCCCCATACCCACTGTGCCACGTGTGTGCATTTGTCCATCTGTGGTTGATACCTGTGCATTGCCCATGGTCTCCCTCACCCCTGACATGGGTACAGTACCATGCGCTTGCCTGTTGTAGTGCACACAGACATGCATGTGGGTGCTCACACCTGTCATTCACACACCATACTGATACACAGCAATAAGGGACATCTGGCCATCGTAGGTATGTATAACATATCTACATATTTATTTACAAGGTGAACAATGTATATTGCTGCCCATAGTCACAGCTGTGGGGCCCTGTGTGGTAGGGGGCCCCCACCATTCACGTCCCTGGTGGGTGTGGCAGGCCATGGCATGAGCCAGCACAGGGTGGGTGTGCCATGTGTGTCCCCACACTACACACCCTGGGGACCCCCATCACATGGTGGCTGGCCGGGTGTGCCCCCTACATTGCGCTCCTCCAGCCTGCGCAGCCGGTCAGCCACCACATTCAGGTTGCCAGCACCTGCCCCATGATGTGGGCGTGCTGCTGTTGAGCGTGAGCCTGGGCACGCACAGCCGCAGCCAGGCGCAGACCGCACATGCAGCCGCACAGACACACATCTCCCCTTGTCTGTGTGCCTGTGAGCGGCTATGTGTGGCAGGCACACGTCCAGGAGGGGTGCATCGCCGGCATCATGGGGTGGGTAACTGGTGCCCCCATTGCCCTGTGGTGGCCCGTGCCAATGGGGACTGGTCCCAACCCCCGTCCCCACCCCCACCCACACCCCATCCCCTGCCACACCATCCCCTACCTCCCCCATACCCACCGACCCCTCCTCCTCCCCGTCCCCCTCCCCGTCCCCCTCCTCCCCCTCCCTGTCCCCCCTCCTCCTCCTCCCCATCCCCCTCCTTCCCCTCACTGCGTCCTGTGCTGCTCTGCCCCCTCGCCCTCCCCGTCGTTGGCCGCCGCCATGTGCTCTGGCGTGGTCCTCTGCTGGGCCCGCTTCTGCGTCCGCCTCCTCCAGCCCTGCTGCTTCACCGTCAGCACATGCATCCGCTGTGAGAGAGGGGAACACGAATTATCTCCATGGTCGCACATCAGCCACGACAGTCACATGCGTCCTGTGGATCTGCCGGCCATTGCCCCACAGGGCCATGCCACATCACTCACCGTTACGTTGGGACATCCTTTCCCGCTGCACCCTTGCGATAAACCGGGGGTACTTGGCCCTCATCTCCCGGGCCTTTTTGCGCAGGTCCTCCACCTGTCGGAGAGGACAATACGCATGGACATTAGCGGACACACAACCCTTTAACAGCCAGGGATGCACCACATATAGGTGTCTGGCGTGCAACAGGTGCCTGCCCCTATTGTGTGCTACGTTCATGCCCCAGCCTTTGCCAGGGCCACCCCCATGTGTGCATTGTGCCCGCACATTCCTGGATTGGCCCCTATGTGCCCTGTGTGCGGGCCCCTCCGAACCGGACACAGTACACTTGTATGGGCCACCTCCACACATCTGCCAGTGCCCATACACTAAAGCCGTGATGGGAGGTGGGCCTCTGATGTGCTTCCTGCAGCATCCTGGGGATATAGTTGAGCCCTGAATTCGCAGCCAGGGCCACATACCATAGCACCAGGATGGGGGATGGGCCCCTGTAGTGAGGCCTGCAGCATCCTGGGGATATAGTTGAGCCTTGTAATCGCAGCCAGGGCCACATACCATAGCACCAGGATGGGGGATGGACCCCTGTAGTGAGGCCTGCAGCATCCTGGGGATATAGTTGAGCCCTGAATTCGCAGCCTGGGCCACATACCATAGCACTAAGATGGGGGATAGGCCCCTGTAGTGAGGCCTGCAGCATCCTGGGGATATAGTTGAGCCTTGTAATCGCAGCCAGGGCCAGGTACCATAGCACCAGGATGGGGGATAGACCCCTGTAGTGAGGCCTTCAGCATCCTGGGGATATAGTTGAGCCTTGTAATCACAGCCAGGGCCATGTACCATAGCACCAGGATGGGGGATGGACCCCTGTAGTGAGGCCTGCAGCATCCTGGGGATAAGGTTGAGCCATGTAATCGCAGCCAGGGCCACATACCATAGCACCAGGATGGGGGATGGACCCCTGTAGTGAGGCCTGCAGCATCCTGGGGATATAGTTGAGCCATGTAATCACAGCCAGGGCCACATACATAGCACTAGGATGGGGGATGGGCCCCTGTAGTGAGGCCTGCAGCATCCTGGGGATATAGTTGAGCCTTGTAATCGCAGCCAGGGCCAGGTACCATAGCACCAGGATGGGAGATAGACCCCTGTAGTGAGGCCTGCAGCATCCTGGGGATATAGTTGAGCCTTGTAATCACAGCCAGGGCCACATACCATAGCACCAGGATGGGGGATGGACCTCTGTAGTGAGGCCTGCAGCATCCTGGGGATATAGTTGAGCCTTGTAATTGCAGACAGGGGCAGGTGACGTACCCCTGTATGTCTATTGGGCCTCTGTGGTGGGCCTGTGGCGTCCTGTGGTTTGGGCACATCATTGACACTGCAACAGTGCCACATACCATACCATTGTACTGGGTAAACCTTCTCTGTGATGGTCGCAGCTACCCCCTGGGGGCAGGGCGGATCTGTTGCTGGGGGGGGGGCAGACATTAATACCAGCTGGACATACCAACACCTGGCATTCCCTGGCAGTGTGTGGCTGGTAGGTGGTTTGGTTACAAGGTGTTCTCTGTCATATCCTAGGTTGGGGTGCCTGTCCCCATGCACTTACCTCACGTGGGTAATCTGAGGCTCTATTAAACCTCGTGGTGAAGCGCTCCCAGGACCTCCTGACCCTGGCCAGATTCTGCCTCTGTGAGGAGCCAGGGAAGAGGCGCTGCTGGCGGAGGCAGATGAGTTCTGCAAGGAGGTAAAGGTCTGCCTGTGTGAAGGCAGGCTTTCTGGACATGGCAGCCATTTCCTCGAAGATTGTGTGTATGATGCGCACAGCATGCATAGGTACGTGCATAGCTGCGTGCGTAGGTACGTGCATAGCTGCGTGCGTAGGTACGTGCATAGCTGTGTGCATAGGTACGTGCATACGTACGAGCAATGTGGACGGTCACCCTTCCCCGCGTGCAGGTACGCATGTAGGGGCGTTGCGTGGGTAGGGGCGCGTATTCCACCTAGGTATGCGCGTACAGGCTTTTTCTTTGCAACGTTCATTGCCATGCATTGACGCTCTATTCACTCTTGTTGATGGTATCCCTTTCTATATCTGTGTACAGCTGATTCTTCGTTTCTGACATTCCCGATACCCATCCCCCTAACCCCATCTCTGGCCCATTCACATATGCCCTTCTGGGGCTTGGAAACAAACGGCATTGTACTCTGCTCTATTGCTTAACCACTGCGCTACATATCTAACATTCTGGTGGGCCATCCTCTTGTGGACTGTAGGGGGGGGAACGTTTACAGGGTGTCAGGCATTATGGGGACGTACTAGGTGTCAGGCATTAGGGGACTGCCGTAACCTCATGTGCCGCATGAGGTGCCCTATAAGGCACTCCAGAGGGCACATTATTAAGTGCACTGTCGGCCCTAGGCACATCTACTGTTGCCTATAGGGCACCTTATAGGGCGCTTCATAGGGCCCTTATTAGGCACCTTGAGGTTACAGCACTGTGAGGGTGTTTTTCTGGCAGCATTAATTTAAATTATAAAAAAAATTCTTCAGACAGCCTTACCAAGTGACACCACAGTGGGATCAAACCCATAATATCTGGCTTTACAGGCAGTGAAGTTACCAGTGGGCTACAGCTCTATAGCTGCTGCTACATGCCTGGCTGGCTACAGAGGGACTGCAGGTCACCAGACAAGCCATCTGCTGTGGTTACCAGGATAGGGTTGAACCACCCATACCCATGATGCACTGCACATGCAGATCATCAGTCTACAGATGATCACAAGATGCGGAATGCACCCCCCCCCCCCAGCACCTCGGCCTGGTAGGGGGTACTAACCATGTGCACCCCCACAGCACCTCAGCTTGGTAGGGGGTACCGACTGTGTGTGTTACTGGCACAGAGTAGCTACAGACCGTCACAGTGTGCGGGTCCTGTGCTCACCCTGAGGGTGAGGTGGGGTGCCAGCACCATTTCTGCAGCACCTGGTTTTTTCTGAGATAGGCTGCGCTGCAGGTCTCCATCAGTGGCAGTTTGTGATAGGTGGTCCTTGCAGACACACCTAGGATATGCCTGTGTCCATCTGTATTTCACATTTAACCTTGTGGACTATGATGCACCCAGAATAGTGCATACCCTGTGTGGGTGCCATGGTCACATGATTTAGATGAAAGGGGTGTTTGGACCTACAGGTGGATTATGTACCCCCACCCTCTGTGGCTCAGGGTTTGGGATGGAATCTCCCACCAACAGATCCACAATGTACCCCCCTGCAATAGTGACAGTAGAGGGGTCCATCAACCACAGTCTAGCTAGGGGACGGACACCCTACAGCGCAGTCAATGCAGCTGTGTACGCATCCATAAATAGGGCAATAGCAGACAGACAGTCGCCATGGAAATGCACAGCTGCCCCCCACCACCATCTGACATTCTCCAGCAGCAAGCACAGTGAGTCACCAGCCATGCACCCTGCAAGGTGTTCCAGCCACACACATACTAACTACAGACAGTCTGCTAGCTAGTCCATAGTGCTTGTTCCTGGAGGAGATTTGTGCACCCAAACCTGGGATATGAGCACACCCACCAAGCAGATACATCAGTGATCGAGCCCCAGATAACAGAACCAATATATATCATTTACTAGACCACTGTATAGCATTATGGAGAACCCAGCCATGCCGTGGTCACTGCACAGTCAGGGTGAGAGTGACCTCCCAGCAGGACATGCTGTGGGCCACCCTGTCCGTGCAGGTGGTGGCCGGGCACGACAATGTCCCAGCCATTGCCCTATGCCTGTACAGAGAATCCAGGACAGGCCACCCTATCCAGGCTATCCCCATGGTACCTTGCTTCTCATTATGCACATTGGCAGGCCAATACAGGCAACAGTGCTAGCAGTGTGGGCTGTGGAGGGTGTTTGCAGCCACCACACACTGGATAGACAGACACATACTCCCCACACCTATGCCAGCATTGTGCAACTATAGAGGTGCTTGGCAGCCCTGGCCACCACACCACTCCTGGGCACAGTGCAGGCATGGCTATGGTAACGCAATACTGCTGGGGTCACTCCCCAGGGTGGTAAACACTGTCAGACACAATACTGTAGCACACACCACAGACATCAGAAAGGTTGATATGATGCAGCTCACTCAGGAATTTGTACTTAACATACGAATTGCTATCTGCCAGTAATCATAGAAAACCTTTTGATAGCTGTGTACCGTATTCCCGGTTTAGGGTGGCATTCCTAGGATATGCAAGTGCTAGTATTGGGAGATGCACGCAGGGCCCAACATCCTGCCTCTCCTGGAGGCTTCGGTTAATGAGTCCTGTGGGTGTGGGTGTTTCTGCCCCTGTTGGCCGCTGCTCTAGGGCAGGGGTTCCCAACTCCGGTCCTGGTGGGCCACACACTGTTTGGGTTTTTCATGCTGTCCCTCATGAATATGCATGGCAGATATCTGCATACCATGGGGGCGGTGCATAGAAATGCAGCACAGGCATCTTTCTTAGCGACAGCATGAGACCTGATTGATTTTTGGTCCTCCAGGACTGCATTTGGGAGACTCTGCTGTAGGTGATGCGCCTGTTTAGGGTGTCTGTGCTCTGTAGGGTAACATGTAGGTGTCCCAGGCATGTTTCTGTTCTCTGCAATAAAGGTTCTGTCTTTCTTACCATGGTTTATTACTGGGTAAAACATGGGGACAGGTTGGCAGGAACCACAGCTGGGACTTGAACCTGTGACATTCTGCTTCTGAGCACACTGGCTGTGTGTACTGCACCACCGTGTTGCCACAGAGACAGCTCTATTCCCTAGAGATACCATGACTGTTTGTCAGATGGAGCCTGTCTGTTGCAGTGCACGGCACCTACCTAAACGGGGCTAGGCCATGGTCTGCTGCGGCCAGCTGCCACTGCCCCCCCTCTGCCACCAGCACCCCTCCGCCGCCATGCTGCCATGGTCCTTCTATTGGAGACAGCATGAGACCTGAATGATTTTTGGTCCTCCAGGATTGCATTTGGGAGACTCTGCTGTAGGTGATGCACCTGTTTACGGTGTCTGTGCTCTGTAGGGTAACATGTAGGTATCCCAGGCATGTTTTCTGTTTCTCTGCAATGAAGGTTCTGTCTTTCTTACCATGGTTTATTACTGGGTAAAATATGGGGACAGAGTTGGCAGGAACCACAGCTGGGACTTGAACCTTTGACCTTCTGCTCCTGGATACACTGGCTGCGTGTACTGCACCACACATGCATGGAAGTCCCTGGGACTACCTGCACTTTTCCTCAGCCAGACCTTTTATGTTGCACAGCACACCACGTACTGGATGCAGAGCATGGCCTAGGTCCACTGCAGGGAGGTGGCACTGCCCCCTCCAGTACGGGCACACGCCCCCCCCTGCCAAGCTGACGTGGCCATTTGCTGTCTGTGCTGGTTAGTGCGAAGTCCCAGGCCATCCACTGTGTAGGTAGGCACCCGCCTAGGGAGTGGGTTCCGGGGTGGAGCATACCTGGACATCCTCACATCCCCCCATCACTGCCTACCACTATTATGTCCCCTCCACATGTGGGCGTGATGGCTGGGGGGATGTCAGGTCTGTGCCCTAGCGACTATTGGCTAGGGTGGACCAGGTAGATATTGGTGGATTGTGTTTGGCCTTGATTAACTGCTGTCTTGCTGATCTCCGGTGTCTATGTTCCTATGTGCCACCTAGGCACCCACCTGGTCTACCCTGTGCCCCAGCTGCCCATGCTACATGTCCTGCCTGTGGCCCCCTATGCCCCATTTGCACCATCGCCATAGTGGCCATTCATACTTTGGCACTATGGTAGTGCCTGTACATGGAGCACTACTATCACAGTTTTTGGGCTCCCTGCCTGGGCTGTACATTGCTGACACATAAATGGTTTCTCTCTCTCTGCATATGTGCATCTAACGGCAGGTTTTTCAATCGCGTTAGGATTCCAGCTCTTCAGATCAGCATGTTAGTGTGAATGGGGCCTCTCCCCGCCCACACTCCGCCCATTGACCCCTTCTCTCCGCCCTCTCTCCACCTTCTGCGGTGTTTTAACCATGCAGCGGAACATCTATTATCATTAACGTTACGTAACGCGCGTTAAGGAACGTTAACGATCGTTAACATTACATAACGTGTATTATGTAACGTTAACGCAACGTTATGTACGTTACCGAAGTTTAGTAAACATACCCCAAAGACTTTATTTGTCAGTTTTCTCAAGGTCCCAAGATGTAAACCATGAGTAAGCTTTGATCTGTCTTATACGTAAATCAGAATGGTTCCAATGTATGCTCAGAGGCTGCATTCAGTCTATGCACTGGTTTTTTCCTCATTGCCAGCAACAAAACAAAATAATGCTCAGTCAGGTGTTTTTGTAGCATAGCAGAAGTAAATAGTAGCCCTGCTTGAGTTTTATTTTTAGTATATGTCATGTCTGTTCTATTTGTCTTTGATCTACTAAACCTAGCTGTCATGTGTATCTTTAAAAGGGGAATTGTGAATGTAGGTCTATTTCAATTGGCAATGACTTTTAAGTAACTTTTTTTAACTGTTAAAGGAGACTGAAATCCAGGGAGTGAGGGTCAATTTAAAATAATTAAGACTTCACTCTCCAGTTCAGCTGCAGATATTTAGAAATGATAGTTCGATCTGCAGTTGCTGATTTTGTTTAATAGCATTTTTAAGGAGAGCAGAGAAAAGAAAAACCTTCTTCTTGAACAGTAAGATAAAAGAGAGATCTGTTGTTTGCTTTCCTTAATGAGATAACATTCTTCCATTGTAAAAGATAACATTTGAAGTGTGGTTGAAAAAAAATTATTGAACTTTGTTTCGGTAAAGTGTATACATTTGGAGCCCGATTCAGGGAGGGGGATGTCTAGGCCGCCTGGATGTCCCCAAGGAAGACGGATCTGTTGGATCTGATTCTGGACCGCTGAAACAAAACATTCCCATGGTGCACAGAATCAGGCCATGGAAGGCCTGGCATGCCCCTGCCACCTGCGGGCACGTCCTTCCTAGAGGTGCCCCTGACCCCCACAGCTTAGGACCCTCTCATCCCCACCTCCCAACCCACGGCTGGCCTGCTGGGGCCTGGATCAGGTGGCAGGAGCCCCACCACACCCGACCTCGGCCCCGGGGGTGGGGATCTCTGGGCCATACTGCCAGGTCAATGCTGCTTATTGCTCACCGTTGAGGTGTAATAAGCAGCATGACCCCTTTGACCTGGAAGGACGTACAGGCCGTGAGCTAAATCGGTCCTGTATGTCTTGCCGGGCTGGCCCGCCCCTGCTCTGCCAAGATCCCGTCCCCTGCCGGCTTTCCCCGTCCTGCTGCTCAGGACACACAGGGAGAGCCGGAGGGGGAATTGGGCCCAGACGGCTTGCGGGACTCCATGTCACTGCACATCCCGCGGACATGCAGCCCTGCAACCTACATCCCAGAATCGGGCCCAAAGTCTTTGAATTGCAAGGCTTTAAGTAATTACTTTGCATTGTTAAGCTCAGCCCTGAAAAAAAAGGTATTTTGCAACCTCCTTCCTTTCATGACCGTGGATGCTATCTTTTTGTGGCTGCTGAAAAGGACAGAAACACCATAGGAATTAACTACACTGATTGTTCTGTTTTGTCTGTTTCAATATTGAATCTAAAGATAATTTAATCTGTTCTTCTGTGCTTGAGTTGTACGTTTTGGCTTTGGTTCAAATCTTTTTTATTGAAACAAACAGCAACACTCCCAGCATGTGGGTACTCTACACAATGCTGGGAGCTTACAACCAGAACATAGATTCTTGTTATACTTTTTTCCCATTTGTATCCCCCCCACTCCAACCCCTCCCCCCCATGTTTAGTTGCAAATACTATGAACCAGCATAAACAGTTAACAGCAAATATTTGCAAAACTTTTTCTGATCTCAGTTTTCAGAACAGTAATGGGAAAGCAGACATATGTTGTAGCACTGTGAGATACTAATTTAATTTGTTTATATACTTGCACTTATGCTATCATTGTAATCATTGTACTACATTATGCGGAGGTCCAGTATTCAGACAGTAATTTTCAAAAAGAGTAAAAATTACTGTTTCTTTTGAACTTGTATTGTCCTAAAGTTTGCTGGAATTTGGACAGAGACTGATTTGAAATTATTTAGTCTCAAGCATAAAGACTGCATTCAGCAGAATAACTGAACTGAGTTCCCAGAATATGAGAATCTCTCTTCTTTTTCTAGTATATTCATTTATCGTCATTGAATTGCTTGAAAAAGAAACAGAGATAGAGGCAAGGGATGAGGCCACAGTCCAGGACATGATGCTTCTAGTGTGGTGAGTGGGGCCACTGGAAATCTGATTGCCCTAAGCTTCATCAAGGACCCCAAGGCCTGATAGTAAAGGAACCTTGTATTTACCTCAAGGTTAACTGCACAGCCCTACTATTTGTCATGGTACAGTGGCAAATATTTAGATGAAAACATATGAAAGACAATGGCTGGAAGATAAATGAGAAGAAAAGGCACGGACCCGCAAAAAACAGTTAAAGTTTTAGGCATTGTATGGAATAAAGGACAGAGGGAAATTACTGAGAAAGCAAAACAAAAGATTTTAAATTTAGATATCCTATCTACTAAACAGGAGGGTGTAAAAATGTGTAGGGCTGTTTGGGTTTTGGAGGCAGCATATACCACATTTATCACAAATTCTACAACCACTGCTAAAATTGCTTATAAGAAGGCAAAATTCTGTTGGACAAGGGAACACACAAAAGCCTTTAGGGCTGCACAGGTAGCTATACAGCATGCATTGAATTTATGGCCCATTAGAGATGGTCCTGTAAAGTTACAGGTGTCTGCTTCTTGTATACATAGGGATTGGAGTCTGTGACAGTTTACAACGGAGGAAGCGAGTACCGCTAGGCTTTTGGGCCCGGCAGCTGCCGAATGCAGCAGAGAGCTACACTCCCTTTGAAAAGGCAGCTCCTAGCCTGTTATTGGACCTTAGTAGATACTGCGGCAACCACAGTGGAGCAGGAGGTTCAAATGCAACCGAGATTCCCATTATGACATGGGTAACTGCTGCTCCGAAAATTCATCACATTAGACACGCCTAGGAGAGCAGTATCATTAAATGGAAATGGTACATTCAGAAGTGAGCTAAGCCTGGGATTGCTGGTGTCAGTAAGCTACCTGAGTGTCAATACCAGACACAGTTGTTCCCACTATACACTGGGGGGTCACTTATGCAGATTTGAATCCTGAAAAACAGAAGTATGCCTGGCTTACAGATGGTTCTACAAAAGTAATCAAGGGAAATAGGATGTGGAAGGTTGCTGCCCTGAATCCCAAAACATGTCAATTACTTACTGAATCAGGTGCAGGTAATAGTAGCCAAAAACACTGAATTGTACTCATGGGAGGATATGTGGCCGCCCTATTAAAGGCCATGCTTCTATGAGATTGTCGTTATAAAATGTTGTGGAAAAAATAGTTTACAGTTTGCTATGAGCACATTTCCTCATATTGCCAGACCGATTAATTTTAGTGGGAAATGGGCATTCTTTATTTATACTGGGCCCAATTCAGTCCTGCATGTAGATTCCCCTCTGTGCATCCCGTCTGAAACCAGATGCACAGAGGGGATCACGATTCTGATCCTGCGGGGCAATCTATCCCTGCAGGATCAGAATCACGAACAGTCTTGCACGTGCAGGGATGGGACTGCGTTCAGGTCCAGCCTGCATGTGTATGACTGCCCCCGGATAACACAGTCACAGGCTCCTCAATGGAGCCGCAGCACCATGGCATCATGTTGCCATGGCACTGCGGCTCCATTGAAGAGCCGCGATACCAGCTGCCAAATAAAAGTGTTTATTCCCCACAGCCTGATCCGTGATATGGCCTCCTAAAGCCAGGGTCGGGCTGTGGGGAATAAACCCTGGCCACCCCCTGCAACCATCCATGCTGTTTGAAAAATCACAACCAGGGAAGTTATTCCACCTCAGAGGTGGAATAACTTCCCCAGACAATTCGCCAGTCCTGGATGTACAGGGCCGACATTAGAATCATCCCTGTACATCCAGGGCCAGCAACCACCCACTGCCTGCCCAGACTCTGCCCCATCTAACTTCCCTGACAAAACCGGAGCTGGCACGAATAGCGGGGATGGATGTCCCATCGGGGCGTCCATCCATGCTATTCACAGCACAGAATAACTCCCATTGTGTTTTGTTTGTTGCTCTAATTTGCTTAAAAACAAATACTAAGCAGTAACAATTCTTTGATGTTTCTAATTTTCTTAAAAACAATACAAAGGGGTATGTTTACTAAACTGCGTTAGTGAGATTCGCGTTAGGAGCCGCTGTTAGAGACAGAAACCCCAAATAAGGACATGGGCGGTACATCGTTGCTGAGAAACACCGAGAAACGCGTGCTACAAGGCGCCATAAATGAACCAGCACTACAGGGCACGTTACCCCGCTTTAATCTTAAGAAGGCGCGCAGACATACAGTCACAGCAACAGAGCTGTAGCACAATGGTTACAGCACTGACTGATGGTACAGGGGTCATGAGTTCGATGCCCCAGTAGGCCCAATGTATAAGGCTGGCTGAGGCAGCACCCTTTACATTTAAGTAGTGATTGTTGAGGCATTTGACATGTATTTTAATTTGTGCTGCCAGCAAACACACCCTCACGGTGGCATAACCTAAGGTGCTGCATAAGGCACGCCATAGGGCACATTATAAAGTTTACTGTCCGCCAAGGCACCCTATAATGTCCCCTATAAGAACACCTTATAAGTCTGCGAACAAAGCCCTGGGTGGCTGCAGGACTGCACCGTCACCACACAAACTGTTTGCTGTGGTTTTACCAGAGATAGGGTTAACCCACCCTTAAACCCATGATGCAGCTGCTCACCATGAAAATCAGCAGTCGAGTAGATGGGCCACAAGATTGGGTATGCCGCCCCACAGCACCTCGCACAGGTAGGGGGAACAGACTGTGTGTGGTACTGGCACAGAGTAAGCCACAGACAGTCACAGACATTGTGCGGGTATCTGTGCCCACCCTAAGGTTGAGGTGGGGGCGCCCATCACCAGGTCCACAGCACCATTCATGGCTGAACTATGAATCCCATCCCTGGGGGGGGGGAGAGTGTAAAGGACCCATGTGCAAGACCGATGTTACCACCACACAACCCACCCTCTGGGGCTCAGGGTGGGAAACAGGATCACCCACCAATAGATCTACCGTCTTTTCCTCCCTGCAATGGTAGCTGTTGAGGGACCATCAACCCAAGTCCTGCTGGGAACAGACAGAGCAGCACTTATCCGTAACACCGTAGCAAGAAAGGCCCCAGACAGAACGGCAGGCCTGAAATGCTCACTGCCCCCCCCCCCCCCCCCCATCTGACATTCTCCAGCAAGCAAGCCTCCAGCGGCTGCACACCCTGCAAAGTGTTCCAGCAAGACACATACTAGCTGCAGACAGCCGCCAGCTAGTCATAGGGCATGGTCCTGGAGGAGCTACGGTTGACCCAGAACTGGGACTTTTAAGCAGACACAGCCAAGCAAATAATTCAGTGATTGGGCCCCAAAAGAAAACCCAATATATCCCCATGAGAGAAAATACCTATATAGCACTATGGGGGAACCTAGCCATGCCATGTCACTGCTCAGTCCAGGGGTGAGAGTGACTCACCCAGCAGGACATGCTATGGCTACCCTGTTCTTTTGCAAGGTGGTGCCGCGTGCACTACAATGTCATCGCTCTTGGCGGTATAGGTAGCCTTGCTCCTTCCAGCCATTGCCCTATGCCCTGTGCAGATGCGGCCGAGGCCAGGCCACACCCTATCCAGGCTTTTCCCACGGTACCTTTGCTCCTCATTATGCGACATTGCAGGCCAATACTAGGCAACAGAGCGGGCCGTGTGGGCTGTGGACGGTGTTGGCAGCCACCACACACTGGGAATAGACTCGACCCCACGTCCCCCACACCTATGCCAGCATTGGTGCAAACCCTATAGAGGTGTTGGGCAGCCCAGGCCACCACAACCAGTCCTGGTCCACAGGGCAGGCATGGCTAATGGTACCCAACTACTGTTAAGGCGTCCCTCCCCAGGTTGGTACACACTGTCAGAAACCGGACTTGTAGCATCACTCGCCACATACATCAGAAAGGTTGCTATGATGCAGCTCACTCAGAATATTGTACTTCACCTAGGAATTGTCTATCTGGCAGTAATTCATAGCAACCTCTTTAAAGCTGTGTACCATGGTCCAAGATGGCGGAGGGGTAGGGACGCTGAGGTTGAGCGCTCTGCCATCAGTCCATGCATCGTTTTCTCAGATGGGGAGGAAATGGAAACCAACGCACTCCGCAGGCCCCCCGGAGGTTTTCGACCGCCGACTGGGACGGTTTGGTGCAGTTCTTCGATTGCGGCCTTCTTGCGTTCCCATCGACGCCTAATGGTCTTTCGGCGGATCCTTGGGAGCATTCTTCGGATCTGAGCTCTGAAGGTGTGTTTTTGAGTCCCCCTGCAAGCGTCCCGCCAGTCCAGCCTGGTTTGGTGCTGTGATAAGGAAGCTTATCATAGCTCAGGAAGGAGCTATAGGAAAGGTGAAGTGACTCCTGAACAAGCAACCTGTCAGTTCTGGTCGAAATAAGAAAACAGAATTTTTCCATAAAAGACTACCAGTCCCAGAATGCACCAGGTTTCCAACAGCCATTAGAGTAAGCGTAAGTGGGGAAACGTGTGTTCAATCATGAGGGTCTATGGAGGTAATCCCCACGCACTCATCTCAACGGGCAAAGGGCCTGATTCAGCACAGCTGTGCTCGTGTTTAGGGAGGAGCACTCATCTAAGCAGGAATAAAGGTAGAGTTTAAATTCTACCGAGAATCAGCTTGAGCTTGATCATCTTTCATCATCAGGAGGTAATCATCAGACAGCAGAAGCCAAACCTGGGACGGACAGAGAGAGAAAGAAACCCTTTGGAAGAAGGAGGAGAAAAGCCTTTGAGAGGTTCTAGAAGAGGTCCAGAGCAGTACGTATACTGGGAGTACCATTCCAAGTTGCCAGCCATAACACCATGGGACTGTGGGAAAAAGCCAGAGGAATGGTGCTGCAGAGCTAGGAATCTCCAGACGGTACCTGTAAGGGAGACGGCTGCACGTGGAAGGGACCCTAAGACCCGTGCCATAAAGGTTATTTGACGAGAGATCCAGTGTTCCAGGGATCTGGATTGGAATGCTGGACATAAGAACTGGACTACATACTGGCCAGGCTATATAGAGAGGAACTCTAACAGCAATGGAAGCTCAGGTATGAACACTGATCTATGCCCTAGCTATAACCTTGAAAGACCGCAGGGACACAAGTATTCTCCTGAAAGTGATCCATTGGGATAATTCATCTGTGCCAATCCATGATATTGAACCCATGCTTGTTGAAGGAAGAGGGGGTGATAGCCTATGAAGACGTGTTTACATGGACTGCTCTCGTTCTAAACTCCTTTGTGTGATTTTCTGTTATAAAGTACAAGCAAAACCATCACAACTAAATACAAACTTGTTCTTTATTGGTCTACTCAGAAAAATCTCCCTGTGTAGGATTTTCTAGCCAGCGCAGTAGAAAGCAAGCCCCTACGGGGTTTCAGGCTGGATAACTGCTAGCAATTGAGCCTTACCTAATTGCTTGTGAGCTCTAAGAGAATCACTTCTGAATCTAGGTGGGAAGATATAAGAAGTTTACCTGAAAAGAACAGGTTTTTTTTCCTTGCATTTGTGGCTGTTGGTTTGTTGTTTGATACATTCTAAGAGAATATTAGCTAAAGCCTACAGCAAAGCCCAGATTGTTGCCAACCAGGTCTTATTTCTTGTTGCTTTGATTGCCTGATAAGTTAAAAATGTTTGTTTTCCCGATTTTGTTTTTTTTCAAGTTTAACACTGAAAGCAAGTAACCTGATTTAGGGCGCTACCAAGCATATCTGTGTTGGGAGAAATACCCCCATAAATAAATTATCTTTAGTGCTTTTACCCAAAAGCACAAAACTAATTATTGTGAGCAGCCTGTGTCCTGGTGGTTGAATGAACTGCATTGGCCCACCAATCCCTTGCAAATCATATAGATATATTGGCACTTGCCAAGACTGTGAAGATTCTCTCTCACCCCGGCAGCCGTCTGACAGGTCTCACGTGGGAGCAGCCTGGAGTTGTCTCCCCGTTGTTGGCGTTTGCCCGCGGACGTGGGGGTTTCCCTCCGTTAAGCATGAGTGGACGGCAGTTGCTGGTGATTTCGCCAACGGGGGTCCGCTTGAGAATTCCCTCCCCCCTTGTGGGTGCAAAGGTTAATCAGCTCTCACCTGGGCTGCATGGTCCTGTGTAATTCATTCCTGCCTGTGTTTGTGGAGAAACAGGCGCGGGTTACTTTTTAGAGAGGCTTGGTGGGAAGCTATCTCCGCCTTACAAACAAACGCCTCCTTCCCTTTGTTACTTCCTTTGCCTCATCAGATGGAAGTTGTTAAAGTCCAGTGTTCTTCTTCCGTGGACTCTGCTTTGGTGGCTCAGTCTCACTAGGGTTGCTACCCTTGAAGCTAAGGTGGAGGATCCTGGAGTCCCTAAAGGCTGTCAATGTAAGGACAGGTTGGTTCAGTTAAGAATGATTGAGTACTTGGATACGCCTCTTCGGCAGAACAATTTGGGTTTTTTGAACTTTCAACGGTCAGCCTTTGATTGGCCTCAATGGACCTTTCCGTATTTTTTCATTGAGGTTTTTGCAGATGCCGGCAGAGTCGCTGCCCTCCTCTTGTGAGAACCCAGTATGTATCTGTATCTTCTTCCCTGGTCCCTGGGTTACAGCAGGTTCCCGATGTGGGAGAAGGAGTCGTCTCAACTTGATTTATCAAAAACCTTCCCTGGAGTCCCTCTTTAGAGGTGGTGACTAGCAGGGCTACATTATTTGGGTTCCCGTTCGCTTTTGAGTCTGATAGAAACACTGTACTAAGATTATATATGCCGCAAATTATCTGTCACTCAGTTTATGGGCTCAAAAATTTTTAATTTTCCCCTTATTTGGCTAGGGACACGCTCAAGAGGCGGAAGGGGTTTCCTAGGCTTTACGCCAGAGAACCATCGCCTTGGGTGCTGTGTTTAAGTTGAGATATCCTTGTAAATTGTATGGTGAATGTAAGTTCTAATCAGTATTCGTTTTTTGAGCCCATGACAACTGTTGCAATTTCTTGATTCTAGGGAGAAGGGGGGTGGTGGGGATACTCCCTCTTTACGGCTGGCCATATAATACACTCTATGCTCCTATGATATCACTGTTTGGTTGGATAACACATTTGTGTTTGTATTCATTTCTTTATTCTTGGATCTTGAGTGGGGTTTTTTTTATTGTTGTCTATTCCAGGGATGTGGTTGTTGGATAAGACGCTTTGGTTTTTCTCAAATCGATTGTTCCTTATTTGTTTTTCTGATTCAGATTCAGAATGTTTAATTGTCTTGATGATTATGTAAAATTTATAAATATAAAATTTAAAAAACAAGATGTGTACCATATTCCCAGGTTTAGGGTGGCCTTACTAAGGTATGCCAGTGCTATTATATGGGAGATGCACGCACCAGCCCAGAAGTCCTGCCTCTCCGTGGAGGCATTACGATCGTTAGCGCCCATAACGCATGTTATGTACGATTACCGCAGTTTAGTAAACATACCTCTACGTAGTAACCATTGTTTGATGTTTCTTATAAGTCTTACCAAATAAGGATATCTGATTCCATAATATGATATAGGAGTTAGTTTTGATGTTTTCTACAGTCATCACCAACCTTTATATAGTTCCATTATGTATATAGTTCACCTGTGTTTCCATGTTTAACTCACTTTTTAATGTAAGTGAAATAGGGATTTTCCCCTTGCACAGGTTTTGTTTACCTGTGCACCTCGCTGTTTGTACATAGTGCAGTCTAGACAGACTATAAATAAATCAATCAATAAATCGAAAAAAAGAGAGGACCTAATGTACATACTATGGTGGATTGATGCAAGGGATGAAAGGAGCGTGTGGAAAAAAAAGAAGGTCCTTTTGATGGGCATTAAACTGGTGAAGGTAATTCAAATGACGTGAAGTAATATGTCAGTCTAATTAATATGTAAAGAAAATATATTGTTTAGCAATTTAACAACCCTAATATTTGATTATGACATCTCCAGTAACTTCTTTTGGGCAGTCCCGCTAAGCCCCGACCCATACTCAACAATTGTAAATAGATACTTAGAGACAAACGGCGGGGTATACGTTGCATCCTGATGAGCTTAGGAAACCCCACATTGAGCCATGTGGTGCTTCCATATGCTTTCTTCCCTCATTTTGCCTCCGTGTGTTCTGGCCAGACACATGAAGGAACAAGGGGAATGAATGCATAAATTCCTAACCTGATTGATACAATCCTAAATTCATTAAAACTGCAGAAGAAGTGGATGCAACTTGTCTGATCTGTAAGCAGTGCAATAGTGGCTAAACATGTGAAGACCAGTCAAGGACATAAGCCACAGCCATTGGGACGCTTGTCTGAATATTATAAATTGATTATGTCCAATTGGTCAAATGTCAAGGATTTGAATACGGGCCGAGTGATTGGTTTGTTTTTCTGTTCTGGCCAGATATTGCTACTTGTTACAAAGGACTAGCATTTTTCCGTACCATTATGGGGAGTCCCCATATGGCTCTCCGGTGATAGAGGAATAAAAAGCTTCGCAATCCACACAGACAGGGTGTAAGATTTGAGGTTAGTAAATACATGAATGAAATTAAGTTTTGTCTTAGTGCAAAATCGCATCCAGAATTGTTTAGTCTGTTCACTTAAAAAGGGTTGCTGCTTTACTGGATGAGGCCTGGAGACATGTCACCAACTGCAAACCCATAGATTCCAGGGCAGAGAGAATTGCCCAGAATCCAGATTCCAATGCTCCCTAGTTACACACTGCAGCAAAGTGTTCTGGAGTCCCTACCTGGATCCGGGTTCACATTGCCAAAGGGCCATGATCCGGCTTATGAGAATGGGAGATGCAACCTTTAGGAAAAACAAAGCTTAAACTTCCGAAAAATGTTAAGCACACTATGAAGTCCTGAAGAACTGCTGAGGAGTAGGACTAAATGAATCTGAACAGAGGAATATTAGACTGATTGATGACTTGTTTTTGAATTGTTTTTTTATTTATGTATTGTGTATCCTTTTATTATTATTTCCTTGCCACGTAATTGCAATTCCAGTGCAAAGCTCTGCTATTAGACTTCCAGTATCTCATTTTTTTACTGGAGATTATGTGCCCAATTGCTTGTTTTGCCTTGTGCCCTGGATCTCATGTTACTGATGCGGCTTCTCTCTCTTCCCTCCTTCTTGCTCATACTGGTTTTTGGATCTATGGGTGGCCGATGGGTTGCCAATGGTGGCAAATGGTTTTTGGGCAAAATATCCAAGACGCGAGAGTTCGTAAGTCTATGGGGGGACAATTATTTGCTGAAGCACGATAATACGGTTGTGTTAGCCTTATCAGGGTTATGATAACTTGATCCCTTTACATAAAGAATATGAGGGAATTACCTTGGAAAGTATATCTGTGGGTCAACATGCTAGGTCTGTGACTGAATAGTCAACAGATATGAAATAGCTTTATATTATGGTCCCCTTCTACTACTGCTGTATTTTCTACCATATCTCATCCTATGTTTAATTGTTATTATTTTACTGTTTATCCTTACTATATGGACTTGTCATTTATCTTTAGGCATGCTGTGAAAGCCATTCGTAGTGGGCTTATGTGGAATTTTTTAAATACACAGATCCTATCAGCTTTAAACCGAATAAGTCCCTTTCCTCCCCAAGAATTTAGAGAATTTCCTAGCATATAAATACTTACAATTGGAGGTTTCAGCCCATCAGTATCAGTCCCTCTTGGTAGTCCCTCCCAGAGAAGGGCACTGCCCTTTACAAGCGAACTGATTACGTAAATGCTG
>CM066032.1:596265370-596451772 GCA_033557465.1 Ichthyophis bannanicus
CTCTGTCCAGCCCAATTTAATATCAACTGCTCCTCCTTGCAGGTCTTCTGAAATTTCATTAGTGGGAACCCAAACATTTATGGTGAAGACCAACCTTGGAACATTTGGGGGCTTTTTTTTATAAGACAGGAATGTCCTACCGGGTCTATTGGTCAAAAGTCACTGCTGCTCTAACCACTAGGCTACTCCTCCACTCCCCTGATTAGCCAATAAACTGTGTGGAAAAAAAACCTAGGGGTTCACTTATTTCATACACTAGACTCTGAATTAGTCTTATTTTTTTCCTACTTTGTATACTATTGTATTCCAAACACAGAATTATTTAATTTGTACTGTTATAAGAAAACACTGGCTAAACTAGGAAATCATAAGAATTTGTAATTTCCATTATCATACTTGGGGTTAATAAGCTTTTTTTTTTCTCAGTACTGCATACATTTTGAGATGATGAACTGTGATGCAGCCAGCACTCATTCAAAAGAAACTAAAAGGACACATAGGCCCTATGCATGATATAACCTCTTAATGCTGTTTGTCCCATAATCTTCAGCCAGAAATGCTGATATGCATTAATTTTCATGGCATTAGTTACTTACAGTAGTACCTGTTAGATCCCTTTTCTTGTGAGCGATTTTGTTTTATTGTTAGGATTACTATTTTGGATTTAATTGCTCGTCTTTCCTGTACTTGAGGCAGGCTACAGTTCAGATAGGTGGATCCTTGTCCCAGAGGGCTTACGATCTAAACTAGTAGCATGAGCAGTGGAAGACAGTGACTTGCTCAAGGTCACAGGAAACATCCGTGGGGGAAAAATGGAATTTAAATCCTGGCTTTCCTACTGCTCTTGCCATTGGGTCATTCCCCTCTAATACATTATCTACTCTAAGTTCTTAAGATACTATGACATCAATTTTTTGGCTAACACAGCAGAAAAAGTTTTAACAGTACTAGGCTGTTATGTTTCACCTCTAAGTTTAAAACCAAGGCTTATATGAGCAATTTAACACGTTTAGCAGGAACACTTGCATATTTCAGGATTTAGCACATTGGTTTGTCTATGGATGGTTAGATTATGTAAATGCAAAGAATGTTTAGATTGCATTAATACTATTTGTGCCTCTTTACAGTAAAAAAAATAATAATAATGCTAATGTGTTTGTTTTTCCAACAGACAAGCAGTGTAGGAAGTTAATCTGTCACGGTTGCTATTACACTTTGGCACTGTACTTTCCTACCTTCAATTTCTGTCATCTTTAAACCTTAATTCTCTTTCTAGCAGAAAGAATGTACAGTGCATTGCAAAAGTATTCATCCCCTCTGTGTTTGTCCTGTTTTGTCGCATTGCAACCTGGAATTAAAATGGCCTATGACTTTGAAGGTGCAAAATATCCATTATTGTGACACAAACAATAATTAAGACCAACCCCCCCACCCCCCCTGAAAGCAGGAGTGTGCATATGTATTCACCCCCCAAAGTCAATACGTTGTAGAGCCACCTTTTGCTGCATTTACAGCTGCAAGTCTCTTGGGGCATGTCTCTATCAGCTTAGCACATCTAGCCACTGGGATTTTCACCCATTCCTCAAGGCAAAACTGCTTCAACTCCTTCAAGATAGATGGGTTGCGTTGGTGTACAGCAATCTTCAAGTCATGCCACAGATTCTCAATTGCATTGCGGTCTGGGCTTTGACTAGGCCATTCCAAGACATTTAAATGTTTCCTTTTAAACCAGCTTTAGCAGTATATTTGGGGTCATAGTTCTGCTGGAAGGTGACCCTTCGTCCCAGCCTCAAATCTCTGGCAGACTGAAACGAGTTTTCCTCTAGAATTGCCCTGTATTTAGTGCCATCCATCGTTCCTTCAATCCTGACAAGTTTTCCTGTCCCTGCCAATGAAAAACATCCCCACAGCATGATGCTGCCACCACCTTGCTTCACTGTGGGATTGGTGTTCTCGAGGTGCTGGGAAGTGTTCGGTTTGCACTACACATGTTTCCCATGAATGGCCAAAAGTTCAATTTTCGTCTCATCTGACCAGAGACCCTTCTTCCAGGTGTTTCGGGGTGCGACAACAGCATGTGGACCACCCCCCAAACATGTTTTCTTATTTCTTTCTTTAAGTAATGGCTTTTTTCTGGCCACTCTTCCATAAAGCCCAGCTCTGTGGAGTGTATGGCTTAAAGTGGTCCTATGGACAGATACTCCCATCTCCGCTGTGGATCTTTGCAGCTCCTTCAGTGTTGTCCTTGGGGTCTTTGTAGCATCTCTGATTAATGCCCTCCTTGCCTGGTCTGTGAGTTACAGTGGGCGGCCTTCTCTTGTCAGGTTTGTAGTGGTGCCATATTCTTTCCATTTTGTTATAATGGATCTAATGGTGCTCTGTGGAATATTCAGAATTTGGGATTTTCTTTATAATGCAACCCTGATCTATGCTTCTCCACAACTATGTCTCTGACCTGTTTGGAATGCTCCTTGGTCTTCATGTTGCTTGCTTAGTGGTGGTGCAGAGTCAGGGGCTTTTCAGAACAGGTATATTTATACAGGCATCATGTGACACTGAATGCACACAGGTGGACCCTAATCAACTAATTATGGGACTTCTGAGTTTAATTGGTTGGACAGGATCTTATTTATGGGTTTCATAGCAAAAGGAATGAATACATATGCACTCACAGCTTTTCAGTTTTTACTTGTTTTTTTTCTATATACAAGATATTTTATTGTCATTTCACTTCTGTTTTTGTCACATTATGTACAACCTAGGACAAAAACCAAGGGGATAAATATTTTCACAAGGCACTGTAGCTGTTATAATATGTACTACAATGCTATTTACATATTATATCTGCTATCAAATATACAAACAAAAGCCTTAGACCAATGACACCAAACAAAAGCACAACCATTATTTTTTTAAATAACTTGTGGTTTATAATGTCTTGTTAGCTGTTTTGCTCCCTTTGCTAAAGGGGAGTTGCTCGGTACGGTACCTGTTTGAAACCCTTTGTAGAATCTTAGAAAGAATCGTGTACTGTGGTGTGCTGTGAATATTGCATTTGCCAGCAATGTTTACAACCAGGTCAGTAAAGTCTTCGTTTTTTGCGTGCAATAGGGGAGGAAAGAGACATTTTTATGTTTGAGATCAGGCAGTGAGGGAAGTAGGAAGGTATGTTAATTTCTCCTTCAAGTCTATCTCCCTCCTGAGCACATTTACTTCCTTCACAATAGACCAGAAAAGATCCTTGTTTAGTGGTGCAGTAGCCCCCTGGGATCTAATTTAGCCTTTATAGGAAATTCAAAAAGAGAAAGAAGAGGAGGAAGAAAAGAACAAAGGTAGGGGTTTACAGAGGGAATATTGATACTTTTTGGGCTGCTTCATTAAATTCTTTAAAGAATTTCTTTCAGAAAATGCTGACCTGGACACACACTCCAGCAGTACTGAATATCATCCGATGAGTTAGACTCTTAGTACTAGCAGAAGTGTTTACAGTGTTGTCTTAATTTTCTAAGGCTGGCAATGCTGAAAATTCACCGATTTTTAATTTTCCTTCGAAAAACTGATTTACTCTTAGGGTGATAGATGCAAACATGCCAGAACAAAAAATGTATAAAATTCCAGTGGTAAGCAGATGCCCCCTTCTGGATCTATCTGCTTACACATCTTCCATTGTGATATAGGGTGCAATTTTTATAAAGAGCCGCCTAAAGTTCCACACCATTGTCACACACAAATCCATGGTATTTTTAGTGATTTACTTAAGTAAATGGACATGTACGTGTTCACTTTCTTCGGTTGCTATTTTATAGGTGCATGGGTTGGCCCTGTAGTGTAGACTCTCACCATGAGGTTGCGCATGTTAGTGGAGTTTGGCTGGAGCATGACTGGAGAGCACAAGTAGACATGCAAATTATAAAATATAATCTTAGGCATCTACTTTTCTATATAAAACAGCACATAGGTAGGTGCCTACTAATTGCTCTCACAGTAGCAGTTGCACTACTGCTTTTTCCCAAACACACAAAAAGACCAATACAATAAAGCTTAGCATGCATGTTTAGCATTCATTAAGGGCTTGCCATGCATGCTAAACTGTGTCAAAAGATATTGACATGAGCGTGCTAAAATTGTAAATTGAGGAACAATTTTATGTATTTCATCTCTTATATAACGCAAATCTTAAGCATGCTCTGCAGTTTCCAATCAAACATGAAATAATCAGCCAGATGTACAAACAAATATATTGAACAATCTTGACACAAATCGGTCACAATACATATCCATCTAAACCCAGCTAACCTTCGCTACAGACTCTTCAAATTGGTCTGGTTAAATGGCATACTTGCCTATTAACCCAAATCTTGTCTGCAATAGAAAAGCTTTCCGTTTTATCTGGAAGTCCAGCAGATCATCAAGCTGTCTTTAAGTCCACAGGTAGTTAATTCCACTCCTGTAGGGCAGATATAGACAACATCTGGTTAAGAACTCGGATGCCTCGGATTTGAGGAAACTCAGGCACTTCAGCAGCCTTCCCCTATAAGATCTTAGCCTCCCGGGGAGGGTGTGTGTGTGTGTGTGTGTGTGTGTGGGGGGGGGGGGGGGGTTATAAAGCTCCCAGAAGACATGATTGGGAGGCTGATCTCTAATTTCAGAGGTTTGAACATCAAAACCATCACCCTAAAAAAAATGTGAAGCTTTATAGGCAGCAATGAACCACTCAACATGTGAGGGGGAAATATGATTGTGTTCTCTTACTCCCAACATCGAGCAAGCTGAGGCATTCTGTACTATCTGCAAGGGCTTCAGATAAGAGGCAAGTAGCCCATATAGTATCAAACTACAGCAACTGAGGGGCAATTGCTTTTAATTACAGGTCTCAGATCTTCAGTATTCAGAAAGCCCCCTTAGTATAACCAAAGCTTAGATCTTTTTACCAAATCCTTGATGTGCAGATGGAGAGAGACACGAGAATCAGTCAAGACCACCTAAATAACAGACTTGCTGGGGGTGGGAGTTTTACAACCACCGATCTGTATGTGACGGTAGCTGAAAGCAGGTGTCGTACTAGTTGACTAATGCTTCTCCTTATTCAAGAAGTTCAGCGTCAAACCCTGAAATAGTAACCATGAAGCAACATGACAAACACAATTATTCAAATGAGCCAGAGATGTAGCAACATTATCAATAACTGGGAGAAAAGTCTATCTGCAGTATTTGTAACAAATCCAAAGGGGGCATGTTAAATAATGTGGCTGAGAGAGTAGAACCCTATGGAAGCCCTCGCTCCAGTTCAGCCCTTTCTGTCAGTCCCCTACATACACACATTTCCTGTCAGTGAAATAAGATTTGACTCTAGTTAAATACACACTGTCCCATCTCCAAGGTCGAGAGTGATTTTAGTAAGATTTGATGGACCAAGTCACATGTTGGTGACTCAAAAAACACTGACCGCTTGTCGACCCTTGCCCAGTGCGGCCAGGCATTTATTAATTGCTAAAGCTAGCAATATTTCAGTATGGAAACCAAATTGAAATTGCTCATGTGCAGAACACAATTCTAAGTACAACTGAAATTGTAAAAGAACAACCATCCCAATTAGTTTAGCCAGATATTGCAGACTAGGTTGAAAATTTGGACATAACTGCTACATCCAGGTCTGATTTCTATCCCCCCCCCCCCCCCCCCCCCCCCAGTAATGGTTGTACTACCACTTGCTTCAAGATGGGAGGTATATATTGATGAGTTAAAAATTATTCGTAAGTAAGACTGATATTAGCTGCAGTACAGCTTTATAAGCTTTAAATAAGCAAGGTGGAATTGGGCCTAATCTAGAAGGGCAACTAGATAACTGGCCCAAAAGCTTTCCCATAGCCTCATTTGACACTAAGGGCCTCTTTATTGAAGCCCATTAGCTGATTAATGGGTGTTTGACTGCCTGCAGCTGCATGTTAAATCGGCAATCACAGGATGGGGCGGGGAAGGGTGGAGGGTGGAGAGTGGGCATGAGTCTGCTAGCTCCAGGACAATTGCCACAGACTCTTAACATGGGTTCAGCTAAGTAGCGGATCGTGTTAACTGCCGGTGACACACTGAACATGCCCTGACATCTAATATGTGGCCTTTGCCATTTACAGGCATGAGATCAGCACATTAATGGCACATCCTTAGTGGGTTTTAGTAAAAGGGGCCCTAAATTGAGCTCAATCCACTTCAAATCCTCAATATGGACTATCTGTGTAGAATGTTCCTCCTGCAGCAAAAACTGCTCTCTTGTATTCTAGATCTTAGCTTGCAAATACCACACATACTGTTGAGGGTCGGTCATTGCCTCTGCTTCAAATGATTGTTTCTGGGTAGTCCACTTTTCAACGAGCCAAAATTCAGAGATATGAGAGAGCCGTCATCTCCAGAAACAAGCAGGATTGTAGTCTTCACATATGGGTATTGTTGGTACCGACAGAGCCTGCGCGGGAACGCTCTCCAGCGTCCAAAATAGGAACGCTTTTGGGAGCATCCCTCAGCACATGCGCGCTGCCTTCCCACCTTTCCAACTGTCTGCCTCTCTTCAGTTCTTCGTTTCTGCGGAGCCGACAGGTCACATACCCTGTCACCGCAGAAAATTTCTTCTTTAAATTGTTTTTCTTGTGGTCGCGCCTGCCTCTGCTCGACGCCTACCAGTACCGCCAGTTCTCTTTTCTTTTCTTTAAAAAATAAAAAATAAATAAATAAAAATAGAGACTTCTGAAGTGTTTCTCTTAAGAAACTTTTTTCTTTTTTGGTGCTAGGTGCCATTTTCGGCATTAGGCCTCATTTTCCTGAAAAATGGAAAAACCAGCTGGTGGTTTAAAAAAAAAAAAAAAAAAAAAGTACTAAGTATGGCGGTAAGAAGCGTGGACTGCAACAAACGGACGTGTGGAAATAAAAACTTTTATTAAATAAATCCACTTCAGCCACTGGCCCAACACAGGCCGTGTTTCGTAAAAACCTTCCTCAGGGGCAATGAATGGCTAAAAACAAAGAACATTTAAAATAAAAAAACAAGAGAAACTGAATATTAAAAAGAACATAGAGAATGAACTAAGACATATATAAATAAAACATGCCAATTTAAACCAATATAAAATATAAAAGCAAAATAGAGTACAGCCAATATACGGAGCTAAAAACATGAATAAAAAATAATGTATAAATTTTTTCTCTAAATAGGAGCAATAAAAAACAGTAAATACCAATAAAACAGATACTTAAATATTAAATGTAAAACTGATTATAAAAAAATAAATAAGTAAACAACTCATAATAAAACAGATACTTACTTTATTTTTTACAATCATTGTTTTATATTTAACAACTCATAATTTAACATGTAAATAATATATAAAAATATATTTGTAATAAAAATATGTCCTGTTTTAGTTTTACTCCTTGGGGGTTTAGGCATCATTTTTGTTTGTCCTGTTCAGATTTTTTGAATAGTCTCCTCCTGCATGGGAAGCTTGCATGTTGGTAGTAGGTGGGGCTATATACTTTGGTGCAATTAGAGGTTCATTTTTTCCCTCTGTTCGTTTTTTAATATTCACTCGGTGGTTAACACACTTTATATATGGGTAGTTATTTTCAGTTGTTTTATTTAGGGTGGATCTTTTTAACGGTTTCAATATTGAGTTTTGTCCTTTGTGGACTTAATCATGTTTGGTTTATTTATTTCACAACATTTTCACAGTTCTTGTTATCTATTGCGGTATATGCAATTACTTATAGATTGAAATGTTTTTATCGATTATCAAAATCTGCATGGTTGGCTACACATCATCGAATTAACATCTCTATAAGGTTCCTTGTGCGCAGATGCTGGCGTTTTTTTCGACTTTTACTTGTAGTAAGGTGGTGCCGACTTTACGGAGTTGGCAGTGGGAGTATTCATTTTAACACTCATGTAAGTTCTTTTTCTTCTCCCCTCTGCTATATGCTTCAATTTTGAAAGGTTTACTTTTTTAATGTTTTGGTTTACTGTTTTACGTTAGCCCAAATGTTTTATTGGGGCATTAACGTATAGTTGGTAATCATGAGCTTCCGGTTTGATATTTTGGGTTTTATAAGTTGGTTAGCCCGTAGAATACGGTGCGTTTTATATTCCTATGTTTTTATGGTATAGCTGATGCTCAGTTTTAATCAAGTTGTTATTGTGAGACCTTTGTTTCTGCATGCGCTACTCGGGGGTTATTCCCTCCATACAGCCTCTTAGTAGCTCTTTAAATTTGGCTGTTGGTTTCTGTCGTGGTTTTAGTTCAGACACAATGTAATTTATGTGTGTTTTTTATAATGTGGGTAATCTTTATTTGGGTTGTGGCTCCCTCGAGGCCGTTTCTTGAGCGGGGGGGATGTCCTTTAATCCTTTATTTCATTTTTGGTTTTCACGTACCCACTTTTTGCATGTGTATACATGTGAAAGTTTAGAGCAGGGTAGTAGGTCCATGGTCTTTAATTAGCTCCATCTTACAAGTCTATTGATGATTTGTGTGCACGTATGTAGTCTATATTTTTTTCTACACATCTTTTTAAACCCCTTCTTCCAACAGGAATTTTTCAGTCTCTTTCATGTATGCGGCATTTAGAAAAAGGTTTTCTTTCTAGATGATATAGAGTTTTTAATAGATCACACAATGTGTCCTTACATAATTTAATATGCATACATTTATCTCAGTTGTCTTTCTAAAAGTCCCAATTGCAGGGTGGTTATTATGACGGCACAGCTACGAGTTGGTTTTCATACACTTTTTTAAGACCCCGTTTTTACCAGCTATAAACTTTTATTCTTTTTTGTATACACGCTATTCAACATTAAATAGAATCACTAATAGATTACATAATGTACATTAGTTTTTATATGATTAGATATGCACGGCTTTATCTTAGTTGTCTTTTTTAAAATCCCACTTACAGGATTAATACTATGACAGCATAGCAACATGTAATTTGAAGTTATTGGATAATCTCAATCAGGTAATTCATTTAATTTATAAGTTTGAGATGATTTATGTATGTATATCTTATCCCAATAGTTTTAGAAAGAGGTTTTTTATGCTGTTTATGTCCGTAAACCCTGGGAGTCATTTTCGTCATAAGATATTTTTCCATATGCATCCATTTCTCATGTTCTCGTCCTCATCCCTCAGTATTTGTTCCCTTTTGGTTTTTTTGCTCCGTTCTCTAATGATAATGGTTTTGCTTTGTTTTCACATCTTAGGCTCTCTAATGACATTATGATAGGAGTTATTTTCAGTGATTAAGGTATACAATATACAGGTACATTTTTATTGTCTTTTAATGTTATTTATTAGTCACATTTCTGATGAGTACATATATATTTTTCTAGCTGTATGTTTCTTTATTATATAGTTTTTATTTTGATTTTTATTGTGACTAGTTATTGTTTACATTTATATATTTATTTACATGTTAAATTATGAGTTTATTTTTTACAATCATTGTTTTATATTTAAGTATGTTTTATTGGTATTTACTGTTTTTTATTGCTCCTATTTAGAGAAAAAAATTTTATACATTATTTTTTATTCATGTTTTTAGCTCCGTATATTGGCTGTACTCTATTTTGTGTTTATATTTTATATTGGTTTAAATTGGAATGTTTTATTTATATGTCTTAGTTCATTCTCTATGTTCTTTTTAATATTCAGTTTCTCTTGTTTTTTGATTTAAATGTTCTTTGTTTTTTAGCCATTCATTGCCCCTGAGGAAGGTTTTTACGAAACACGGCCTGTGTTGGGCCAGTGGCTGAAGTGCATTTATTTAATAAAAGTTTTTATTTCCACACGTCCGTTTGTTGCAGTCCACGCTTCTTACTGGGTTGGTTGTTGCACATGGACCCGTGCTTGTTGTGTTGGACCCCTAAGTATGGTGGTACCATTTCCATCACAGACACCCATGATTGGTGTCTCAAATGTTTAGGCCCTGACCATTCTCCATCGGCGTGTTCCTCTTTTATGGGGATGACTAAAAGAGGAAGACAGAACCAGCCTGCAAAGCTCGGTACCCTCTTTTCTTCAGATGCGATGTCCATTGCATCGACGTCTTCCAGAGCCTCGTCTTCCTCCCATGGATCTCAGGTAACTAAACATAAGAACCAGTCCTCAAAGGGTAGATCTCCTTCTAAGCATCGAGAGGCCATTGGCATTGCCCTTGAGGAAACTACACCAGCAAAACAGCCCCGGCGGAAGGCTTCGGCCTCCAAAGCACTAACGGGGCTCCAGGATGTTCTCGAGGCCTCGACCTCGGCAAAACTACTGGTGCCATGCTCAGGGGTTCCGGCCACTTCTACCGGTACCGACACCCAGGCATCGGCAGTGTCGATAGACCAGAGATTCCTCGCTATCGAATGCAGTCTTGCAGCTCTCCTTACAGCTGTGGTACCATTGACACCGCTACCGATGGTTCAACGGGCACCGGTACTGATATCGATACCGGTACCCCTGGTGGGAGTTCTGCCCATGCCGACTTGTTTGGGTGTCGACAGATCGGTACCGGACCAACTCGGTGCTGACTTTGATCGATACCGGTACCATGCTTTGCATGAACATCGGGATCAGAGATACTTCGAATCTTCCGATTCCGATGGCTCGGATATCTCTACTGGTACCAGAGTACTTCTGCCGGAGGACTCATCTTCTCCTCAACGCAGAATGTCTCCTCCGGAGGACATGTCATTTCAGGATTTTATTCGTGATGTGGCCCGAGTCCTATCAATCACGGTAGCTCCTGAAAGAACCTAGAGCAAAGGAATTGGAAATACTCCAATACCTTAAAGCTCCCAAAGAGGCAGCTACTCTGCCCATTCATGACATTCTTCATGACTTGATGCTTAGAATGTGGGAAACACCTTTGACCACATCTCCTCATTCTAGGAGACTCGATACCATGTATCGAGTTCCACCATGTCCTGTTTTTCAAAAGGACTCGGCTGCCACACCATTCAATGGTAGTGGAATCAGCCATGCATAGGATGAAAAGTGCAAAAAGACATGCATCCAATCCTCCAGGTCGTGAATGCAGGACTCTTGACGCCTTTGGGCGTCGAACATATCAGGCTTCCATGCTTTCAGCTAGGATCAGCTCATATATTTTATATATGGGGATGTTCCTCAAAGACATCACATGAGACTTGGAGCTTATGAGCCCCCTTCTCCCTGATGACAAACGAAAAGACTTCCTTACTCTTCTCAAGCATGCTCAAGACGTTTCCAAGTTTGTAAATCATGCAGCCTCTGACTGCTTTGAATGCATTAGCAGGACCTCTGCTATTGTCATTGGTGCACGTCAAATTGCCTGGCTTCAGGCATCAGACTTGGAAATTTGGGTACAGGACAAATTAGGGAACATCCCTTGCACAGGAGAAAACCTCTTTGGCAAGAATTGGCAGGAGAAGGCTAATGAGAGAGATGCTGACAATATCACTTTACAGATTGTCAAAATCTATAGCCACTCCCGCCAAAAAGAAACCCTTTAAAAAAACTCTTTCAGCAAAAAGAGGAAGTTTTATCCATCCTATACCCAGCAAGGGCAAACTCAGGGTCAAGTTGCCCAAAAGGGACAAACAATCCAGGCAACAAAAGAAGCCAAAAGGCCCGAGAGCTCAACCAGCTCCTCAGGCTCAGCCCCCTCAAGGGCTTTGACTCCTTCCTAGAGAGTTTAGCTTTCCTGCCTCTGAAGGGTCCAGCACCCCTAAACATTCCAGGCAGGTTGTGTCATTTTGTCAACAGATGGCACCAAATAACAGCAGAAATTGGACTCTGTCCATTGTAGGGGAAGGTTACAAGCTTCATTTTCACAGCATGCCCCCTCCTACAATCGTAAGACAGTTCAATTCCCAAACCTCTCCACTTCTGGATCAAGAGGTCTCAACACTCCTTGCTCAGGAAGCAATAGAGGAGGTACCCATTCCCCAACGGGGTACAGGGTTGTGCTCCCCCTATTTTCTTATTCTAAAGAAAACAGGAGGACACAGACCCATTCTAGACCTCAGAGAATTGAACAAATATCTGTTCTGAGAAAAGTTCAAAATGATTTCTCTAGATCTAAAGGATGCATATACTCGTATTCTGTTCCATCCAGATCACAGGAAATTCTTATGATTCCTTTTCAGCGGAAAACACTTCCAATACATGATTCTTCCTTTTGGTCTGGCTTCGGCACCAAGAGTATTAGCGAAATGCATGGTAGTAGTAGCTGCATTCCTGCGAACCCTAGGATTATTAGTCTTCCCTTACTTGGACGACTGGCTCATTCAAGCCCCCACGGTTCCAGAAGCCAGCTCTGCACTGTCTCGCACAATGCAAATTCTCCAATACTTGGGATTGGTCATAAACTTCCCAGAATCCCAACTCCTTCTCAAAACCTAGAATTCATAGGAGCTTGTTTAGATACCAGATAGTCAAGGGCTTTCCTCCCACAGCCCCGCTGTCTTCGAATAGTGCAACTAGCTTTTCAAGCAGCGGGAAAGTCCTGCCTAACTGCTCGAACTGCTGCAATTACTGGAACACATGGCATCCACAGTTCATGTATTTATTTATTTACATTCTCTTATACACCGCGCTATTCTGCATTAGTGCAGTTTACATTGAACAAACTGAAATTACATTGAACAGGGCATTATAACTTGGAGATAACTATTTTACAGGGAACATGGGCTATGGAGGGTTAAGTGGCTTGCCCAAGACCACAAGGAGCACCTGTGAGACTAGAAACCCCAGTCCTTCCTGCCCAAGGTTGCTGTCCTCTAGTGGGATTTGAACCCCTGACCTTCCGGCCTGAAGTACCTTGCCCCAACCACTAGGCCACTCCTCCACTCCTGTAGTTCCCTATGCTCACCTCCATGTGCGAGCAGCACATTGTACCCTATCCACACAGTGGAACAGGCCACAGGGCATCTGTCGGACAAGATATCAAACTCACAACGACTGATCTTGTCCCTACAATGGTGGCAGTCACTGGAGAATCTTTTAGTGGGGTCTCCTTTCCAATAGGGGATTCGAGGGCAACCCTAACAGATGCATCCGAGGTATTGCTGGAATATTGTGGTTTTTAGTTGTTTCCTGAATGATGGGGGGTCTTTGTTTCTGATGTGGTTCGGTAGAGAGTTCCAGATAGATGGTGCGTACAGTTCGAAGGTTCTGTTGCAGGTTCGTTGATTGCATTTTGTCCTTTTGTGGGGGATGGTGAGGGAGTTGTTGTTTTGTCTGGTTGCTTTGTTGTGGGCGGGTCGGGTCAGCAGTGTGCGGAGTTGGGAGGTTTGGGTTTGGTTGAGAGCTTTGTGGGTGAGTAGAGCGGACTTGTATTTGATTCGTGCTTCCAGAGGGAGTATGTGTGGCTCTCTTAGAATTGGGGTGATGTGGTCCTGTTTTTTTTGCTGATTGTATAATCCTTGCTGTGGTGTTTAAGGCAGTCCGGAGTGGGTTAGTATGGGTGGCCAGGAGTCCATGGTAGATTATATTGCAGTAGTCCAGGTGGGGGAGTGTTAGGGCCTGCATCACTGTTCCGAAGTCTTGTGGTTCGAGGAGAGGTTTGAGGTGTTGCGCTGTTTTAGCCTTGTGAAATATTGTACCGGTAGTTTTTTTGATTTGTTGTTCCAGTGTGAGTGCTTGGTCTATGATGATTCCCAGGTATCTTATCTGTGGTTGTATTTTGTATTTGAGTGGTCCCGATGCTGAAGTGTGAGGGTGGCGTGAAGTCCGGGTCTTTTGTTACTATGAGGGCCTCTATTTTCTTTATGTTGATGGATAAGTTGTTTTCTTGCAGCCAGCTGGATACTGCTGTGAAGCATTCTGATAAGTGTTTGTTTGATGGGTTGGAAGTTGTAATTGGTGCATAGAGCATTATGTCATCTGCATAGATGTGGTAGTGAATGTTGTGTGCCTGTATGATTGAGCAGAGTGGTTGCAGATAGACGTTGAAGAGCATGGCTGATAGTGTGGATCCTTGTGGCACTCCTTGGTGTTGCTGGAAGGGGGGGGAGGATGTTAAGAACATAAGATATGCCATACTGGGTCAGACCAAGGTCCATCAAGCCCAGTATTCTGTTTCCAACAGTGGCCAATCTAGGTCATATGTACCTAGCAGTTTCCCCAAGAGACACAAGTTCCACAATGCTTGTACTGGGTCAAGCATTGATATCTTTGGTCACTTCTTAATAATGGTTTATGGACCTCTCCTCCAGGAACTTGTCCAAACCTTCTTTTTTAAACCCAGCTACACTAACAGCCTTTACTACATCCTCCGGTAACAAATTCCAGAGTTTGATTACACGTTGAGTGAAAAAATATTTTCTTTTATTAGTCTTAAATAGTTTACCCTGTAGCTTCATTGCATGTCCCCTAGTCTTTCTATATTCTGATAACGTAAACAATCGATCTACGTTTACCCGTTCCACTCCGTTCATTAATTTATAGACTTCTATCATATCTCCCCTCAGCCGTCTCTTTTTCCAGGTTAAAGAGCCCTAACCTTTTTAGCCTTTCCTCATAGGAGTATCCTTCCATCCCCTTTACCATTTTGGTGGCTCTTCTCTGAACCTTTTCTAAAATCGCTATATCCTTTTTAAGATACGGCGACCAGAATTGCACACAATATTCAAGGTGCGGTCTGTCACACTGCCCCCCCTAGTGGTGATGGCGTGGCACGACAGAAGGGCGTGGACAGGGAGGAGAAAAGTTTGTTTGTGGAGGAGGTTGGTTCTCTTGCAGGGCCCAGGCTTCTACAGGCCTGGTAGCCTTCTGTATAACTAACACTCCCAAGAATTTACAGTCCGAGTATAGGGAAATTGTAAGGCTTTTATTTCCCTCTTTGCAAACAGGTTCTTTAGCCCAGAATACAACAACACATGAAAAGAAATATCCTTGCTTCAGGTTAAAGGAAAACACGTACTGAAAACACTGTTAACTTCACAGCACAGGTAAATGAAATACAGCATCCACTTTTATCCCAAACCACAGCTATGCCTCTGCTAGGGCTCAATCCTTTCTGATAGGCAATAGTTAACGTCCATGGGAATGTCCAAGGGGTCCTCCTGGTATTCTACCTGCATGGGCTCACAGTCCAGAATGTTTGGAGGCTCTCCTTCAGGCTTTCTGCCTAGCGCTTGGATGATGCGCCAATAGTCAGCGTTACAAGGTAAGTCCTGGCTTTTTATATTTTTATACTGAGGACAGTCTCTCCTGCATACAGTTCCTTCTCTAGTAGGCTTCCTGTTAACTGCAGGTCTGTACTTTGTTTCATGAAGGCCTCTTGAAGGACAGCATGCTCTAGTGCCTGACTCCTTCTGTGTCACAGCATTCATAAAATCATCATTATAAAATTGGCATTTACCTTTTCTTCTAAGGCGGTCTCTGGGAGGTGAAGGCTGAGGCTTGGGCCTGCTGTGTCTTGGATTCTCAGGTGCCCAGGTAGGCCTCTGGTTCCTAGTTCTGCCTTCTGCTGGAGTCAGGGCATACTGGTGCCATGGTTCCTTTCTCCCACGGCTTTGGAAGTGACCCTTCTCAATTCTTCTTTCACCCCTTTCACTGCCGTTCACTGTTGCTCCTTCTAACAGTTGCTGGCTCCTATTAAAGTTAGGCCTGGGACTCTCTGTTATAGTCCACCTTCTTTCAGGGTTAGCTTCTTTATAAAACCTTTCCCTCCTGGAAAGTATATCTTTTCCTCTTTTGCAATGTTTAAAGTAGGTTTCTGTACCTGGCTTGGCTGGGTCTGCTAGGCCGGATCCCTTGGTCAGGACTCCTCTCCCTGGATCCCCCAGATATCTGTAAAAATCTGGAACTGGAACTTCCTGCAAGACTCCTTGACAGTCTCCTTGCCCATCTGGAGCTGTCTGCCAATCTCCTTGTCTTTCTCTTTCTCGCCAACCTCCTTCTCTGTACCGGTCTCTTTGCCACTCTCCTTGTCTCTCTCTTTCTCTCCAACCGGAGTCTGAATCCGAGTCTTTTTGCCACTCTCCTTGCCTCTCTGACTTCCTCCAGTCATCTGAGCATTTAAGAGGAGTTCTTCCCTTTCTGCATTGGGTGTTGGCTGGAATTACATCATTGGCTCTAGGGCGTGGTTCTTCAGACCTCCAGAGGTCTCTCTGGCTCCCTCTATGTGGCTCCTCATGATGCTGCAGCTGGTCTTTACCTCTTTTTTCTGTGTTTAAAACCTTTCCTTCTGCCTGCAGCTGGTCTGCAGTGCCACAGGTCTCACCATGGAACGATATAGAGGCATTATAATATCTTTTGATTTATTTTCCATTCCTTTCCTTATCATACCTAGCATTCTATTTGCTCTCTTGGCTGCCGCTGCACATTGGGCCGAGGGTTTTAACATGGTATCCACAATGATGCCTAAATCTTTTTCCTGGGTGGTGGTTCCTAATGTGGAACCTTGCATCGTGTAACCATAGTTTGGGTTGTTCTTCCCTAGGTGCATAACCTTGCACTTGTCCACATTAAATTTCATCTGCCATTTTGATGCCCAGTCTTCCAATTTATCAAGATCCTCTTGTAATTTTTCACAATCCTCTTGGGTTTTAACAACTTTAAATAGTTTTGTGTCATCTGCAAATTTGATAACCTCACTCGTTATTCCACTTTCCAGGTCATTTATGAATATGTCAAAAAGCAGCGGACCCAGCACAGATCCCTGGGGTACACCACTATTCACCTTTCTCCATTGGGAAAATTGGCCATTTAGCCCTACCCTCTGCTTTCTATCTTTTAACCAGTTCCTGATCCACAATAGTACACTGCCTCCTATCCCATGACTCTTTAGTTTTGCCAAAAGTCTCTGAGGGACCTTGTCAAAGGCTTTCTGAAAGTCCAGATACACAATATCAACTGACTCACCTTTGTCCACCTGTTTATTCACTCCTTCAAAAAAAACATAACAGATTAGTAAGACAAGATCTTCCTTGTCTAAAGCCATGTTGGCTGTCTCCCATTAGGTTTTGACTTTCTACATGCTGAGTAATTTTATTCTTTATGATGGTTTCTACCATTTTTCCTGGTACTGACGTCAGGCTCACCGGTCTGTAGTTTCCCGGATCACCCCTGGAACCCTTTTTAAAAATTGGTGTTACATTGGCGATCCTCCAATCTTCAGGTATTAGAGATGATTTTAATGATAGTTCACAGATTACTAATAGCAGGTCTGCAATCTCATATTTCAGTTCTTTCAACACCCTTGTATGTATACCATCTGGCCCAGGTGATTTGCTACTCTTCAGTTTATCTAATAGTTGTAAGACATCTTCCCGATGTATCGATATTTCCTTCAATTCTTCCGCACCTTTAAATACCACTTCAGTCATGGGTAACATCCCTACATCTTCCTCAGTAAAGACTGAAGCAAAGAATTCATTCAGTCTCTCCGCTATCGCCTTGTCGCCTCTTAGTGCTCCTTTAACCCCTTTATCATCTAATGGACCAATTGACTCTCACAGGTTTTTTGCTACGAATGTACTTGAAAAGGTCTTTATTTCGTGTTTTTGCTTCCGCAGCAAGCTTCTTCTCAAATTCTCTCTTTGCCTGCCTTATCAATGCCTTGCATTTGACTTGCCAGTGCTTGTGCTGTGTCCAAGTTTCGTCATTTGGCTCTTTTTTCCATTTCCTGAAAGATGCTTTTTTGGCAACAACTGCCTCTCTGACCTCACCTTTAAACCATGCTGGCAGTTTTTTGGACTTCCTTCCACTTTTCTTAAAGCATGGAATACAGCTGGTCTGGGCTTCCAAGATAGTATTTTTCAACAACATCCAAGCTTGATGTACATCTTTAACCTTTGCAACTGCTCCTTTTAGTTTTTTCTTAACTGTTTTCCTCATTTTATCATAGTCTCCCTTTCTAAAGTTAAAGGGTAGTACTGTGGATTTCCTTACTATTCCTCTTCCACTAATTAAATCAAAGGCGATCATGCTATGATCGCTATTGCCAAGTGGCCCCAACACCCTTATCTCTTGCACTAGATCTGGTGTTCCACTAAGGACTAGGTCTAATATGGATTCCCCTCTGGTCGGTTCATGAACCAGCTGCTCCAAGAAGCAGTCATTTATTTCATCTAGGAACTTTATCTCCCTATCATGTCCTGCTGTGACACTGACCCAGTCGATGCCGGGATAATTGAAATCACCCATTATTATTACTGCACTGTAACTTTTGCTAGCTTCCTTGATTTCTTTGAGCATTTCATCATCCATTTGTTCATTCTGGCCAGGCTGACGATAGTACACCCCCACTGCCATTGCCTTCCCCTTTTTACATGGAATTTCAATCCATAGAGATTCTACAGCAAATTTTGTTTCTTGCAAAACTTTAATCCTTTCTGACTCAATGCCCTCTCTAACATAGAGCGCAACCCCTCCACCAATTTGATCAGCTCTATCATTACGATATAGTTTGTACCCAGGTATCAGTGTCCCACTGGTTGTCCTCCTTCCACTATGTCTCTGATATTCCAATCATATCTAACCTCTCGTTTAGTGCTATATTCTAACTCTCCCATCTTGTTTTTTAGACTTCTAGCATTTGCATACAAGCATTTTAGAGACTGTATTTTATTCATATTAATGTGGCTATTGGTAGGCAGGGGTGGGTGGGTGTGGGGAGGGCTGCTACACATTACCCTGTCCTGTGCTGCTGAGGTAAGCTATATATTCTGATTTGATTTAAATTATAGCTCTTTGCTGCTGCTAGGCTCTAACCTATTATGAAATTTAAACTACAAGCTCTCTGCTGGATTCTAAATTTAACCAGAAAGCTCTCTTTTGTGTTTTAATTTGAAACTAAAAGTACTTAGCTGATGCTAGGCCCTGAGTGACTATGAAATTTAAACTACAGCTCTCTACTGGGTATGAAAGGTAACCAGAAAGTTCTCTTCTGTGTTTTAAATTGAATCTTAAACTGTTGCTACTAGGCCCTGACTGATTGATTTAACAAAAAATAGTGGGTTCACAGATTAATTAGCTTTAAAAGAAAAAAATTCCTTTCAGAAAAATTCCCAGAAGTATATACTCACAATTTCAGATTTCTCTCCATAAGTAACAGCCCCCCTTTCTAGTCCTTCAAGACTGATGAGTTTGTGCGGATCAGTTGATGTCTATTGGTTAGGTATGAGCAGAACCATTGGAGTACAGTGTCTTTTTGCCAATTGCTTGTAGTCAGCGTATGAGGATGTTGTGGGAGATGGTGTCAAAAGCGGCTGATATATCTAGAAAGATCATGGCATATCACCATAAGGTGGTTCTCAGAACTCATCCACATTTTATGCCAAAGGTGGTTTCGCCTTTTCATCTAAATCAACCAATTTACCTTCCTGTATTCTTTCCAAGGCCTCATGCCTCTAATGCAGAAAGGAACCTTCATACTTTGGACTGTAAAAGAGCCTTGGCCTTTTACCTACAATGAACACAACATAGAAAGTCTTCTCAACTTTTTGTTGCTTTTGATCCTAGTCATTTGGGACTTCCAGTCTCCAAAAATCTCTATCTAAATGGATTGCATAATGCATATCCTTTACTTATGAGAGTAAGGGTCTTCCTCTTCAAGGCCATGTCACAGCACATAATGTGAGAGCCATGGCAGCCTCTATGGCCAACCTACACTCTGTGTCTATCGATGACATCTGTCGGGCAGCCACCTGGACTTCGTTGCACACCTTCACAGCGCACTACTGCCTAGGTAAAGCCTCCCATTGGGATTCCTTCTTTGGGCAGGCTGTTCTTCAACATCTCTTTCAGACTTGATTCAACTCCTACCACCAATCCTGGTAGGATGCCAGAGATCCATGGGAGGAAGCATGGCCCACCTCACTATAAGTGGGGCCATCTCCCCGTCATCTTCAGCTAGGGAGTCCCCATATCTGAAGACTATATTCCTTGTTGTTCCTGGAGACAGCGTAGATGATCTCCAGGAACAGCAGGAATTTAGTCTTCACAACCCACCCACTCCCCTAGAAGTTGTCTCTCTATCTCTGTCTCTTTCCTCTCTCCCTCTATCCTTTCACTCAGCTACAAACTTAACTGAAGAGGGACAGTTGGAAAGGCGGGAAGGCAGCACGCATGTGCTGAGGGGTGCTCCCAAAAGCGTTCCTATTGGACACTGGGAAGCGTTCCCGCGCAGGCTCCGTCGGTACCGATGATACCCATATGTGAAGACTAAATTCCTGCTGTTCCCGGAGATCACCTGTTATAGGTGAGTAACTACGCTTCGTCCGACATCATCATGTACAGACCATACCCCAGGCTATGCCAGCATTGAACACACTCCTGATGCAGCAGGGTTAGCGAAACACAGGCTTCTTCAAGTGTGCTGTATAATGGCTTCAGAGTGAAAAGAGAAGTCTTTGGGAAGAAAAATATTTTTTTAAAAAAGTAATAAGGATATATGAATAGGAATTGTCTTAAAGAAAAAAAAAGAAAAACATGTCTTTCACAGTAAGGTGCTATAAAGAAAAAAAAGGATTTTTTTTCTTGACCTGTGAAAGCAGCCCTATTAGTCAATTAGGGGCATTTCATGGCTGAATAAGAGGAAAATGATATAAACAGAGGTCTTTTTTATTATTATTTCTTTGTATTTCTGCTTTAAGTGATACAATGTGAAGATCAGTGCAGTAATTGTGAATTTGTGTCGTTTTTGTTTAGCACTGAAGTCTACCCTTTCATTTTGTGGTTGGTAAAGCTTACTAATAGATACGTTATTGTAGACAATAAAATTATAAATCCTAATCTGTAGCAGCAACAGAAATTTAAACATGGGAACCTCTCATACCTTATCCTATTAGCACATTTGGATTCCTTAACTCCTGATCTATCATTAATTAATCATACTTTGGATGCAGTATCCAGTTGGCTCTGGAATAATAGTCTTAAATGGAATCCCACTAAAACGTCTGCAATCTGCTTTACAGGCGGTTCATCACCTCCAGCATTATCTCCAAGTATTGACGATTCTCAGATTCAACTTACATCTACTTTAAAGTATTTAGGAATAACATTGGATTCTGATCTCTCCTTTTGTACTGCATATTAGTTGTTTGTGGCCCTTTGTAAATGTCTATTGCTTTGCCCTTTCCTTGATTCTTCCTCTTTCACCTCGCTTCTTCTCAATTATGTGATGTGATATGACTTGACTATTGTAACAACATTGATGCCAGCATTCCTTAGTCTAAACTTAAACGCCTACAATCAGTTCAAAATACCACTATTTGGATTTTAGCACATGCCAAAAGATGATCATATTACACCCCTTCTGAAGAGTCACCGCCTGTATCCAGTTCAAATTTCTAACACTCACACGCATACCCCCCTTTGAACTCTACATTCACTCCACAATAACAGATTACATAGTCCCCCTCCATCCACCAGGCACTCTGCCTTTTTCTTTTGCATTTCAATTCTTTGGAATTCACTTCCCTGACACATCCACCTTGACTCTTCCTTTTGGTTCTTTTAAATTTCAACTGAAGACTTATTTCAGGAGGCCTTTGATGCCCAAATCGTACTACAGCTACCCCCTTTTTTTCTGCTTAACTTTGTCTTGTCTGTCAATTTTATGGAGTTCCTTTCTAACTTCTGTTATTTTGAATTGGTCGTAAACCGCCTTGCTTATGTTTGTTCAGATTTCATATACTGCCTCTCTCTATAAAGACATCTCCCAAAGTTAGATTTACCAACCAATAAACCACAACTTGGTGATGTCAAGTCCAGCTCTAGCAGTGGAATATGTTTTTCTGACTTCTTTTACTGTTTGACTCCTATTGTGGAACTTTGCATTGTGTGGCTATAGTTTTGGATTGTTGTTCCCTAAGTGCATAACTATGCACTTGTCCACATTTAAATTTCATCGGCCTTTTGGACGCCCAGTCTTCCAATTTATCAAGGTCCTCTTGCAGTTTTTCATAATCCTCTTGGGTTTTAACAACTTTCAATAATTTTGTGTCGTCTGCAAATTTGACCACCTCACTCATTGTTCCCATTTCTAGGTTATTTATAAATTATATTTAAAAAGCAGTGGCCCAGTACAGATCCTTGGGGTACTCTACTATTCATCTTTCTCCATTTAGCCCTCTGCTATTTTTTTACCAGTTCCCAGTTCACAAAAGGGCATTACCTCTTATCCCATGACCTTATAATTTCCCTAAGAGTGCAGAACTTTAGTCAAAGGCTTTCTGAAAATCCTGACATCAACCAGGTCACCTTTATCTGTTAATGCACACCTTCAGAAAAATGTAGGGGATGGTGAGGGGCAGTTCTTGCAGATTTCTGATTCTGACTGAACTGTAAGCTTCCTGTGCTCCCCCCCCCCTCCCTTTTTGTGGCAGTAAATTCAGAAATAGGGAAAATAGAGTCAGAGCCCAGTGGAAGCAGGCTGGAGCCACGCCAGGCAGAGAAGGTGTTACTTGGAGCAGACATTAAGCCAGAATCTGTTACGGCGTCGTACTGGCTGCAGATAGAGCCACAGCTTGCAGTGAAAGGCTGTGTCTTGAAATGAATGAAGATGAAAGTAAATGGGCATTTGAGTCTTCACTCCCTAGACCTTGGTCTTTGCACCCAATCCTTGAGGGACACCAACAGGTCAGGTTTTCAGGATATCCCTAATAAATACAGTACCATGAGAGAGATTTGCATGCCCATTCCCTCTCTGTGCATATTTATTAGGGATATTCCGAAAACCTGTTCGTCTGTTGGGCTCTTGAATGTGGAGTGAAGAACAAAGTCTAGAGGCCTGCTGGAACCAAGAGTGGTGGCTATTCCAAGTCAGGTTATCCATGAACCAAGTAAGTTGGAGAGGACGTTCCCTAAATCTCTCACGATATGCATAGTTCAAGGACTCAGCTTATCAGAGACTGCATCTTCGATAGCTTCACGACAGAAGCCTAGAAGGAACTTGACTATCCCCCAGATCATTCTGACTAGGCTAGTTATCTGGAGCCCCTCGTGTCTTATTAGTATACCAACTAGAACTAAATAAATAATTATCCTAAAGAATATAAACTATTTAAGACTAATAAAAGAAAATATTTTTTCACTCAACGTGTAATCAAACTCTGGAATTTGTTACCGGAGGATGTAGTAAAGGCTGTTAGTGTAGCTGGGTTTAAAAAAGGTTTGGACAAGTTCCTGGAGGAAAGGTCCATAAACCATTATTACCAACCGCTTTGACCCGGTGAAAAGCGGGATATAAATGCAGCTAAATAAATTATTAAGAAGGGACCCAGGATATCAATGCTTGAACCAATACAAGCATTGTGGAACCTGTGTCCCTTGGGGAAACTGCTAGGTACATATGACCTAGATTGGCCACTGTTGGAAACAGAATACTGGGCTTGATGGACTTTGGTCTGACCCAGTATGGCATATCTTATGTTCTTATGTTCTAAATTTGACATTGCAACTTCTCCAGGTTTTGTGATTGTGTTTTGTTTTTTTTTGTTACCAAGACCAGATGCTTTGGATAATTTTTCGATACCAGAGAGAATATACATTCTGCCAGGTTATCTTGGTTACATTTCAAACGTTTTTTTAAAAAAATTTTATTTATGTACTTCTGTTTATGTACCTTTTAAAGTTATTGTCTGTTCTATTGACCATTTTTGGTTTTGTTTCTAAAACCCAAGTTAAGAATTTTCCTTCTGTTTTTCTTGAGGTGTCCGAAATCATTATTCCCAGCACAGCCACCTCCTTCCTCCCCCCCCCCCCCAACACACTTGCAGAAGAGGCAGATTGCATTTTCTGGAGGTAAAAAAATATGAAATAAGGAAAAACAGAGGCATGAAATAGGATCATTATGACTTTTTTTTTCTCACTCCCCAATCTGTAGTTCCACTGTCCCTTTCAGATTTGTTTTTTTCTCGGAGGACTAGTGATTTTTTTTCCCTCATATGGTTGCTCTTTTCCTTTGCAGTCAGTATCCTAGATGGACATGAGGGGGTGCCCAGTTTGGTAAATTAACAAATTGTTTGATCTTAAAAAAAAAAAAAAAGATCAGCATGCTGTATAATAGAGAGAGAGATCTTGCAAGTGTCGCACCATTCAAATATTTAATTGGCTTTTAAGATAAGAATGATTTAATATCATTTTTGTGGTGCTACTTGGACATACACAGGGCTGTACAGTGGCAAGCATTCAGAGATGCTATGTCCCTGCCCAAAGAGCTTACAATCTCTGCGGTTATCTGAGGCAATGGGGGATAGAGAGGGTTCGGCTATTGCAGGTTGCCTTTGTGTGAAAGCATGTAGGCGCTAATTTTATAAAGACACACGGGTGCCTATGTGTCTTTATGAAATCCTAGCACAAATCCTCCTCTTCACTTCGCTTAAACTGCTCCCCTGAATACAGCTACTCTATGAGCCTAACTGCATTGCGTGTACTTTTATAAGAAGTCTTTCCCTTGAGTGTTGGCATCAGAGGTGAGAATTGAGCCCTGACTCCCCCTGATTCTCAGCCCATTACTATTAGTCTTAGAACTATTTACTTGCTCCTTACTCTTACCTGTTCAGTGTATTGTCACTCTCATTTCACTTTCTATTACCCCCTCCCCACCCCCCAATTTACCCATTGACTTCATGCAAGTATAGACCAGGAGTGGCGGAGGCATAAGGAGCATGTGCAGACTGTCAGCGTGGAGAAGAGAAGGGGTGATAAGTGTGTCTGTGCTTCAGGCAGCAATGCATCCTTGTCTCTCTCTCCTTAAGAGTAGCTCCTGCTAGCATACAAAGAATATCCTTTCTTATATATAATACTATTAAAGCATGTAAGTTGACTCGCGCATGCACGCACATGCATGCTAACAAAGAAATCTAAAATTACGAGAAATAAACAGTTTCCGTCATGTCCCCCTGAGGGTGGTATGTTCACACTTATATGAATACACTTTTCTTTCCCACTGTTTTCTCAATGTTCCTGGGCGTGAATAAGAATACTTATGCACATTTTTTTTTTTTGACCAAGCAAGATTAGTTTTGCCTTTTTAAATAGTGTATTAAAATAGTTTTCCAAGCGGTGCATGTTCCATAATAACGTTTGAAGGGTCATTTATTAGCAATGTGCGCTGTTGCAGATCTATTTTTATTACCGTGGCCCTTGCAGCGGGTAATGCACACTAACCAACCATTAGTAAACAATTCTCTCAAGTTTTGTCCTTTTTCTTTCTCCATTTGTTTTTCTCTTCATTTCTTCTTCCATTTTCTTATCTCCACTTTCATTCTTATTTTCTTATCCTGCTATCACTCACTACAGCCTGCAAGATTCGTCTCCAGGAACAAGCAGGAATAAGTCTTCACATAAGGGTACGTCGGTACCGACGGAGCCTGCACGGGAATGCAGCCCAGCTTCCAATCAGAAAGCTTTTGGCAGCATCCCTCGCGCCTGCGCAGTGACTTCCCGCCTTCTCCACAGCCTCTCTTCAGTTTTAGTATTTCCGTGGAGCCGGCAGGATGTCCTCCTGTCACCGCAGAAACTTTTCTTTTTAATTGCTTTAATTACTTTAGTTTTTTGTTTTCTTGTGGTCGCGGCTGTATTTCCCGCTACCACCGGTATCGCCGGTGGATTTTTGGCTAAATTCTGAGAAACTTTTCTTCAGTTTTTTTACCTTAACTTCTTGGGCCTACTAGGCCTTTTTCATTATGGAGCCTTCTTTTCCTAAGAAGTGCATTCGATGTCGAAACACTTGTTTCTTTTTAGACACCAATAGTTGGTGTCTCAACTGTGTGGGTCCTGACCCCTTTTCCCCTGACTTGTCAGGAGATAATTTTGTGAGTAAACCTTCAGTATTTAGAGTTTCCCTCGATACCGTTTTTTCCTCGGCAGTGAGGGTACCCGGTTTCTCTACTTCACAGGATCAGGTAACCCAAAAACAGTCTGTTAAGACTAGCCAATGCTTGGGTGGTATGTCCCATGCCCAGCATGGTGACGGCTCCGGCCTTACCCTCAAGAACCAATTGGCATTACCCCTGCGGGAGTCTTCGGGCTCCAAAGCGTTAAAGGGGTTTCAGGATGTTCCTGGGGCTCACCCCTCACAGAACATACCTGAGCCATGCGCGGGGGTGGTATCCGCTTCGAGCGGTACCGAGCCTCCGGCATCGGCACCGGTGTCGAGTATTCCACTCTTCACCAGGGATCGTCATCGGGCATCCTCGGTACCTTCGGGACCGATCGATACGCACCGCATTGACTTCCCTCAATCTCAGCCATGCTCCGGGACGGTACTGACGTCGATCGGTTCCGATACCCTGGCATCGGCATCGAGGTGGACCACCTTACCCTTTGCAAGAGGTGCTCATCGGGTATCCTCGGTACCGTCGGTATCGATCGATGTAACTCAGTCTGCCTTAGTCGTATCGGCATCGCCGATACTGCCATCGGCGTCGGCACCTTCGCAACATGCATCGATAGTATCGCTTACTTCGATGCCGAGTCTTGAGCCGATATCTAGTCTCGAGGACTGCGTACCGACGCGTCCCGGAACCGACTCCTATCGTTTCCAGATAGGCAGTTCCGAAGATCATAGCCATAACTCCCTCATGATCTCGGTACCACTGCAGCAGTTCCCGATGGCTACTTCATCTGCTAATCCTGTATCAGTATCGATGCCTATTCTTGCACCGATACCTACTTTGGAACCGATACCTGGCGTTCCTTATCGTCACTCCAGTCCAGTCCCTTTACTTCTGGGTTACGCAACCCTTCCAGCAGCTTGGAGGCTGAGCCCAACCTTTTTGGAGGTGGGGCGGTATAAGTACCACTGGTACCACCCACTAACTCCAGTATTCTCAGCCTCCAAGCAGCTGGAGGGTTCCGTAAGCCTAGGGCTTACTGGAGTCCTTCTTGTTAGCAATCTTGCTTTAATTTTATTTAACCTATTTCATTTTTAATTTAATTTCACCTTAATTGGCTCTTATTTGCTTCTGTTCTTACTTGTGGTCCTGTTTCTTTAATTCTGCCTGCTCTCTCAGCCTCCCCCCCCCCCCCTCCGCTCCCCGGATCGGGCCTCGGAAGTGCTCTCTCCTCGCAGAGTCGGAGACAATTTCGCTCCTGCTACTCTGCCCGACAACGGCTCTGGCGATTTTCTCCTGCCCCCTGCTCCCGATTGCATCTGCCTCGCGCCGAAGCCCCGTTGGCGGCTGAGCACTGGAGGCAGCGCCGCCAGGCAGCGCCTCTCGCCGGACCCATCCCGAGAAAGTAGGACGCGGAGGCGAGTCTAGCTACTCCCCGGGAGCCCTACGGGGAAGAGAGAGAGAGGCAGACATCAGACCGAAGGCTGCAAGAAAGCAGCACTTTACGGGGGAAAATCGCAAGGAGCACAGCGCGGCCCAGGAAAGTGTCTCGCGGTCCTCTGCCCGGGCTCCACGTGGTGAGGCCTACCGCGTGTAGAGCCATCGGGCTAGGATCGCTGAGTCGGGTCCAGGAGATACAGTCTGCCTAAACGCAAGTACCTCCTCCGTGGGAGGAAAAGGAGATACATTTCTGCATTTAATTTATTTTCTTTAATTGTATTCACCTTAATTTCATTTTAATTTACTTTAAGTTTGCTTTAAGTTTACTTTAAAGTACAGAATTTACTTTAATATATTTAAATCATTGATTTCAGTTTATGCATTTAATTCTTAACTCCTTCAATCTTGAATTGTTATTTCCCTCTTCTAAAAGCTTCTGAGGGGAGAAATATTTCTTGAGTTTGGGCGCTTATACAGGGGATCCAGGGCATGGCGACCAAGCCCCGCTGCCCCTCCTGCGGAACACGCAGAGGCACCTCCGCAGAGGCAGGAATCTGCAGGAGCTGCGCCGCCGTGGCAGCTTCAGTTGAGCAGGAAATTAACCTATCCATCGCTCCCCCTCCTCAGGGGCCAGGTGACCTCCTAGGGGGGGAGGGAGGACTCAGTTACCTCCTTCTACTTCCTCGGATGTACCCCCTCCTCCCCTACCCCCCTCCCCCCTCCCTTCCGGGGAAGGAGGGACCGGGGATTTTTTCTCTCCAGATTTCATCCTTTTGCTCCACAAAGCCTATTGTTTGCGGAAGCAGGGGCGGGAGCCAGGAGACGCTGGTTCTTCAAGGGAAGATAAGACAGCCAGGCTCCTGGGAACAGGTACTCAGGAGCAGGGCATTCCGCCTAAGCGCCCCCGTCTGAGTGAGGAGGAACCTCTGGCAGCCCTCTCCCTGGGCACCCCAGATGAGGCTTATTCGGACAGGGAGTTGGATGAAGAAGAGGAGGAGCTGGAAGAAGGAGAGATACCAGAGGAAGACCAGTCCAGAGTTATTAGGGTCTTTCGCCGGGAAGAGCTTCCGGCACTAATTAATGAGTCCCTAAAAGCGCTCAACGTGGCCTCTGATACACCTGCAGAAGAGGAGGTGCTGGAAGATCCATTAATCCAAGCCTTTAGAAGATCTCAGAAAGTCTTCCCGGTCCACAGAGTGGTTCGTCAGATGATCCAGGAAGAATGGGACCAGCCGGAATCTAGTCTAAGAGGAGTCAGGTCCATGATGCGCCTATATCCTCTCCCAGAGACAGACAAAGAGCTCTTAAAATCTCCCAGAGTGGATGCAGCGGTATCAGCAGTCACGAAGAAGACTACTATCCCGGTTGAGGGCAGCACGGCCCTAAGAGACTCACAGGACAGAAAATTGGATACACTCCTGAAGCAGGCATTCGATGTAAGCACTCTCGCCCTGCAAGCCTCTGTCTCGGGAGCCTGGGTAGCTCGGGCCTGTTTAAGGTGGTCTCAGCAGCTTCAGTCAGCAGAGACCTTCGCGGGTGAACCCCGGCCCAACGCCGCTAGGCTGGAATCAGGAGCAGCATACCTGGCGGATAGTCACTATGACCTCATTAGAAGCCTGGCCAAGAACATGGCATCTGTGGTGGCAGCCAGACGCTGTTTGTGGCTACGGAACTGGGCAGCGGATGCCTCCTCTAAGGCACGCCTGAGCCGACTCCCCTTTAAGGGGAAGCTGCTCTTTGGCGAGGATCTGGAAAAGTTGGTAAAGGACCTGGGCGAGTCCAAGGGTGGCAGACTCCCGGAAGACAGACCGAAACAAGGTCGCCCTCTGGCTTTGGCTCGTAGCCAGGCCAGGGACTCTCGCAGATTTCGTCCAGCCAGATCCAACCCCCCCCCCCCCCAGGGAATGCTTCCCCGCTAGAAGCCAAGGTTTCCGGGGGTTTCGGGGAGCAGGTCGGGGTTTTGGGACCTCCTCCTTCTCCTCGGCCCCCAGAAAACAGCAATGAGGCGACGGGGGTCCAGGGGGAGGAGCTGCCATTGGGAGGTCGTTTAAGGCAGTTTCTGCCTGCCTGGTCCCGGGTCACTTCGGATCAGTGGGTACTAGAGGTCATCAGGGAGGGCTACGCTCTAGAGTTCTCGAAGCAAATTCCTCCAGCATTTATTCAATCTCCCAGCGGACCTCTGGCAAAGAGGGCGGCAATAGAATCAACCCTCGCTCAGCTAATCGCACTCGGGGCAGTGGTGCCTGTGCCACCAGACCAGTACGGATTGGGTCGATACTCCATTTACTTCGTAGTACTAAAGAAGGAAGGGTCCTTCCGTCCAATCCTGGATTTAAAACAGGTCAACCGCTGTCTCAGAGTACCACATTTCCGCATGGAGACTCTACGATCAGTCATCGCAGCGGTAAGAGGCGGAGAGTTTCTGACGTCTCTCGACTTGACAGAGGCCTACCTGCATATTCCAGTCAGGAAGGCCCATCAACAGTTCCTAAGATTCGCGGTACCGGGGGGCCATTTCCAATTCCAGGCCCTTCCTTTCGGCCTAGCTACGGCTCCACGGACATTCACCAAGGTGATGGTGGTGGTGGCGGCCTTCCTCTGGAAGGAAGGAATCCTAGTACACCCGTACCTAGACGATTGGCTGGTCCGGGCAAAGTCGGAAGAAGAAAGCCGCATGGCGACGAGCAGAGTGGTTCAGGTGCTAGAGGAGTTAGGGTGGGTCATCAACCGAGCAAAGAGCAGGATGACGCCTTCCCAGGACCTCGAATATCTCGGAGCAAGATTCGACACAGGAAGGGGCAGAGTGTTCCTGTCTCGAGCGCGGTCAAGGGACCTAAGACTACTAGTTGCACAGTTCCTGAGCAGACGGAACCCCCTCCGCATGGCATTATCTTCAGGTGCTGGGCACAATGGCGGCGGCGATAGAGGTAGTGCCTTGGGCCAGGGCCCACATGCGTCCACTACAGCGCGCACTATTGCGTCGGTGGTCTCCACAACATCATCGTCTGTCAACTCAGTTACCCTGTGCTCCGCGAACCAAACAATCCCTGCACTGGTGGCGGTGCCCAAGGAATCTAGAGCGGGGGATGCCCCTCGAGCCCCATCTATGGATACTGTTGACGACGGATGCCAGCCTGATGGGCTGGGGGGCTCACTGCGAGGACCAGTTCGTCCAGGGCCTCTGGTCGCAGTTGGAATCCCAATGGCCCATCAACAGACTGGAGTTGCGGGCCGTCATCCTAGCGCTCAGAGCGCTGGAGCCCCTAGTGCTAGGAAAAGCGATTCGCGTTCTCTCCGACAACGTCACCACGGTAGCTTACATCAACCACCAGGGCGGTACCAGCAGCCCCGCCTTGGAGAAGGAGGCGGGGCCCTCTTCCAGTGGGCAGAGACCCGCCTGGAAGCGCTTTCGGCTCAGCACATGGCAGGCACGGACAACCTCACGGCCGATTACCTCAGCAGACACAAGATAGACCACGGAGAGTGGGAGCTGGAAAAGGATTCCTTCGACCAGATAGTGGCCCGTTGGGGGCTGCCAGTCATGGACCTCATGGCAACCTTCTCAACAGCAAAGGTGGATCGATTCTTCAGTCGGCGGAGGGAAAGAATGTCCGAAGGCCTAGATGCCCTGTCTCAGAAGTGGCCGACGGAGGGTATTCTCTACGTGTTTCCCCCGTGGGTCCTGATCGGAAATGTCCTGCAGCGGGTGGAAGCCCACCAAGGTCTGGTGATCCTCATTGCCCCGGATTGGCCACGTCGTCCTTGGTATGCGGATCTGATGAGGTTGCTGGCCGACCGTCCTTGGCGGCTCCCTTGCAGAAGGGGCCTGCTCAGACAAGGCCCGGTAATAATGCCTCACGTGGATCGGTTCTCGCTTACAGCCTGGCTATTGAAAGGGCGCACCTCATGAAGCGGGGCTATTCAGGAGCGGTAATCTCAACGCTGTTGAGTGCGAAGAAACGCTCGACCTGCCTGGCCTACGTAAGGGTCTGGCGCATCTTTGAGGCGTGGTGTTCGGAACACCGAAGGAAACCCCTCTTGGCCTCAGTCCCCGAGGTGCTGGAATTCCTACAAGCGGTTTTGAGAAAGGCCTGGCGCACAGTTCCTTGCGGGTCCAACTAGCTGCCATCGCCTGCTATAGAGGCAAAGTCCACGGCAAGCCCCTTGGGGCCCACGCGGACGTCTCCAGGTTCCTAAGGGCAGTTAGGCGGCTGCGTCCTCAACGGAGATCCGTGATCCCTCCTTGGGACCTCAATCTTGTTCTAAATGCATTGGTCGGGGAACCCTTCGAGCCGATTAAGAAGGCTTCCCTGAAGGACTTAACCCTCAAGACAGTCTTCCTGGTCGCTATCTGTTCGGCCAGACGGGTCTCCGAGTTGCAAGCTCTGTCCTCTCGACCGCCTTTCCTATCCTTTCTCAGGGACAAAGTGGTACTACGCACGGTACCTTCCTTCCTGCCCAAGGTTCTGTCTCCTTTTCACGTGAACCAGACAGTCACCCTTGCGACCTGGCCGGCCGAGGGACCTGAAGGTAGAAACAGCAGGCTACGACGCTTAGACGTCCAGAGGATTTTGAAGCGATACCTCTCACGCACAGCTCCTTTCCGGAAATCCGACAAGCTGTTCGTCCAGTTCGGAGGCCCGCACAAAGGAGAGGCGGCGGCCAAGGCCTCCATCTCCAGGTGGATCAGAGAAACGATTGCATCCGCCTACATACTGAAAGGGAAACAGGTTCCAGGGGGGCTCCGAGCGCACTCCACCCGAGCTCAGGCTGCCTCGTGGGCAGAGTTCAGTCTAGTCCCTCCATTGGACATTTGTAGAGCGGCGACTTGGTCCTCGTTGCATACTTTCACAAGGCACTACAGACTGGACGTACAGAGTGCAGCGGACGCTCGGTTTGGTCGGGCAGTCCTTCAGTCCGGGTATGCCGGAACCCACCCAGGATTGAACTGCTCTGGTACATCCCAGAAGTAAAGGGACTGGACTGGAGTGACGATAAGGAAGAAGTAATTAGATCTTACCTGCTAATTATTGTTCCTGAAGGAACGACAGTCCAGTCCCTGATCCCACCCGGCACGGCCGGACTTGAAGGCCTATCAGTCAAGAGCGAAGCATCTGGCCGAGCGTAGAATCAGGTCTGGGGGGAGGAGGGCAGGAGAAAGTCGCCTAGGGCAGTATCGGGCACCCCTCCCCTTCCTCTCCACGGCATTCCCTCCTCCCTGGCTCCTATTTCTTATTTAAAAAAAAAAAATAAAAAAATTGGGTTTTGGTTTCTTATCCCGTGAGGGAGTTTGATGTGTGATGTGTGTTAATTGTTTGATTGTTCATAGAACTTTGGTTAGACTGCTTTTTCAATCGAATACTGGAGTTAGTGGGTGGTACCAGTGGTACTTATACTGCCCCACCTCCAAAAAGGTTGGGCTCAGCCTCCAAGCTGCTGGAAGGGTTGCGTAACCCAGAAGTAAAGGGACTGGACTGTCGTTCCTTCAGGAACAATAATTAGCAGGTAAGATCTAATTACTTCTTGGTGCAGTACCCTGTACCTCCTCTGGTGCTCAGGCTCTTTCTTTAGCCTTACCAGGGATGGATCCCATAGGAGATCAGTCTTTTCAGGCTTTTCTCCGGGATATGGCAACCTTTCTTAATATTTCTATCCCTGGTTGTGATCCTACTCATGGCTCACTGGCACAAATAGAAAATATAAAGTTTCCTTTACATCCTGCTCTGCAGGATCTCCTTCTCAGGGTCTGGAAATCACCCTTACGACTTCCTCCAGTCTCTACAGACATTGAGGTTCGGTACCGGGTGCCACCCTCTCCAGGGTTCCAAAAGCCTCAACTTTCTCATCGTTCCCTTGTAGTGGAATCGGCACTGAGAAAAGTTAAGAGCAAGAAGAAGCATTCTTCTTATCCGCCGGGTCGTTCTTGAAGAACACTCGATGCTTTTGGTCGTCAAGCCTTCCAAAACTCTATGCTGGCCTCCAGAGTTCTTTCATATATTTTTCATATGAGTCTAACACTCCAGGAAGTCACAGAGAAATTGTCTCTTTTGACCCCTTTTTTACCAGAGCCCAAGGCTACAGATTATTCCTTGCTCATCAATCACAGCCGGAATATACCTTGGTTCCTATCTCGTGCTTCTATAGACTCTTGAGTCCATTAGCAGATCCTCTGCTATTGCCATTGCAGCACGTCGCAGAGCCTGTCTTGAAGCTTCAGACTTGAGCAGATGGGCACAAACTATACTGGCTCATTCTCCTTGTACAGGAGAAGGTCTCTTCAATAAGGAGGCTTTATGTCAGGTTGCTCAATGCTCCACTGACTCTCCTTCCACTAAAAACCATTCTAAGCCACCTCCTTCAAAGAGTAGGAAATGTCCTACCAAACCTTCTTTCCCTAAGAAAAGAAAGTTTCATTCATCTCCTGCCCATCATTCGGCTGTACCTAAACAGGGGACGCCTCAGCCTAGTCTGAAGTCCTCCAGTTCTGGCCAGTCTCAGCATTCCCAGTAACCATAGGGGCCGGGAATTGTAACTTACACTTCACTTCTACATATTAGAAGTTTATTCACTGTGCTTTTCTTTTCAGTGTACTACCCTGACGGGGAAAAACGTTTTTGTTCAGGGACAACACACTTCTCCTCTTCTTACTCTCTAGAAGAGCACTTGCAACTATCCCCTGATAGTTTCTATCCCAACTGGACATTTTTTCCTTCAGTTGACTTACCCTATGGGTACGTCACCCTCCAATCACTTGAGGGTTACCATACTGAACAGCTTCTCTGCCAAGCTCGTTCCCCAGACAGGGAGAAGAGATATCTCCTCTCTTTTCTTGTCTGTTTTTCTTTATTCAGCACAGGATAATCTCTCTGCTGTTTCCGTCAGCAGCTCTGCCTGCAGGAGTTACAGTACTTCTATTACTGGAACTTTTTCCAAGTTCCAGTCCCTTGTTCAAAATTTAGTCTAGCCTCAGTAGTGATTCCAAACTATCTTGGTTCACAGCTGAACTAAAGGCATCACTAACCCTCCTGCGAAGATTGGAAAAGCGCTGGAGGAAATCACGCGCCAGCTGTGACCAAACAGCATACATCCAACTACTACACACACATCGTAGGGCTGTCACAGACAAAATGAAACAACATCACACAGACATTCTGAAACGTTCATTAAATAAGCCGCATGACCTTTTCAACCTGGTCAATTCTCTTGTCAAAGAACCAACTCCGGAGTGCACAGGATCCATACACCCACAGGAGTACGCCGTCTTTATGCAATCAAAACTATGCAAAACTGACAAGATGGTTATACCGGACCCCCCTGATGCTCAAGCAGACGCAACTTATCTATCCATCTTCACCACACCATCCAAGAGAATGATCGAAGACACCATCGCAACCCTAAACACTTCCACCTCATACTCAGACCCATGTCCAGCATTCTGGATAAAAGATCTGCGATCCGACCTTGCCCCTATCTTAACCAAAATGATAGGACTATCATTTAGCATAGGGTCCTTCCCAACCACGCTTAAACAGACCTCCGTTAGACCACTGCTAAAGAACACCAAACTAGACCCTCAAAAGGTCGAGTCCTACAGACCTATCTCCAGTATCCCGATGCTCGCTAAAATCGTAGAAAAAATAGTCTACAGGCAGCTACAAGATCATGTGGACACCAATGCACCTCTGGATCCATCGCAACATGGATTCAGAGAATCACACGGAGTAGAAACACTACTCACCACTCTATTCAACACTATAATCTCAGGCATTGACAACCCTCGTACAGGCTTCGCACTCATCTTTTTAGATATTGCCGCAGCCTTCGACTCAGTCTGCCACGAGATTCTCCTGATTCGGCTAAGAGAGAAAGGCATCACCGAAACAGCTCTGGAGTGGTGCAGGTCTTACCTGTCTGGAAGATGGCAACATGTAAGAGCAAATGGAACCACATCCGAACCATTCCTACAAAGCCAAGGAGTCCCTCAAGGATCCTCACTATCATCACTCATGTTTAACATCTATATACAACCCATTTGTAACATCATTAGATCATTCAATGTGTGTTGTATGATTTACGCAGATGATGTCTTAATGTACCTGCCAATATCCCTGGAATGCCCGGATCTCACCCCACTAACTAAGTGTTTCAACGCAATATCCGAATGGCTCCTCTCACAAAATCTGCGCATCCAACATAAGAAAACTGAGGTCCTTTTCATCTCTAGAAATTCTGAGTTTACACCACCTAACCACCTGGAAGTAGACAACGCCAAGCTGCAAGGAAAATCAGCCATACGGTATCTTGGAGTCACATTGGATCAAAACCTCAACATGAAGCAGCACATTGCAAAAACAGTAAGAGCGATCTACTTCAAGATCAGATCCCTTAGAGACATACGCCCCCTACTCGAACCGAGCGACTTCCGCACCATTTATCAAGCTCTCATCATCCCTCATTTTGATTACTCAAACGCCATCCTACAAGGACTCCCTCAGGCAACCTTACATCCCTTACAACTCGCAATGAACAGTGCAGCGCGAATCCTCTTCGGAGCACCAAGGAGAGAGCATATCACACCCCTACTGATTCAACTGCACTGGCTCCCCATCCAAGCCAGGATTAGCTTCAAGACCTTAGTGATGACATTCAAGGCTATCAACGGACTATCCGCCTCCTCAATAAGTGACCTCATACAACCACTCACACCCAACAGGACAAGAAGAACCGCTGCAGCCAACATGCTAGCAATACCAAAGGCTATGACAAGATGCTCCATAACAACTTCAAATAGAGCCTTCAGCTTGAGCGCCCCAAGCCTCTGGAACTCCCTACCACCACACATCAGAGCTATCCCCAACTTGAGCCAGTTCAGGAAGGCCTTAAAACACCTCCTCTTCACTAAGTACCTAATAGACTCCTCCGAACCACAGCCACCATGTATGACTAACACACAATAACTCCATCCCACATGCATACAATTACTTATTTCAATGTTCCACACATGTAGATAGTTTTCCCTGGTTAGCCAAGTTGATGCTCCTGTTCTTTGTAATGACCTGACTCTTGTTTTTTGTCGGAAACTGTTAGTTCTATGTAAACCGCGCTGATCGCAAATAGTGCGGTATAGAAGAAATGTAAATAAATAAATAAATAAATCTTGGATCCTCCTACTCTTTTCGGCTTTCTCATATTATTCTAACCATCTCCTCTCCTAGGATATGGCAACACACCTGACTTCAGTCAGTTTATCTCATAACTCTCCTGCACAATGCTCTCTGCAGTCTTCAGAGAAGCTTTCTACTATGAGGGCCTTGCTATAGAGCATTGACCTTGTCTCTGAAGTTTCTCTATTAGTAGGGAAAAACTTATAAACCCTTCCTATGCCTGTGAGGGTTCTCCACACCCCCTCTAGCCTGGGGTGTTAACACGAGATATCAGTTATTCTGTGTGAAAATCCAAGGCTTCTCTTTACGCATGCTACCTCTGGGTCCTTCCATAGGTCCCTCTGGTATCTTCCCTGCGTTTCTCCACATCTACCATGTCAGTGTTCTGTGGAACTCCCGCCTTGTTCTTTACAGATTCATATGTTCATCTGTTCTCACGCGAACATCACGGTTATCTGCTTAGATTGCCTTTCTGCATCCCTCAATCCATGAAAATAGATTCTCTATTCATATCCCAAGTGGGTTCACCCTCTTGTAGAGCACAGAATCTTTTTCTTTTATATTCCCCATGTACAATTATGGGGCTGGGTGGTAAACGTGTATCTTCAACCTGTTGCCTTGTATGTAGCATCTCCATATATGTCTACATACCTATATCATTGCTCTGGGGGTGCTAAATCAAGCCCCACAAATTTACATATCTTCAGGTATATCATATCTATATATATATATATTTGATATATTTCACCACCCATATCCTAATATACACATCTGAACATGTGTGTGTATATATATATATATATATATATATATATATATATATATATATATATATATATACATATATTTTCCAGCCACATGTATATATCCCTATATATATGTGTTTGATAAGGGGCCTCTTAAGGGTTGATCTGTCTTACACACTATCACCCTTACTGTCTAGACTACATGTTTTACCTCCTAGAGGTTTTAGGCAGTCTGTCGCCCTACGTCCCATGCCATCCTACGATGCAGAAACTGTTAAGCACCAATACCCCCTTTGGTGCTAACATCTCCATTTTTTCTTTAAGTCCATGAAGCATCAAGCTTCAATATTTTTCCTATCTCTCGCCAGCTAGGAAAAACAGTGTACCTCTTTATCTTGAGTGCACAACTGTTTTCCGTGGGAATAGGGGATTTTTTCCAGTTCCCCTCTTCCCGCCAGGACTGGGCTAGTTGTCCAACTCCGTCAGTCTTCTTCCTTTAGTCCTCAATGTTAATGACCTTATGCCTAAAGGAGTTTTCAGCTTTTCCCATAAAGCTTTCCATTGAAGACCTGACGTCAAATCCTACCCAGTTGACACCTGGATCATCTACTACCTCCAGGTCTGGACCTTCATCCTCACTGCTGAGAGGTCACCTTGAAGATTCTGCTACTGCTTATCCAGTAGACTCCATCATGCTTTCTACTTCCTACAATACAGTAGGTAAGCTGCATATTTTAAGTGTACATTAAATGTCTTTTAATGCTACTCATTATGTCTACCAAAGACTCCTGTAGTTTGTACAACCCTCTAGTCCTTGGCTATGCTGTTTCTTTCCTCACAGCTCCTTTATTGTCAACTCCTACCCTCCATCCCACATTGGATGCCGGGGATTCCTGGAGTCAAAATGCACCCCTGATCCAGGCACTTGCATTTTTATGGGATCTCCCCCTGGCATCTCCAGCTAGGGAGTCCCCATATGTGAAGATTCATTCCTGCTTGTTCCTGGAGATAGCACAGTTACTTACCTGTAACAGGTGATCTCTGGGAACAGCAGGAATTAGTCTTCACAACCCTCCCACCTCCCCTAGGAGTTGCATCTTTTTTTATCTTCTTCCTTTTCTCTCCTCGCCTTTGTCTCAGCTCTGAAACTCAACAGAAGAGAGGCTGTGGAGAAGGCGGGAAGTCACTGCGCAGGCGCGAGGGATGCTGCCAAAAGCTTTCTGATTGGAAGCTGGGCAGCATTCCCGTGCAGGCTCCGTCGGTACCGACGTACCCATATGTGAAGACTAATTCCTGCTGTTCCCAGAGATCACCTGTTACAGGTAAGTAACTGTGCTTTATCCTCATTTAATTCTACATGGCCCCATTCCTCCAGTCTTCCTTTTTGTTTACTTGCTCAGCTTTTCCTTCCCTTTTCTATTCTAGTTTTTACTTTACCGTCATTGTCATCTCCCCTCTTCTCTCAGAGTTATTCTAGTGATTGTCATCCTCAAGAGTTACTTCCTGCCGCATTTGCTATCTTTTCAACCTCTTCTCACCCAGTTCTGCTCTTCGTTTTCGTCACCTCCGTCCTAGCAATTGGCCCCTTTTATTCTCTATTTCCTATTGCAGCTGCTGGTTTCTTCCCTTCTGTCTATTTCCCCCAGTCTTCTACTCGCCATCAGCTTCCTGGCCTCTCCATCCCATCTGTTGACCACCTACTTTTCTGTCACTACACACACTAAGAGCACTCTCTTCCCCTTTTATGTACATGGCAGTGGGGGCTCTAGGTTTCTGGACTGTTCAGCTTCTGTGCTAAATGTTCTCTTGTTCATTGTATCTATTTCCGTCCTCTGTTTCTTCAGCTCTTACCATAAGTAAGTGCTAATGTAGATAATAAAGGTTCAGACACATGCTGTTTTCAATAATATTCTATACCATCCATCCTCCTAACCCTGCAGCCACCAGCCTATCTCCTCCTCCCCCCATCCTGCAGACAACAGCTCCCCCCACTTGCTGTTAGCAACAATATTTGCAGCTGCCCCTCTGACCTTCCTACATATAACTCTGCAGTTCTTTACTGCCCTTCAAAGGAGCAAGTTGGAGAGTTTAGCCAGCAACAGGCATTCTAATGAGAATTGGGGGGGGGGGGGGGGGAGGAGAGATCTGGGGCTGAGGGGAGGAGGTGGAAGCAGGCGGGGGGGGGGGGGGAGGGAGTGCGAGAGACTCTTCCCTGAGACGCAGCAGCAAAAGTTACATTTGCAAGGCTATTGTTGCAGCTGTACTATTGATGGAAACTGGGCACTATGTCCTAAATTACTGGCAAATAACTATCAAGATTATTCTAAAATGTGTTCGCTACACAGTTTATATATGCTGAAATTAATAACAATTAAAAGATAACTTTAATTTTGCTTGAGGGAATTTTCTGCATCCACTTTACCTTCTGCTGTTTATTGATTGCGTTATTTAATATGTCACCTAAGATGAAATATGCATCAAGGCGATTTGCAAAGCCCAGAAAATTAAAACAAACATACCAAAGCAATTTTAAAACACAACAAAAGTGGAGAGAGACTAGGGGAGGGGGATGGAGCAGCACAGTAGTAATTTTCAATAAAACTCCTTTGCATTGGGCACAGTGGGGTGAGAGGACAGGTGAAGCTGTGGCAGACACTGGCTCATGGAAACAAACTGTGCTCGCTAACGATTGCTCAAAGAGCCAAGTTTTGAGCTCAGATTCAAATTTTGATAGAGAATATTCAGGTAATTGGGGAAGGGTATCCCAAAATGAAGAAGCTAAGCAGGGCAAAGCAAGACTTTCGTACAGTTTCAAAACAAGATGTTATAGAAAGGAACTGTCAGTAGGCCTGAAGAGAGAGCAGGAGATATTCCCCTGTCCCCTAGAGGGTTTACAGTCTGAAACCAAGGAGGATTAAGTGATTTGCCCAAGATCACCAGGAGAGGGGGTGAGATTTGAACACCAGCTTCTCAGCCCACTGCCCTAACCATTCGGCTATTCCTCTACTCCATTAACTATTGCTACAGTGCATGACCCGTCTCCCAGAAATGTGTTTTGCAGTTACTTAAGTTTTAGGGCCTGATTTACTAAGACTGTTTGTTTGTTTTTCCATTTTCTGTGGGAAAAGGCTTAATAGATCAGGCTCTTAATGGGCTACTGCACATTGCCAACAGAAGGTAGTGGCCCCACTCCTCCTCCATCTCCCACCACCTTTTAAGCTATTTGTATGTATGCATGTGTGTGCATGTGAGATGTGGAGTTGGGGGGTGTGGAGGTGGGGTGCCGAGGTGTGCGGGGTGCCGAGGTGTGCGGGGTGTGTGCAGGTGTGCGGTGTGGAGGTGGGGTGCCTGTGTGCGTGTGTGCATGTGAGATGTGGAGTTGGGATGTCTGTGTGCATGCGTGTGGAGTTGGGGTGCATGTGAGATGTGGAGTTGGGATGTGTGTGGAGGTGGGGTGCCTGTGTGTGTGTGTATGTGTGCGTGCATGCATGTGAGATGTGGAGGTGGGATGTGTGTGGCCCCACTACTGCATTCAAGGCAGCAGTGCCAGAAATTGAATTAAATAAATTAAAAGAAATAAACAGTGAATGGGTTCGCGATTGGAGGTGAAAGGGTTTACAATCGGGATTCGAGCTAGAGAGGAGGCAAGGTAGCATTGTTAAAACTAAAAATAAATGGGCCTGGGATGCGATCAGCAGCCGTGGAGCAGTTCCTAGCTGTAGATTGCATTACAGGGACTACTGCGATCGCATTTGCGGCCCTGGGGGAGGGGCAGAGAGCTAGAATTTTGAGGGGCTAAAGGCTGGAGGTGAGCTGAGGCTGCTGATCATGATCAGAAGATCTGCTGGGTGGCAGGATCGCCTTAGCCAGTGGCGTCTGTGCTTCTGGGTCTGGGTTGAAGCTAGAGAGGGCAGGAGCTACACGGGTCTGATGTTGGTTTGCTCTAGGCCTGCTTCTGGCTGTCAGGAGCTGAATCGGGCCCGGAGCTGGCAGAAGGCATTGGCAGGGTTCCTCTGGGGTAGCCATAGTGATGTATAGGCCTTGTTGAGGCCTACAGAGGAGGTGGGGCAGGGATAGACTTTAAGGGGCCAGAGGCCTTTTTACTGGCTAGGAATGGCCAAAGTGGTTGCAGGCTATTTTTTTTTCCTTTTTCATCTTGTTCATTAAGGCTCAGGTGTTGGCAGCACTTCTGCCCCAGGGAATCCCATCTCCCATGGGTAGAAGTGCTGCCAATGGCTGGGATCATGGCAAAGACCAGTACTCTCGGCCTGTGGGGATCCCAGCCTGTAGGCAGACAGTGCTGGCCTCGGCCATGCCATTTGCTGCCCTTCTGCCCACATGTGCTCTGAACTCCAGGTGCCAGGTCAGATTTTTCAGTTACCATGATGAACTGGCACCTGGGGTTTGTCAAACCCTGACTTGAGGCATGTTTTACTAAACTACACTAAGAATTTGAACAATAATGCATGTTTAGTGCCAAAAATTAAAGCAGGTGTGGCCAACCCATAATAACTGTTGGGTTTTTTTCCAGCAAGTCCCCATGCAGTTAGTATGGTGGGAAATACCTCCCTGCACTAAATATGCAACTGCAGTTAACGTGGGTGCACTTACCATTACCCGCTGAGGTGCTGGTAGTGCACTTGTGCTAATTGCAACATTTGTGATTAGAATGCACTAACGGTGCCCATGCTAATCGCAGTGTGCTGGCAATTGTCGCTCTCTACTCCTAACATCCAGTCCCTCCCAATCGTGCATGCTAAGTGGTTGGTGCAGGATTTTAACCACACTGGTATTTTAGCACAGAGTATCAGTTATTTATTTATTTTTATTTACATTCTCTTATATACCGTGCTATTCTGCATCAGTGCAGTTTACCTTGAACAAACTGAAATTACATTGAACAGGGAACATGGACTATGGAGGGTTAAGTGGCTTGCCCAAGACCACAAGGAGCACCTGTGGGTCTAGAAACCCCAGTCCTTCTGGCCCAAGGTTGCTGTCCTCTAGTGTGATTTGAACCCCCGACCTTCCGGCCTGAAGTACCTTGCCCCAACCACTAGGCCACTCCTCCTCTCCAGTTGACCATAGTCCCATACTAAGCATTTCCCATGCACTTAAACCCTGTGCTAATCATTAGTGCACTTTACTAAGCATGCTTCTTAGTTCAGAAAAGTTTTGGGAAAATTCCTGGAGGACAGCTGTACTAGCAATTTTTAAATAAGTAGCTGTGAGACGGGGCCGGCCCATTGACTAGGTGGCCACCTATGGTGTTAGACTCTTGGTGGGTGTCACGGTGGCTTTGTGCCACTGCTTTGGTTCCTGTGGCAGGCCATGTGCTTCTGTACACTTGGCCTACTGCTTCTTACCCCCTCCTCATCCGTAACTTCCTGTTGGTGGGGGTCAGAAGTGACCAGGCCATGTGTGCAGAAGCACATGGTCTGCCGCGGGCACGAAAGCAGTGGCACAAAGCTGCTGCTTTTAAACTGCCATTGCCAATGCTAGCCCCCCAGAAGATGGAATCTGTGGCGGGGGAGGGCTTGCCGGGGGGCAGCATAGCCGGGACTCCCGTTTGTGGTGATAGAAACCTTTGGGCCAGCCCTGCTGTGAGGATTGCCATCCTTTCCTTCTGGGAGTAGACAATTAGGATGTGTCAGGGTATTTCTAAGTGGTTCAGATTAGCCAGTGAAAAATACAGGATGCTGAGCTTGAAGAGCCATTGGTCTGATCCATCATGGCGCCACTTATGCAAGCATGCATGTGTGCATGTATACAGGGATGAGAAAATATTGATTGTCTGAGGTCACCCAGGCACCGTAAACTGGGTGCTGAACAGAAAAGTCTCTGGTAGGGCCCAGTTATCATGCAGTAGTCACAGAAGTTATTACTGTGACTACCTGGAAAGTTAAGTTGGCTGCCATGGTGGCAGAAGGAGAAAAGAGAGGAATAGAGAGAAGTTGGAAAGGAGTTGATAAAGCAGAGGATGGAAGCAAGGGCACATAGACGGAGAGGAAGAAACTTGAAGGGAGGTATGGTTGAGGGTAAAGTACCTCAACAGAGGGAAGATGGAGAGAGAAGGAAAAAGTGAAACCAAGAATGGCTGTTCTCCTATCGACTGGTGCCAAGGGTATTGGGAGCCTTAAACACTCTTTCAATTGTCTTTAAGGACCCTAGCTCCTTGCTCCCCCCCCCCCCCTGAGATTTTGATAATTAACCTTAAACATGATAATTTGTACACCACTCTTCCCATAACAATCCTGTAAATTCTCAAGATTGGGTATCCTACTTTTAACATTGCTATATCTGTAAGTGTGTAATGACAACAGTTTCTTAAGTTCTTAAGCCCCAGGCAAATAACAGAATGTGCTGATGGCCCTTTGAGTTTGAGTAGCTGTCAGGATCTTTTGTTTTGCCTTCACTGCTGTTGCTCTATGCTTCCCCTCAGAAACTGCTGCTCTGGTGGCCGCCTGATCTTGCTTGATGGATGGTTTAAGGAACCCATCTCCCATGTATAGAGTTAGTCCAGCGTTCTTTACTCAAGCCTTTGTCCTAACCTCCAGTCCCTGCTCCTTCCATCCATGACAGTCTCACGTGTGTGGGCCCCCCCCCCCCCCGTCCTCAGGCCACAGGACTCTGTACTTAGTTGATTTGGCCCCCATACAGGTTTTCATCATCTGCTGACCCTACACATGGAGCTCTTCCTGATCAATGGCATCAGGTACTGTGGCTACAATTTCTTCTCCTTTGCCATAGCTCCCTTTATGCGGCTGCTCTTCAAGGCTGGATGTCCTCATCTGCCCATGCACTGGCCGGGTTTCACCTGCCATTGGTTCCTTCCCATTACAGTACCCATATGTGATAAGACATTGGAACACTGCACTGTCTTGGAAAGATAGCAAGATGTGGACTTGGACATGAGAGGCCCAATATTCAAAAGGCATTTACATGGTTTACAGACAAGTGACTTACAAAAAACCGCCCTTAGTAAATACAATTAATAACTGATTTTTTTTCAAAAATACTTTCAAATAAGTTCCACAATTCTTGAAACTTTACAAAACTCAATAAGGCATAGACGACCTCAGGATGGCTTAACCCCTGCATGTGGCGAAACTAATCACCATAGGGAATAGCAGACACTCACATTATAGGTCTCAAACCTTTTTATATTTTCTACTAACTTTTATTTTTATATTGCACAAATTTACCTTTATATAAGAAACTAACATCCATAGAAGTACTTTTAAGGATTCTTCAAAAATTCAGTGAAACTACAAAAACACAGTAAAAAAAAAAAAAAGCATCAATATTCCGATAGTGGCGGGAGGCATTCTTTGTCTGATGTTTGAAGTAACTAGAGACATTCCTTATGTCTGGTTTTGGTAACGTCTTAAGTAACAACTGTATCAGGAACTCCTGAAGAAGCCAACTTGGTGAAACAAAAGCTTTTGTCTGGCTTTTTGCCGTGACGGTGGACATCTTCTGGCTGTTCAGCGATTGCGGTTTTATGGTTGCTGCTGAATCAAGTATTGTTGGTTACCAACATGTGCCAAACCCATGAAGTTGTTCAGATAAGCGAACATATACTTATTTAATGATGTGCAGATAATTTTTATCTAAGAAAAAAATTTTCTATTTTGTTATAGGAAAACGGACTCACAACCCGTGGGCTCTGGTCTCATGTAGGAATATAGACGCTTGTTTTTTTTACTGTGTTTTTGTAGTTTCATTGAATTTTTGGAGAATCCTTAAAAGTACTTCTATGGATGTTAAATTTGTGCAATATAAAAATAAAAATTAGTAGAAAATATAAAAAGGTTTGAGACCTATGTTGTGAGCGTCTGCTATTCCCTATGGTGATTAGTTTTGCCACATGCAGGGGTTAAGCCATCCTGAGGTCGTCTATGCCTTATTGAGTTTTGTAATGTTTCAAGAATTTTGGAAATTTGAAAGTATTTTTGAAAAACTCAGTTACAAAAAACGCCCTTAGTAATTACAATTAATAACTTAGTATAGTTAGTCCTTAGGCAGTTGTTTTTCATTGGTTTACAGACCAGTGAACCATGTAAATGCCTTAAACTGGAATATTTGATGGCACCTACGCAGTTAGTAACGTCAAATATCCCTGTCTGTCTCTTATGTGTCCCGATGGTATCCGGTTAGCATTAAAGTGTGTTAGGGGCGTTCCGGGGCAGAGCGGGGATGAGAATTGCTGGGAACTGGGTAGTGGCGCTATTGGACTACTACCCGGTTAGTGATCCATGCCTAAAACTAGGCAAGCTTTTGTCTCACCTAGTTCTAGCCGCAAATGCTAACCAGGTAGCGATCCTATATCGTAGCTACCTGGTTAGGCTCTGTGGGCGAATCCATTCGGTGCCAAACCTGGATATTTAATACCATCATCACGGCATTGAATATCCAGATTTAGAGGTCAGCAGGCAGGGCTATGTACCGATGTGGCGCATATCCCGCTCAAATGAATATCTGGCCCAAGATGCTTTTATTTTGTAAGGATGCCTAATTTAAATATAATATTCTGAGGCAGATACAAATGGCCTTCCTATGTTTGTGTAAGTATGTGTGTAGTAACATTCGCCCCTGGGAAACATGTTTGCCAATAGCGGCATATTTTTCTATAGTGAGTTTAGCGTGTGGTTTGGGCATGGTGCTAAAAAGTAGCATAAGCTCCCGTGACAGAAGTCCCGCACTATCAGTGTTGCATTTGATGAGGTCAGAAGTCATCATGACAGGGGTTGAAACGAAGGTGCTACTCAATGGGTGGCATTAAGTGTGCCTGCTTGCTGGCTTGTGAGGCACATCTTGGGCTCATGTTAACTGCAAGGGGGCGGATACACATGCTCCTGAAGTTAGCATGGGCCTTCGTAAACATGCCTCATACTGCATAAAAGCCTACATATGGCATTGAGGGAATACTGTTTACTTTTATACAGTAATGCCCCCAGACAATTTCACATTAAAATGCTCAGAAGGTTTGTAAAATTACCCCCACATGTTGTTTAAATGTTACTTTGAAACACATTCAAAGCTCAAAATTGCCACACTTTCCTAATGCTGCATTGGTGTCCATTCATTGTTACTAATAAATTTTCTGGAAAGGCTAGTAATTTAAATCCAAAACCAAGATCCAAGCAATAAAATTTTAGAAATAGAAAATTTTCAACAGAAAAAAAAAAGGGAAAATTTTGTGCTACACATCTCATCAGTGCTCATGATAGAAACATTAATCTCCAGGAACAAGCAGGAATGTAGTCTTCACATATGGGTATCGGTACCGACGGAGCCTTCGCGGGAACGCTCCCCAGCGTCCAATAGGAACGCTTTTGGGAGCATCCCTCAGCACATGCACGCTGCCTTCCCGCCTTTCCAACTGTCCCTCTTCAGTTCTTTGTTTTCCGCAGAGCTGACAGGATCTATTCCCTGTCACCGCAGAAAATTCCGTCTTTAAATTTCTTTTCTTGTGGTCGCGTTTGCCTACTGCACGACGCCTTCTTTTCTTTTCATACAACCCCCCCCCCCCCCCAAAAAAAAAAACTTAGGCTTTAGACTGTTTCTTTTCAGAAACTTTTCTCTTTGGTGCTAGGTGCCATTTTGGGCACTAGGCCCTATATTCCTAAATCATGGAAAAGCCAACTAGTGGTTTTAAAAAAAAAAATGTACCAAGTGTGGCGGTACCATTTCCGTCACTGACACCCATGATTGGTGTCTGAAATGTTTAGGACCTGAACATTCTCCAACTGAATGTCCCTCCTGCATAGGGATGACTAAAAGAGGAAGACAGAACCGGGCCGCAAAGCTCGGTACCCTCTTTTCTTCAGATGCCAGATCCATTGCATCGACATTGTCAAGGGCCTGTTCTTCCTCCCATGGATCTCAGGTAACTAAACATAACAGCCGGTCCTCAAAGGGTAGCACTCCTGCTAAGCATCGAGAGGCCATTGACATTGCCCTTGAGGGAACCACACCGGCAAAACAGCCCCGGCGGGAGGCTTCAGCTTCCAAAGCATCGATGGGGCTTCAGGATGTTCTTGAGGCCTCAACCTCGCAAGAAATACCTGTGCCATGCTCAGGGATTCCGGCCGTCCTTGCTGGTACCGACACCCAGGCATCGGCAGCGTCGATAGACCAGAGGTTCCTCGTATTCAAGTGTAGCATCGCAGCTCTTCTTTCAGCTGCGGTATCGGTGGTCCCACGGGCACCGGTACCGACATCGACACCGATGCCGGTACAGACACCGGTATCGACGGTACCGGCACCGGTGGGAACTCTTCCCATGCCATCTCTGGCTGGAATTGACAAAGCGGTACCGGGATCATGCTTTGCAAGAGCATCGGGGTCAGGAATACTTCGATTCCTCCGATTCCGAAGACTCTGACAATTCTGCTGGCACTAGAGGGTTTCTCAGTAGAAGATCCCTCTTCTCCCCAATGCAGAATGTCACCTCCAGAGGACATGTCATTTCAGGATTTCATCCGTGATATGACCAAAGGTCTTTCAATCACAGTAGCTCTTGAAGACGAACCCAGAGCAAAGGAATTGGAAATTCTGCAATATCCTAAAGCTCCTAAGGAGGCAGCTACTCTGCCTATCCATGAAATTCTGCATATGCTCAGAATGTGGGAGACACCTCTGACTACTTCTCCTCACTCTAGGAGACTTGATGCTATGTATCGAGTTCCGCCATGTCCTGGATTTCTGAAAACTCAGCTGCCACACCATTCAATGGTAGTGGAATCAGCCATGTGTAGGATGAAAAGTGCAAAAAGGCATGCATCCAATCCTCCAGGCCGTGAATGCAGGACTCTGGATGCTTTTGGACGCAGGACTTTTCAAGCTTCTATGTTTTCAGCTAGGATCAGTTCATATATTCTATATATGGGAATGTTCCTCAAGGAAGTCACAGGAGACTTGGAACTTATGAGCCCATTTCTCCCAGATAAGAGACAAGATTTTCTTGCTTTAGTTAAGCATGCTCAGGATGTCTCCAAGTTAGTCAATCGTGCAGCCTTTGACTGCTTCGAATCCATTAGCAGAACTTCTGCTATTGCCATTGGTGCATGACGGATTGCCTGGCTACAGGCATCAGACTTGGAGACTTGGGTACAGGACAAGTTAGGCAACATTCCTTGCACGGGGGAGAATCTCTTCGGCAAGAACTGACAGGAAAAGGCTAACGAGTTAGATGCTGACAATTCTACCTTAGATTATCAAAATCTATAGCCACTCCAGCCAAAAGGAAGCCTTATAAAAAAAAAAACCCTCTTTTAGCAAAAAGAGGAAGTTTTATCCTTCCTATACCCAGCAGAGTCAAACTCCAGTTCAGGTTGCCCAAAAGGGGCAAACTAGACAGCAAAAGAAGCCAAAAGGCCCGAGAGCCCAACCAGCTCTCCAGGTTCAGCCCCCTCGGGCTTGGACTCCTTCCTAGAGAGCTTTGCCTCCCTGAGGGGTCCCCAACCCCCCAATATTTTGGGCAGGTTATGCCACTTTGTCAACATCAGATAACAGCAGAAGATTGGACTTTGTCCATTGTAGGAGAGGGGTACAAACTTCATTTTCACAGCATGCCCCCTCCTACAATTCTAAAGCATTTCAATTCACAAACCTCTGCAGACAATCTGCTAGATCACGAGGTCTCCACACTTCTTGTCCAAGGGGCAATAGAGGAAGTTCCCATTCTTCAACAGGGTGCAGGGTTCTACTCCCCCTATTTTCTTATTCGAAAGAAAACAGGAGGGGACAGACCCATTATAGACCTCAGAGAATTGAACAAATATCTATTTTGAGAGAAATTCAAAATGATTTCTCTAGGAACTCTTCTGCCATACCTTCAAAGCCAGGATTGGCTTTGTTTTCTAGACTTAAAGGATGCATACCCTCTCACATTCTCATCCATCCAGATCACAGGAAATTTTTGTTTCCTTTTCAGGGGAAGACATTTCCAATACAGGGTTCTTCCTTTTGGTCTGGCTTCAGCACCAAGGGTATTCACGAAATTCATGGCAGTAGTAGCTGCATTTCTACGAACCTTGGGGATTTTCGTCTTCCCCTACTTAGACGACTGGCTCATTCGAGCCCCTACAGTTGCAGAGGCCAGTACTGCACTGTCCCATACAATGCGAAGCCTCCAATACTTGGGATTGGTAATAAACTTCCCAAAATCTCAACTAGTTCCTTCCCAATGCCTAGAATTCATAGGAGCCTGTCTGGATACCAGACAGGCAAGGGTTGTCCTTCCACAAGCCCGGTTTCTTTGCATAATGCAACTAGCTTCTCAAGCAGCAGGCAAATCCTCCCTCACTGTTCAGGAGCTACTGCAGTTACTGGGACATATGGCATCCACAGTTCATGTAGTCCCATATGCTCGCCTCCACATGCGAGCAGCTCAGTGGACCCTCTCCACACAGGCCACGGGTCATTTGTCGGACAAAATCTCTCAACGACTAATTTTGTCCCTCAAATGGTGTCAATCACTAAAAAATCTGACAGTGGGGTCTCCTTTCCATCAACCCCTCTTTCAGGCCACCCTAACAGATGCATCACAGGTGGGTTGGGGAGCACACCTGAATCATCTCTCTACCCAGGGCACCTGGACTCCACAGGAGGTTGCTCTTAATTCCAGGAGGTTTATGTGTAAACCAATCTATTTAGCTCTTCGAGTGTTCCACGCCCAGCTCAGCTACAAGATGGTCCTAGTCCAGACTGACAATCAAGTAGCCATGTTCTGTGTGAACAAGCAGGGCTGAACAGGCTCTCTGTCGTTATGCAACAAAGCTTTACAACTGGGGGCCCTCGCCAGAGAGCATCAAATTCACCTTCTAGTGGTATATCTTCCAGGCATTCAAAATCTTTGGGCAGACAAACTCAGTCGAGTACTACTGCCTCACGAGTGGTCCCTCCACCTAGACCAGGTGGCAAGGATATTTTATCTCTGGGGCACTTCAGACATAGACCTCTTTGCAAGTCCACTGAATGCTAGACTTCCCCGGTTCTGTTCCAGGATTCCGGCTCACAACTGTCAGGCAAGGGATGCCTTCCTCTTTCATTGGGGTAAGGACTTCTTTATGCCTTCCCACCCATTCCCCTCATCCCCAAAACACTCTTCAAGCTTCAGAGAGACAGGGGTCGCATGATTCTCATAGTACCATGATGGCCACGCCAAACGTGGTATTCCCTTCTTCTACATCTCTCTCAAGCGGCACCTCTGGAGTTAGGGCATGCTCCAGATCTCCTTTCCCAGGAGAACGGGACGCTATGGCACCCGAATCCCCAGTCCCTGCACGGCCTGGTTGCTGAAGGCTTAGACCTCCAAGATTTCAACCTGTCCCAGCAGGTAAAGGATATCCTTCAGGCTTCTAGGAAACTTTCCACAAGAAGATCTTATGCTTTCAAGTGGAAACATTTTACTATATGGTGCTCCAAGAAGGGATTAAACCCCCTGGTCAGACCCTTAGAATCGATACTACAGTATCTCCTTCACTTATCGAATTCTGGTCTAAAGACAAATTCGGTAAGAGTCCATCTTAGTGCAATTGCAGCTTCTTATAAACCTCTAAATGGATAACCAATTTCCTCTCATCCACTCCTATCAAGATTTATGAGAGGCCTTTTATTAACTAAACCTCCCATCAAGCCACCACCGGTGGCATGGGATCTAAATCTAGTTCTTGGGCAGCTCATGAAGCTGCCTTTTGAACCTTTGGCCACTACAGGCCTTAGGATTTTGACCTGGAATGTCATCTTCCTAATTGCAATCACCTCTGCCCGTCGCATTAGTGAATTGCAAGCTTTAGTGGCTGATCCTCCTTATACTAGGTTTCATCATGATAAGGTTGTTCTACGAACTCACCCACACTTTATGCCAAAGGTGGTATCGCCTTTTTCATTTAAACCAATCAATTTATTTTCCTGTATTTTTTCCGAGGCCTCACGCCTCTAATGCAGAAAGAAAACTTCATACTTTGGATTGTAAAAGGGTCTTAGCCTTTTACATACAAAGAACACAGCAACATAGAAAGTCCTCACAACTTTTTATAGTTTTTGAACCTAGTCATTTGGGACTTCCAGTCTCCAAAAGAACTTTATCTAAATGGATTGCCCAATGCATATCCTTTGCTTATGAGAGTAAGGGTCTTCCTCTTCAGGACCATGTCACAGCTCATAATGTGAGAGCCATGGCAGCTTCTATGACTAATCTCCACTCTGTGTCTATCAATGACATTTGTCGAGCAGCCACCTGGGCTTCGGTACACACCTTCACAGCCCACTACTGCCTGGATAAAGCCTTCCGTCGGGATGCCTTCTTTGGCCAAGCTGTTCTTCAAAATCTCTTTCAGACCTAATTCAACTCCTACCCACCAACCCTGGTGGAATGCCAGAGATCCATGGGAGGAAGGATGCCTACCTTTTTAGGGTGTCACCTTCCTGGGGCTATCTCCCTGGCATCTTCAGCTAGGGAGTCCCCATATGTGAAGACTACATTCCTGCTTGTTCCTGGCGATAGCGTAGTTACTCACCTGTAACAGGTGATCTCCGGGAACAGCAGGAATTTAGTCTTCACTACCCACCCACCTCCCCTAGGAGTTTTCTCTCTCTCTCTTTGTCTCTTTCCTTTCTCCCTCTATCCTTTTACTCAGCTACAAACTTAACTGAAGAGGGACAGTTGGAAAGGTGGGAAGGCAGCGCGCATGTGCTGAGGGATGCTCCCAAAAGCGTTCCTATTGGACGCTGGGGAGCGTTCCTGCGCAGGCTCCGTCGGTACTGACGATACCCATATGTGAAGACTAAATTTCTGCTGTTCCCGGAGATCACCTGTTACAGGTGAGTAACTACGCTCTTCTCACTCGTGACCGATTTAAAAGTAAATTCTTCAAATTAAAAGTGAGGAATATACAATATTAGCTTGTCGAAGCATAGTATTCACCAGTTCAAGAAACTACAAGGCTGCCCCTCTGAGTAAGTGTAGTGGGCACTAGTGCATAATGGCATCATAATACTGTTTAATCATTTATAACAAATCAAATAAAAGTAATTAGTAGGTGGAATTGTCTCAGCCCTCAGGTTCAGTTTCCAGTACATATTAACTGTCAGAAGACTGCTGAAGATTGTAACTAACGGCAGAACTTGCTGATGTCATGTAGAGGAGGCTGAAAGAGATGAGATCTACTTGAGAGAGAGAGCTAGTAACAGTGCAGCTTAATTTCAATATTTCAGTGGCAATAATATACTGTAGTAACTTTTTGGCATTTAGCATTCTCTTCCTATATTTTGGGGTGTGCTCAATAAGAATCTTCCACTTCTTAAGCTGCATATTTTGTAAGCATACTAATAGCGTTCCTAAAATAGTTTCGAAACAATTGATTGCTGTAGTTTGTCAAGTGACCATGCATAATTACCAAGAGACAAAGATCGATATCGGGCCAGCTTTAATAAACCATTAAGATGCATTATGCATTAAAAGGAAGAATTACATTTATTATGCTATGTTTTTATGGTGCAAATTAGCTCTTGGTAAATAGGGTGTGTTTATATTTGATGAATTACCTTATAGAAGAATTATGTCACACAAACTGACTATCATTTAGCAACTAGTTAAATTTAAGGTGTGCTGATGGCCTCTCACTTGATGCAGGGTGACACTGATCCACCATTCTGTTTGAAAGATTTATTACATTGGTGTGTTTCTACTTAGACGCTCCAGCTAAGGGGATTTTGCATTATTAGTAATGCCTACGTTAAGATTGCAGTTGCGTTGGATGCATTCAACTGCATTTTCTGTTGCTGCGCCCACACTGTAGAATAGTTTGCTTTTAACAATTTGGTTAGAGCAAGTTGTTTTTGGAAACTGGTACTATCTAGTTAAGTAGTACATGATTTTAGGTTGTGCTGGTTAGAATATAAGAACATACATGCCATACTGAGTCAGACCAAGGTCCAACAAGCCCAGTATCCTGTTTCTTATAGTGGCCAATCCAGATCACAAGTACCTGGCAGGTTCCCAAAAAGTTACATAGGTTCCATAAAGCTTTTCCCGGGTCCTTTCTAATAATGGTTTATGGACCTTTCCTCCAGGAACTTGTCCAAACCTATTTTAAACCCACCTACACTAAATGCTTTTATCACATTCTCTGGTAATGAATTCCAGAGTTTGATTCCACATTGAGTGAAAAAATATTCTTATTAGTCTTAAATGGATTATATTGTAGCTTCATTGCATGTCCCCTAGTCATTCTATATCTCCAGGAACAAGCAGGAATGTAGTCTTCACATATGGGTATCGTCGGTACCAATGGAGCCTGTGCGGGAACGCTCCCCAGCATCCAATAGGAAAGATTTGGGAGCATCCCACAGTGCCTGCGTGCTGCCTTCTGCCTTTCCCAACTGTCCCTCTCCAGTTTTTCGTTTACCGTGGAGCCGACAGGTCGCACATCCTGTCACCGCAGAAAATCCCTTCTATTCTTCTTTTTTGTGGTAGCGTCTGCCTTCCCTCGACGCTACACCGGCACCGCCGGTGGTTCTTTCTTTTCTTTAAAAACAAAACAAAAAAAAAAAAAAAAACCCCTTTCTTCTGGAGTCTTTCCAGTAATTTTCTCTCAGGTGCCATGCGCTGTTTTGGGCACTAAGCCCAACTTTTTCTTCAAAATGGAAAAACCTGCTTCGGGTTTTAAAAAGTGTTCTAAGTGTGGCGGTACCATCTCTATCACTGACACCCATGAATGGTGCCTCAAATGTTTAGGTCCTGACCACTCTATTTCAGAGTGTGTTACCTGTGGGATGATGTCAAAAGGGGCCGGCAGAACTGAGCTGCTAAGCTTAGCACCCTTTTTCCCTCCGATGCAGCCTCCGTGGCATCAACGTCGTCCAGGGCTTCATCTTCCTCCCATGGATCTCAGGTAACTAAACATAAATCTAGCCGGTCCTCAAAGGGTAGATCTCCTTCTAGACAGCGAGATGCCTCTGGCGTTGCCCTTGAGGGACTTTCACCGGCAAAATTGCCCTGGTGGGAGGCTTCGGCTTCCAAAGCAGTAACGGGGCTCCAGGACGTTCTCGAGGCTTCAACCTTGGCAGAACTACTGGTGCCATGCTCTGGGGTACCGGCCGCTTGTTCCGGTACTGATACCCAAGCATCGGCAGCATCAATAGACCTGAGATTCTTGGCTATTGAACGCAGTCTGGCAGCTCTTCTCACGGCCTCAATGCCCTTGAAACCGCTTCAGACAATTCAGCCGGTACCAGCACTGACCCCAGTGCCGGCACCGATTGCATGGACATCGGCAGGTATTCTACCGGGACCGAGTCATGCATATCCATCTGGTATTGATAGGTCAGTACCAGACCACTCTGATGCCGACTTCGATCGGTACCAGTACCGTGCCTTGCACGATCACCCGGATTGGAGATACTTCGAATCCTCGGATGAGTATGAAAAGACTGAAAACTCTGCCGATACATCTTCCTGAGGATTCCTCTTCTCCTCGGCATAGGATGTCTCCACCAGAGGATATGTCCTTTCAGGATTTTATCCGAGATGTGGCTCGAGGTCTTTCCATCAGATAGATGTAAGAATGTATAAGTCACCCCCTAAGACGCTAACCATGTGTGCTGTTACCCCAGTTCTTTGTTCATACCACCCCCCCCCCAGTCTTGATTGACAATCCCCGAACATGAATCAAACCGCTGCTGATCGCTGGAAGTAGCGGTATATAAATGTGCAGTAAATAAATAAATAAATAAATAAAATAACAGTGGCTCCTGAAAAAGAGCCTAGGGCAAAGGAATTAGAAATCCTGCCGTACCCTAAAGCTCCCAAAGAGGCAGCTACCTTACCTATGAATGAGATCTTGCATGATCTCATGTTAAGGATGTGGGAAACACCTCTAACCACATCTACTCACTCTTGAAGACTCGACACCATGTATAGAGTTCCTCCCTGTCCTGGGTTTCAGAAGACTCAATTACCACACCATTCCATGGTGGTGGAGTCAGCAATGAGAAGGATAAAGAGTGCAAAAAGGCATGCATCTAATCCTCCGGGACGTGAGTGTAGGACTCTTAACGCCTTTGGACGTCGAACCTTCCAGGCTTCCATGCTTTCTGCTAGGATCAGTTCCTATATTTTATATATGGGAATGTTCCTTAAGGAGGTCACAGGAGATTTAGAGCTTATGAGCCCTCTCCTTCCTAAGAACATAAGATATGCCATACTGGGTCAGACCAAGGTCCATAAAGCCCAGTATCCTGTTTCCAACAGTGGCCAATCTAGGTCATACCTAGCAGTTTCCCCAAAAGACACAGGTTCCGCAATACTTGTACTGGGTCAAGCATTGATATCCTGGGTCCCTTCTTAATAATGGTTTATGGACCTTTTCTCCAGGAACTTGTCCAAACCTTTTTTAAACCCAGCTATACTAAGAGCCTTTACTACATCCTCCGGTAACAAATTCCAGAGTTTGATTACACGTTGAGTGAAAAAATATTTTCTTTTATTAGTCTTAAATAGTTTACCCTGTAGCTTCATTGTATGTCCCCTAGTCTTTCTATATTCTGATAACGTAAACAATCGATCTACGTTTACAGGTTCCACTCCGTTCATTAATTTATAGACTTCTATCATATCTCCCCTTAGCCGTCTCTTTTCCAGGTTAAAGAGCCCTAACCTTTTTAGCCTTTCTTCATAGGAGTATCCTTCCATCCCCTTTACCATTTTGGTGACTCTTCTCTGAACCTTTTCTAATAACGCTATATCCTTTTTAAGATACGGCGACCAGAATTGCCTCTTAATCTTGCCTCTTATCAGGAAGATATCTCGCCCTTGTCAAACATGCTCAGGATGTTTCGAAGTTTGTGAATCATGCAGCTTTTGACTGCTTTGAGTGCATAAGCAGAACCTCTGCCGTTGCCATAGGTGCACGTAGAATTGCCTGGCTCCAGGCATCTGACTTGGGAATTTGGGTACAGGATAAACTAGGGAATATTCCTTGCACAGAAGAGAATCTCTTTGGCAAGAATTGGCAGGAAAAAGCTAATGAGATTGATGCTGACAATATCATTTTGGATAGATTGTCCAAATCTACTGCTGATCCTGCGAGGAAAAAATCCTCTAAGAAACCATTCTTCAGTAAGAAGAGGTTTTATCCCTCCTATACCCAACAGGGGCATCGTTTAGGTCACTCTGCACAAAAGGGACAACAGCAACAACCTAGACAAAGAAAGTCAAAAGCAGCTAAGCTTCAACCGGCTCAGCAGACTCGGCCTCCACAGGGGCTTTGACTCCTATCTAGAGAACTTTGCCTTCCTGCCCCTGAATGGCCCAGAACCCTCCACCATCCCAGGAAGGTTATGTCATTTTGCCTCCAGATGGGGTCAGATAACAGCAGAAAATTGGACTGTCTATTGTAAGAGAGGGGTACAAACTTCATTTCCTCAGCATGCCCCCTCCTACAATGGTAAGACAGTTCAATTCTCAGACCTCTCTCAACAACCTTTTAGGTCAAGAGGTCACTGTGCTTCTTGCCCAAGGGGCAATAGAAGAGGTACCCATTCCTCAACGGGGTACAGGGTTCTACTCCCCCTATTTCCTTATCCCAAAGAGATCAGGAGGACACAGACCCATTTTAGACCTCAGAGAATTGGACAAATTCCTGTTCAAAGAGAAGTTCAAAATGATTTCTCTGGGAACTCTGCTGCCATAACTTCAGAGTTAGGATTGGCTTTGTTCTCTAGATCTCAAGGATGCGTACACTCATGTTCTCATCCATCCAGTTCATTGAAGGTTCCTTCGCTTTCTGTTTCAAGGGAAGCACTACCAATACAGGGTTCTTCCTTTTGGCCTGGCCTCTGCACCAAGGGTGTTCTCAAATTGCATAGCTGTGGTGGCAGCATTTCTTCGCACCCTAGGAATATTCGTCTTCCCTTACTTAGATGACTGGCTCATTCGAGCCTCTTCAGAGCCAGAGGCCAGGGTTGCTTTCTCTCGCACAGTGCGCATCCTTCAGTATTTGGGTCTTGTCATAAACTTCCCAAAATCCAACCTTGCTCCCACTCAGTCCCTGGAGTTTATAGGAGCTCTGCTGGATACCAGACAGACAAGGGCCTACCTTCCACAGACCCGCTGCCTTCGCATTGTGCAGTTAGCTTCCCAAGCAGTGCTAAAACCTCACCTCACTGCTCGGGAAATGTTAGTTGCTAGGCCACATGGCATTCACCATGCATGTGGTTCCTTATGCTCGCCTCCATATGAGGGCAGCCCAGTGGACTTTATCCACTCAGTGGACTCAGGCGTCAGTTTGTCTGTCAGACAAAATAGCAAACTCAGATTGCCTTATTTTGTCCCTCCAATGGTGGCAGTCGCCCCAAAACCTTTTGGTGGGGTCTCCTTTTCAGCAACCCCCACCCCAAGCCACTATAACAGATGCCTCACAGGTGGGTTGGGGAACCCACCTGCAAGGCGCCTCTACCCAGGGTACCTGGACTCCACAGGAGGCCTATCTACATATCAACCTCCTGGAACTCAGAGCAGTCTTCCTTGCTCTTCGAGTATTCCACACCCAGCTCAGCTACAAGACAGTCCTAGTTCAAATGGATAATCAAGAAGCCATGTTCTATGTGAACAAGCAGGGCGGAACAGGCTCTCTGTCGCTATGCAACAAAGCTTTGCGACTATGGGCCCTCGCCAGAGAACATCAGATTCATCTCCTTGCGGTATATCTTCTAGGCATTCAAACCTCTTGTGCAGACAGACTCGGTCGAGTTCTGCTTCCACACAAATGGTCTCTCCATGCAGACCAGGTGGCCAAAAGTTTCCAAATTTGGGGAACCTCAGACATAGACCTCTTTGCAAGTCCATTGAATGCCAAACTTCCCCGGTTCTGTTTCAGAATTACGGCTCAGGGTTGTCAGGCCATGGATGCTTTCCTCCTCCATTGGGGCCAGGACTTCCTGTATGCCTTCCCACCCATTCCCCTAATTCCCAAAACCCTGTTCAAGTTTCAGAGAGACAGAGGTCATATGATTCTCATAGCTCCACATTGGCCACGGCAAATGTGGTACCCTCTGCTCCTACGTCTCTCTCAAGCTCCCCCTCTGGAGTTAGGATCTGCTCCAAATCTTTCTCAGGAGGACAGGATGCTGTGGCATCTCAGTCCCCAGTCTCTGCATCTCAGGGCCTGGTGCTGAAAGTCTAGAACGTCACGGTCTTAACCTTTCTCAGCAGGTAAAGGATATCCTTTATGCTTCCAGGAAGCCTTCCACAAGGCGCTCTTATGCATTCAAGTGGAAAAGGTTTACCATATGGTGCTCGCAGAAGGGTCTTAACCCTCTTGCGATACCTCTGGAATCATTACTGGAGTATCTCCTTCATTTATCTAATGCAGGGCTTAAGACCAATTCAGTGGGAGTTCATTTGAGTGCTATTGCAGCTTCTTTCAAGCCTCTAAATGGACAACCTATTTCCTCTCATAGCGAGATTTATGAGAGGCCGCCTTTTAACTAAGCCTCCCATTAAGCCACTGCCGGTGGCATGGGACTTAAATCTGGTTCTTGGGCAGCTCATGAAGCCGCCTTTTGAGCCATTAGCTACTACCTCTTTGCAATAACAAAGATGACCTTCCAGGAAAGGAATTTCAATCACATCAGCACGTCGCATCAGTGAATTGCAAGCGTTGGTGGCTGATCCTCCTTATACAAGATTCCATCATAACGTAGTCCTTAGGACTCATCCACACTTTATGCCAAAGATGGTGTCACTTTTTCATTGAAACCAAGTGGTTTACCTTCCTGTATTCTTTCCAAGGCCTCACGCCTCAAATGCAGAAAGGAATCTTCATACTTTGGACCGCAAAAGGACTTTGGCCTTTTACTTGCAAAGGACACAGCAACATAGAAAGTCCTCTCAACTGTTTGTTGCTGTTGATCCTAGTCATTTGGGACTTCCAGTCTCCAAAAGAACACTGTCCAGCTGGATTGCACAGTGTATATATTTTGCCTATGAGAGTAAGAACCTTCCTCTTGAAGGCCATGTCACAGCTCACAGTGTGAGCCATGGCAGCCTCTATGGCTCATCTTCACTCTGTGTCTATCGACGAAATCTGTCGAGCAGCTACTTGGGCTTCGGTTCATACCTTCACAGCACATTACTGCTTAGACAAGGACTCCCACTGGGATGCCTTGTTTGGTCAGGCTGTTTTTCAACACCTGTTCCATACTTAATCAACTCCTAACCACCATCCCTGGTAGGATGCCAGAGATCCATGGGGGGAAGTGGAGCCCTTTCACAGGGGCACACAACTTCTGGGGCCCTCTCCCTGGCATCTGCAGCGAGGGAGTTCCCATATGTGAAGACTACATTCCTGCTTGTTCCTGGAGATAGCATAGTTACTCACTTGTAACAGGTGATCTCCGGGAACAGCAGGAATTTAGTCTTCACAACCCACCCACCTCCCCTAGGAGTTGTATCTCTCTCTCTCTCTTTCTCTCTTTCCCTCTCTCTTTGTCTCAGCTTTAAACTCAACTGGAGAGGGACAGTTGGGAAAGGCAGGAAGGCAGCACGCAGGTGCTGTGGGATGCTCCCAAAAGCTTTCCTATTGGATGCTGGGAAGTGTTCCCGCGCAGGCTCCGTCGGTACCGACGATACCCATATGTGAAGACTAAATTCCTTCTGTTCCCAGAGATCACCTGTTAGAGGTGAGTAGCTATGCTTTTTTGATGGAGTAAACAACTGATTTACATTTTAACCGTTGTTCTCAGTTCATTATTTTATAGACCTCTGTTATATCTCCCCTCGGCTGTCTTTTCCAAGTTGGAGAGCCCTAACCTTTTAAGCCTTTCTTCATAGAAGTATCCTTCCATCCCCTTTACCATATCAGTGGACCTTCTCTGTACCTCTTCTAATAATGCTATTTCCTTTTTAAGATATGTCGAGCAGAATTGCACACAATATTCAAGGTGCGGTCACTGCTTGTTGCCAGTGTTTTTATATACTGTCAATGTCTTGTCATTTACTGTGTATATTATTGTTGTAAGCTGCATAGAATGGTTTGAAATCAGTTTTGTGGACTGTAAAATGTAATTAATTTATTTTATTTAAACTGCTATGAGCGTCTTTGTCCAGAAAATATCTGTAAAAGTGGGATAGAAATTAAAAATCAAAGTAAGGTTTGCACTTAGTTTGCTTTACCTATGTCTTTTTGGGGAAACTGCTAGGTACGTATGACCTAGATTGGCCACTGTTGGAAACAGGATACTGGGCTTGATGGATCTTGGTCTGACCCAGTATGGCATATCTTATGTTCTTATGTAGGTGCCCCCACCTTTGACTCGGGTATCGCTGACAAAAATGAGCAATTTTATGATAATGGCTGCTGTCATTGGCACTGACACACAAACGCTTATTTGAATTGATGTTTTCCTTTTATTCTACGTGTGTATGACGTGTGCAGCCAGCATGCTAGGTAAAGTTGGAAACGGAAAGAATGCAGATACCTTTTGATTATCTCTCGGCCCTGAACGGTTTTTCCTGTCTCTAAAAAAAAAAAAAAAAAAAAAAGTGAGATCCAGGGAGCTATTGCTAGAGAAATTCTTATTATTTCTATCACTTTTTAATAAGCTCTTTTAACTCTTTTGGTGCTGAATTAAAAATTTTACATTGGTTCTGCACCAAAAGAAAGCAGTGTTCTGCCTGCTAGCAGATTAGCTGAGAAGGTCATCAGTGACACAGGGGATAGAGTTTAGCCCTGTAGCAGTGTGTGTGGGGGGGGGGGGGGGGTAGGAGAGTTGGAGGAGGTTCCACTGGAATTAAAGCAGCAGTACCAACAAATACTTTTTCTTTTTAGATTACGTTTTCTTTTTAGTCAGTCAGCTGATAAAGCAGAATCATTGAGAGCTGCTTTTTTTAAAGCATTTTTAGACTATTCCAGAGGGCGATATTAATTTAAGTAACATTATTTTAAACATTGGATTAATGCTAAGTCTAAAAGCTCTTCTTATTTAGGATTAATGTGCAAGAGAGTTAACATGCATTTAAAAGTGCTGTGGGATGCACATGTCAGTTGACTTGTATTAAAATGGTTTAATGGGAGAAAGCCAACATGGCTTTAGCCAGTGAAGGTTTTGTCTTACTAATCTGTTTTATTTTTTTTGAAGGTGTGAATAAACAAGTAGACAAAGTTGTGCCGGTCAATATATTGTCTGTCTGGATTTTCAGAAAGCCTTTGACAAGGTACCTCATGGGAGACTCCTGGCGAAATTTAAAAAGTCATGGGATAGGAGGCCGTGTACTATTGTGGATCAGGAACTGGTTAAAAGATAGAAAGCAGAGCAGGTGCTCGTGACCTGAATTTGCCACTTTGGAAACAAGATGCTATGGACCTTGGACACCATCAGGATTTCACTGTTGCAGTGTCAAGAGAGGGATGAGTCCAAAAAAAAAAGCAACCCAACCAATGGAAGGGTGACCCCAGAAAGAATAGAGGCCAGAGTGGGAGGAGGTGTATGATTGGCAAGCCACATGGCCTTAAAGTTAGAGGGGTTAAGTTTTAACAGGTTAGATTACAGCCATTGGGCTATTTAAGACTAATAAGAGAAATTTATTTTTTTTCACTCAACGCGTCATCAAACTCTGGAATTTGTTATCAGAGGATGTAGTAAAAACTGTTAGTGTAGCTGGGTTTAAAAAAAGGTTTGGACAAGTTCCCGGTGGAAAGCTCCATAAACCATTATTAAAGAGGACCCGGGAAATCCACTGCTTATCCCAAGATGAGCATTGTGGAAGCTGTGGACTTTGGGTACTTGCCAGGTACTTGTGACCTGGATTGGCCACTGTTGGAAACAGGATACTGGGCTTGATGGGCCTTGGACTGACCCAGTATGGCATTTCTTATGTTATTATGAAATAGGTACCATAAGATCAATATTAGGCATTCTGCTGTTTATTTTTTTTTTTCGAAGTATAGATCCTTAGCTAAGGTGCTATTTTCAGTCAAATTTATAATCCTAAATCTTCAACTATATTTAGGAATTTTGCTATTTATTTCTTTATTCATTCTAATATTGACTTCACAGTACCTAGCTCAGCAAGCAAATAGCATGCAAATGAGCTATTTGCAAAAAAGACTGCATTAAGCATGGAGACCTAAATTTAGGTCTACAATTCATTTGCTTAGATTTACAGCAAGATTTACATAGATTATTTATCTAGGTCAGAAAATGATACCCAAAATTGGGAAGTTCATGATTTCCAGCCTATTTCCCAAAAGGCTCACTGAGCATGAACATTTTGTAAAATATGCATAAGAGTATGTAAAACAACTTGGTTGGGGGGGGGGGGAGATGGATTTTAGACGCCCTATTCGTGAGTTGGCTGTCTAAGAACATAACACCATAACAGCCATACTGGCTCACCCCAAGGTCCATCAAGCCCAGTACCCCATTTCCAACAGTGGTTAATTCAGGTCATAAGTATCTGGTAGGTTCCCAAAAAGGTTCATAGATACCTCAATGCTTGTTCTTCCATTCCCGTGACCATTTTGGTGGCTCTTCTCTGTACCTTTTTCTAATTTCACTATATCCTTTCTAAGATATGGTGACCAGAATTGCACACAACATTCGAGGTGTGTTTGCACCATGAAATGATAGAGGCATTATCATATCCTTGGTTTTATTCTCCATTTCTTTCCTTATGATTCCTAGCATTCTATTTGCTTTCTTGGCCGCCACTGCACACTGGACAGAGTTTCAATGTATTATCCACGACTTAGGGAGGTTAGGGTCGGGGCCACTAGGGACCTCTTCATTTTAGACATTTGGGGAGGTAATAGGGTGTAGAGGCCATCAAGGAACTTTCTTTGGAGTATAAGGGGTGGGGAATAGGGGACATCAGGCCAGCAATGATAGTTCAGTGATGTTAGGGTTGGGGGGGGGGGGGTGCACACAATCAAGGGCGTCTGTTTCTGTGGTTATCTGAGGTAAAGTGTCAAACAGCTTCAGATGATCATTTTGCTTCCCATTAAATCTTTATACTTGTCCGAAGCTGGTATATAGATCCGGCATTAAGAGAAGAACAAAAAACTGTGCTGTTTCAGCAGAGTTCTCTTTACATTGAGAGCAATTAAAAATGCATTATTTTTGCATAGAATTAGCATGCCTGGTGCATTATGGTTTGAGCACAGTGGTTCTGTTCGTGCTTTTCCTGCGCTAGCTTGCTTTTCTACATTGGGGAGCAAGGCTAGCATGGGAAAATGTCTAGCAAACTGCTGTGCTAGAGCATAGTACCATTTGCATCAAGCCCTGAGGCCAACGACTGAGCTAGTTTTCTTTTTCTTCTCTGTATGCTACAGTGAGGTTTAACTCATTGATTTTTTTTTTAAAGCACAGTAGTCTTGTACTTTCAACATCTGCTTTGGAACACATGTTGTAGTAAATAATGCTGAAAATCAGAAACAGCTGGTGCTTTGAGCTGTTCTGTAGTGATTTCGGAGCAAAGAAGCTATATATATATGTCAATGTGCCTTCAAGTCAATGCTGACTCCTGGCAACCCAGCAACTCCTAGGTTTTCTTGGCAAGGTATGACCGGAAGTAGATTGCCTCGGAAGAAAAGGCCTGGCAATGGCGAGTACAGTGACTTGCCCAAGTGAAAAACAAAAACAAAGATCTAGCATGCAAGAGTAATGACTCTCATTTTCCGGGGTTGCCCTACTTCCAGCTCCACCAACAACCTTCCATCAACTGTCAGCCACCATGATTGCTTCCCCCAGATCTTCACCACTTCCTCCCCCCTCAGCTTATCTCTTCTCTCCCTACTCTGTTGCCAATTCTCCTCCACCTCAGTTCACCTCTGTCTTCCCTAATGACCTCCATCTTCAGTTGCCCTGGCAGGAGGATGAGCATGATGAGAAAGCACCACAGTACTTGTCTCCATTGCTGCCTCTTCTCCTCCCCTAACCTAAAGAGGAATTTCACTAGAAGAGCAGGAAAAGCAGTTGGTAAAGGAATGGGAAGCATAGCACTCTTTTTAGGACCTGATTTATATAGTTTTTATCCTATAGACTCCGAAGGGGAAAGAAAGTCTCAATGAATCAGGCTGTCAGTGTTTCTCTGGTCCACTGCTCCAGGATAGGGATTGGGGATTGTAAGGGAGAGAATCATAGGGTAGAAAATACCGGGGTGTAAAGGTTTTGTGGATGTTGTGCATGCATACTATTTCCATCGTCTGTGTCTATGCTGCTGTGCCTGTCCTTAAAGCAGTGGTTCCCCAACTGTGGGTTGGAAAACTGTCAGGTGGCATTGTGAGCATGTCTTGAGGCAAAATGAGGAGGGTGCATTAACTCCATGGTAGTCCCACTGATTGGTTACCTGAAAATTTCAAGCAGTGATTTTCTGAGCTGAGCTGCCAATGTAGAAAAGTTGCCAGAGTTGGTGGACGTAAAGTACCTGTGACTGCAAGCCTAAGTCTGAGAGAGCTTGCAGTTGCTACTGTTATCTGCCTGCTTCCGCATGTCTTTTCACCCCATGGCACTGCTTACCTCTTTCAGTCTACACTGTTCCATAGTGCGTTCTTGCTCCTGTTGCTATCACCGTACCTCCTCTCTTCAGCCTGCTAAGTATTATCTATGCAAGCGGGAGGGGAGAAACGGTCAAGAATACTGTGGAGAAAAGAAGAATGCAGATAGGAATTATGGCTGTCAAGGCAATGGAGGAGAAGAGGGCATCAGGACCATCGGAGGATGGGAAGAGGTGGCAGAGAGGGGAGGCATCCTGGCTGTCAAATGGGTTGGGAGATGGGAAGGGAGAAAGGGCCCTGTGTCTGTGTTGTGCTCGTTTATGCTGCTAAATAGGACCAAACACCAATGCAGGAACTTTTTTACCATCAGTGTCGCTGCAAGCTCTGCCAGTCCTGCAGCCTCAACAACAGGAAGTCAGAGTCAAAGGGGGTGGGAAAGGCAGAGCATGTGACGATGCTGACAGTAAAAGTCCTGCAACTGTTTTGTACTTGTTTCCTTTGCTGTTGCCTCAGGGGACCAATATAAGAAAGTGGCAGCAGAGGGGTAGGGATTGGAGAAAGATGCTGGGCCGGGGGGGGGGGGGGAGAGAGGAGAATGGCATTTAAGGGAAGATACATGATAGAAGTGCTGGGCCTGGGGGGAAGGGAGGAGTTGCAGGATTGGAGATGAGGGGGAGGAAAAGGGACATGGGGGCTTGGGATCAGACACAGGAGCCGGAGTAGGGTGGCAGAGAGAATATGCTGATCAAGATAGGAAAAGGAAGGCCAGGGACATAGAGTAGATACTGAAGTCAGAGAGGCTGATAAGGGTGACATGGAGAGAGTAGAGGGACAGGGGAGATGCTGGACACATTGGGAAGTACTGAGACAGAAGAAATAATCGATGGAAGGGAATTGGAGAGAGAATAGATGCTGGGTGGAAACCAGGGCTGGCATTAGGGGAGTGGCAAATAGGGCAGTTTCCCTGGGCCCCGATACCACAGAGGGCACTGAGCCTACTTCAAGCTGAAGGAAGCACAGGCTGCAGGTGGGCTTTGGGGGTCCCCTCGCCAGTTTCTGCCCTGGGCCCCTGCATGTTTAACACTAGCACTGGTGAAAAGAGAAGTGGAAAGAAAGAAGAGATGTTAGATGGAAGGAGTGGGGAAATGAAAAGAACAGATATTGTATGGAAGGGGTGGGGAGGAAGGGAGGAGATACTGGATGGAAGGAGGTGGAAGGGGGGGGGAAGAGAAAGAGATGATGCTGGATGGAGAACAGAGTGAATGGAAGGTTAGTTAAAGAATGGGAAATAAGAGCAAGGGGAACAGGATAGCCAGGTGACGGAAGGAGATGAAGAGCTGTAGATGCAGTAAAAAGAAGGAAAGTGAGGACTGGATAATAAGAATGAATGAATGAAATTTGAGTGGATAGAAAGTCAGAAAAACAAATGGAAGAAAATTTAAAAGTAAAGTTCAGTGTCCGAGATGTAGTGGAGGAAACAAAGATGACACGAAGAGAGGAAAATGACAAATGGACAGAAGCCCTTGTAAAGAAAGCTAAGAGAAGACAGAAACCAAAGACTGGAGTCAACATGAGCAGAAAAATTTAAATGGTCAGACAACAATGGACAGGTTAAAAAAATGATTTTTAATTTAATATAGTAACATAATATATGATGGCAGATAAAGGCCAATATGGTCCATCTAGTCTGCCCAGCAAGATGGCAAGAGTAGGTGCATTTGCCGCTTCATGCAGGTCACCCCACCCCATGCCTTTGTTAGGGGAGTACCCACCGCTCCGTGTAGGTCACCCCTATTTGTTCAGATATAAGAGATAGTTATGCTTATTTTGATTTTATCCTGTTGCTATAAAGGGATCCACTGTGTCTGCCCCATGCCATTTTAAACTTTTTCACTGTGTTTGCCTCCATCACTTCCATCGGGAGGGCATTCCAAGCGTCCACTACCCTTTCAGTGAAAAAGTATTTTCTGACATTGCCTTTCAGCTTATCCCTTTGCAGTTTCATGTTATGCCCTTTAGTTTTACAGCTTCCCCGTCTTTGGAAGAGGTTTGTTTGTCCATTAATACTCTAAGTGTTTAAAGGTCTGAATCATCTCTCTCCTGTCCCTCCTCTCCTCCAATGTGTACATATTTAGGTCTTCAAGTGTCTTCTCAAGTCTTCTGACGCAAGTTCCAAATAATTTTGGCCACCTGCCTCTGAACCGCTTCCAGCCTTTTTATATCCTTTTGCGAGATACGGTCTCCAAAACTGAACACAATATTCCAAGTGAGGTCTCACCAGCGACTTGTAAGGTGGCATTAGTATCTCTTTGTTTCTGCTGGTAATTCCTCTCTGTTTGCAACCCAGTATCCTTCTGGCTTTTGCCACCACCTTGCACACTGTTTCGCCACCTTGAGATCATGAGAAACAATCACTCCAAGGTCCTTCTGGTCGGTGCACACCAATCTCTTGCCCCCTATCGCATACATTTTCCTTGGATTGCTGCTTCCCAAGTACATGACACTGCACTACTTCATATTAAATCTTAACTGCCAAGCATTAGACCATTCTTCCAGCTTTTGTAGATCTTTCCTCATGTTCCCCACTCCATCAGTGGAGTCCACTCTGTTGCAAATTTTGGTGTCATCTACAAAAAGACAGACTTTTTCATTCAGCCCTTTGGCAATATCACATACGAATATATTGAACCAGTCCCAAGACCGAACCCTGGGGCACACCGCTAATCACCTTCCTTTCATCTGAGTGAGTTCAGTTTACCATCACCTTTTGTCGTCTGTCAGTCAACCAATTTCTGATCCAGTTCACCATCTTGGGACCCATCCCCAAGATGTTGAGTTTATTGATTAAGCCTCCTATGAAGAACAGTATCAAAGGCTTTGCTGAAATCTAGGTAGATCACATCCATCGCATGCCCTTGATCTAGTTCTCTGGTCACCCAGTCAAAAAACTCAATCAGGTTTGTTTGGCAAGATCGTCCTTTGGTAAAGCCATGTTGCCTCGGATCATGCAACCTGTTGGTTTCGAGAGAATCCACTATTCGCTCTTTCAGGAGTGCCTACATTACTTTTCCTGCCACAGAGGTAAGGCTTACTGGCCTGTAGTTTGTCAGTTCTTCCCTATTACCACTTTTTTAGAGAGGTACCACATCAGCCCTTCTCCAGTCCTCTGGAACTTCTCCTGTCTCTAAGGATCTTTTAAAAATATCCTTCAAAGGCCCTGCAAGAACCTCTCTGAGCTCTTTCAGTATCCTGGGGTGTATCCCATCTGGTTATATAGACATGTCCACTCTGTTTTGCAAGCTGTTCTAACACATCTTTTGTGAATGGTGTGGTATCTACTCCATTCCCATTTGTATATTTGTCAATCATAGGTGGTCCTTCTCCAGGATTTTCTCTAGTGAAAACAGCAGGAGTATTAGTTAGCATTTTCACTTTTTCAATGTCACTTTCCACGAATTCGTTCCCAGCACTTTTCAGTCCTGCAATTCCACCTCTGATTTTCCTCCTCTCCCGAATATACCTGGAAAAAGTATTGTTGCCACACTTCACATCTATAGCCATCTTTTCTGCCTTTGATTTTGCCAGCCTTATTTCTCTTTGTCTTTTTTTGCAAGCTTCTGAATTTTGTGAAAGCTGTGTTTTTTGCCTTTATTTGTGCAGCCACTTTGGAGAGCCAAATAGGTTTCCTTTCTCCCATAAATCTAGGAAACTTTTGAAAATTGACTGTTGGTCAAACCAGCCTGAAAATCTGCCTGGCTCGTGTGACTTCAAATTGTGCATACATCTTTATGTACATTCCCCTTCTGTATCTCCACTACAAAAATGGGCATCATGGTGGGCCTTGTTCTTGACAAGGGAGAAGGTTCATTTCTAGATCTTTGGGGAGTATACTGTTTTGAACTCTGAATGAAAAAAAATTATTCACTTATGTTACAATAAAATCTTTTATTCTAACTTCTTTAAATTGATTTGACAGGCTGACGTTTATTAGGCGATGAGCTGGACGTCATTAAGGATGTGCATGTAAAAACATTTTGTTTTTGTTTTTTGGATCTTTTGGGTGTGTTGACCAATTTCAGACTTTTTTTAAGCTCATTTTAGTATTTAATGCATGTGAGAATTCTATTGATGTGAGTAAATTAACTTTATAGGTATTAATTTTGAGGCTTGGTATGCATGAAGTAAAAGCACATTTTAGAAAAGATATGGCAATCAGAATAGACAGTGCGATGTTCATAATTCTGGTGGTATTTTAGAAAAGGCTCTACTAAATATGGAGTTTCTTAAATATAGAATGTGGTGGTGCAGGAGGGCACATGCATGTGCAAATACCTGGAGCTGCAGGAGCCATTTTGCAAATCCACACACAAGATTTAATGGACATAGAGCAACTGATAGTGTGAGCTACAGGACAGAGAGAGAGGTTTTTATACGTTTTTGGAGCGTGGCCTCTTATAAATTCGTTCTTTTCTGATGAGATTTTGAGGTATAGTGTTGAATGGGTGAAGAATCTGGTTGGTGCGGAGAATAAATTAGGGTGGAGTCTGGTATAGTAGTATTGATGTGAATGTGTTAGCAGGATGGGTAGGGGAAGAAGGGGAGGGAGGGACGGAGATTATGTACTGTGGACATGTTGCCAGGGATCTGTTTTTTTTTAATATGTTTAAGTGGATTGCCTTTTTTATTGCCTTGCTGTATTGTAATTTATTTCTCCTTGATGGATTTGTTTTGATAAAAAGAATGAACCAGATATTGGAGTATTGTAATGCGTCTCAATTGGGTAATGTTTCCACTGGGCGTACTAAGGAGGCAAACTTTCTAGATGCCAATACATGACTAGATTCCGTTCTTATTCTTTAAGATCAGCTGCCCATGGAGCAGTCTTCACTACATCAGAGGATGAGGTGGTAGAGCTGCTTCACAATAATCACAATGCAATCAAATTTCAAATAACTAATGGAGGGGGGGGGTCATTAAAGAAAACTAAAATGAGGACGTTTTAGAAAAACAAAGTGACTGCTGTTAAACAGACATTGCCAAGATGGTATTTTTAAACACTGAAAAGGCAGGCAAAGAGAGAATTTGAAAAAAAAGCTTACCATGGAAGAGAACACGTAAAAACTTTCAAGTACATTCGTAGCAAAAAGCCTGTGAGAGTTGGACCATTTGATGAAACAGGGGTAAAAGGAGCACTAAGAGGGGAACAAGGTCATAGCGGAGAGAATGAATGAATTCTTTGCTTTGGTCTTTACTTAAGAAGATGCAGGGAAGTACCCATGACTGAAATGGTATTTTTTTTATTAGGATTTTTGATATATACAATACCACATATAAGGAAACACAATAAATTATCAATTACAATGAAAAAGGAAAAGACAACCAAAGCTTTAGTCCACATCATAGGGAGTATTAAAAAAAAAAAAAAAAGAGGAAATAATTATTAGAGAAAACCAAAACGAGGGTAAACTAACATAAGAACATAAGATATGCCATACTGAGTCAGACCAAGGTCCAACAAGCCCAGTATCCTGTTTCCAACAGTGGCCAATCTAGGTCATAAGTACCTAGCAGTTTCCCCAAAAGACAGGTTCCACAATGCTTGTATTGGGTCAAGCAGTGATATCCTGGGTCCCTTCTTTTTAATAATGGTTTATGGACTTTTCCTCCAAGAGCTTGTCCAAACCTTTTTTTTAAACCCAGCTACACTAACAGCTTTTACTACATTTTTCAGTAACAAATTCCAGAGTTTGATTACACGTTGGGTGAAAAAAAATATTTTCTCTTATTTGTCTTGATAGTTTACCTTGTAGCTTCATTGCATGTCCCCTAGTCTTTCTATATTCTGATGACGTAAACAATCGATCTACGTTTAACCGTTCCACTCCATTCATTAATTTATAGACTTCTATCTTATCTCCCCTCAGCCGTCTCTTTTCCAGGTTAAAGAGCCCTAACCTTTTTAGCCTTTCTTGATGGGGGTATCCTTCCATCCCCTTTACCATTTTGGTGGCTCTTCTCTGAACCTTTTCTAATAATGCTATATCCTTTTTAAGATATAGCGACCAAAATTGCACACAATATTCAAGTTGGGGTTGCAGCATGGAATGTTAGAGGCATTATAACCTCCTTTTTTTATTTTCCATTCCTTTCCTTATGATACCTAGCATTCTATTTGCTCTCTTGGCTGCTGCTGCACACTGGACAGAGGGTTTTAACATGTTATCCACAATGATGCCAAAATCTTTTTCTTGGGTGGTGGTTCCTAATGTGGAATCTTGCATCGCGTACCAATAGTTTGGGTTGTTCTTTCCTAGGTGCATAACTTTGCACTTGCCCACATTACATTTCATCTGCTATTTTGATGCCCTGTCTTACAATTTATTAAGATCCTTTTGCAATTTTCCACAATCCTCATGGGTTTTAACAACTTTAAATAGTTTTGTGTCATCTGCAAATGTGATAACCTCACTCGTTATTCCCTTTTCCAGGTCATTTATGAATATGTCAAAAAGCAGCGGACCCAGCACAGATCTCTGGGGTACACCACTATTCACCTTTCTCCATTGGGAAAATTGGCCATTTAGCCCTACCCTCTGCTTTCTATCTTTTAACCAGTTCCTGATCCACAAGAGGTACACTGCCTCCTATCCAATGACTCTAGTTTTTCCAGATGTCTCTGAGGGACCTTGTCAAAGGCTTTCTGAAAGTCCAGATACACTATATCAACTGACTCATCTTTGTCTACCTGTTTATTCACACCTTCAAAAAAACCTAACAGATTAGTAAGACGAGATCTTCCTTGTCTAAAGCCATGTTGACTGTCTCCCATTAAGCCATGACTATCTACATATTCAGTACTTGTGTTCTTTATGATGGTTTCTACCATTTTTCCCGGTACTGATGTCAGGCTCAATGGTCTAGTTTCCCAGATCACCCCTGGAACCCTTTTTAAAAATTGGCGTTATGTTGGCCATCCTCCAATCTTCATGTATTACAGATGATTTTAATGATCACAGATTACTAATAGCAGGTCTGCAATCTCATATTTCAGTTCTTTCAACACCCTTAGATGTGTATACCATCTGGTCCAGGTGATTTGCTACTCTTCAGGTTATCAAACAGTTGTAATACATCTTCCAGATGTATCAATATTTCCTTCAATTTTTCCACACCTTTAAATACCACTTCAGTCATGGGCAACATGTAATGACCGAAGCAAAGAATTCATTCAGTGTCTCCACTATCGCCTTGCTGCCTCTTAGTGTCCCTTTAACCCCTCTGTCATCTAATGGACCAACTGACTCACACTTTTTTTGCTACGAATGTACTTGAAAAAGCTGCTTTACACGTTTTTTGCTCCTGCAGCAAGCTTCTTCTGAAATTTATTTATTTATTTATTTTTTATTTAACAGTATTTCTAAACCGCCTTATCTTAATAATCAAGGTGGTATCACAGCAAGCAATCAGGTAAAGTGTGTGTGTTGTACATGCAGTGAGGATAAAACTTAGTTGTGTGAGGGATGTGTTGGGTGCTTGATTTGTTTGAGCTATATACAGCTATATATCTTTTTGCCTGCCTTATCAATGCCTTGCATTTAACTTGCCAGTGCTTGTGCTGTTTCCAGTTTTTATCATTTGGCTCTTTTTTCCATTTCCTGAAAGATGCTTTTTTTGGCAACAGCCTCTCTGACCTCACCTTTAAACCATGCTGGCAGTTTTTTGGACTTCCTTCCACTTTTCTTAAAGCATGGAATACAGCTGGTCTGGGTTTCCAAAATATTATTTTTAAACAACACCCAAGCTTGATGTAAGCCTTTAAGATTTGCAACTGCTCCTTCTAGGTTTTTCTTGACTATTTTTCTCATTTTATCATATTCTCCCTTTCGAAAGTTAAAAGGTAGTACCCACTGCCCAGTAAACAATAAGATCTGTTAAATTCCTTCAGTTTTTTATTTATTTAAACATTTTTCTATACCGCCTCTTCCAGAGATCAGTGGCGGTTTACATTGAAACATTAAAACTTAATAATAGTAAACTATTATTTTACAATGAACATTAGAAACTTAATAATAGAAAACTATTAAATTTACAATATAACAGATGTAGAACATTTTTAACATTTAACGCAGAGTCGAGCACTAGAACAAAAAATTAGAAATGCGGCTAAACACTTGCCATAACCTAGAACTATATATATTAATAAATGAAATTATTTACATATGGAAATAATCAACTGAATTTCAAGTTAGCTGCTCGAGAAGGAATAAGGAAGTGCGCTGTAGGATTATATCTAGGTAGGGTCTCAGTATGGTTTTTGTTCAGTGTTAACCTGTGGAATCTGAACATTGTCATGCTGGAGGCTGTGGTAGTGCAGTGTGAATAGGTGAGTTTTTAATTCCTTTCTAAAAAGTTGGAGGTCTTTTTTATTTCTCTGAGTTCGATAGGAAGGTTGTGCCACAGTGTTGGTGCAGTGAATGAAAATGCAGAATTACTTGTCTTCTGATTTGTTTTTCGAAAAGAATCCGGGACTAGTAGCATGTGTAAATTAGGTCGTCTTAATCTTTTTTTCATGTGAGACAATGATGAGTGTGGACAGAAAGGACGGAGCTATTTTGTTAAAGATCTTGAATGTGGTAACCAATATTTTATACATAATTCTACAAGACACGGGAAGCCAGTGTAGGGAGTAGAGAATAGGAGAAATGTGGTCAGATATTTTTGCTTTGAAAATGATTCTTGCTGTAACATTTTGTGCTAATTGTAAAGTATGTAGGTTTTTTTTAGTGGTTCCTTGAAGAATGCCATTGCAGTAGTCTAGATGGGGTGTTATTAGAGATTGGACTACTGATCTGAAGTCGGTGCTATCAATTAAAGGTCACAACTGCTGGATAGTTCTTAACTTAAAATATATGGCTTTCACAGTCTGTTTTATATGTTGTGAAAGGGTGAGAGTCCTGTCAAGTGTGACTCCTAAATATTTAATCTCATCTTTAACTGGTATAAGATTTTCCAGTGTTGATTTCAGATGGAGGGGTAAAGTTCGAGTTTCTAGTTATAAATATTGCTTCTGTTTTTTTGAAGTTAATGTTCATGTTCATTGATTTCAACCATAATTCTGCTTTTGATAGGCATTGATATATATTGTTATAGTCGGGGTTAGACACATCAAAAGGTGAGTATAACATGATATCGTCCGCATATATATGGTAATTTATCTTATGGCGTTTAAAAATTGTACAAATGGGTTGCAGGTACAGATTAAATAATAGAGCTGAGAGAGCAGAGCCTTGAGGGATGCCCTGTTCTTGTGGGAAAGGTGCTGATGCCACTTGATCTATTTGAACATATTCGGTTCTATTGGAGAAGTAAGATTTAAACCAATCGAGGGTTTTTTCTTTAATGCCAATATGAGCGAGTCTAGAGATGAGGGTGGCATGGTTTACATTGTCAAAGGCAGATGAGATATCAAGGAATATGAGAATGAAGGCTTGCTTTGTGTTATCGATACCTCTGATAATAGTATCAAATAAAGCTGGTAGCAGAGTTTCCACATCGTGGTGAGGTCGGAAACCATATTGATGTTCGTCTAATGGTGCAAATGAATCTATGTAATCCTGCAATTGAATCTGTACAACCTTTTCGATAATTTTAGCAAGAAATGGAATACTTGCAATGGGACGGTAGGAAGTTGGGTCGTTGCTGTCCAGTTTTTTTGTTCTTTAGTAGTGGGTGTATTGCTGACTTTTCCATATCCAATAATATTTAAAGATGATGCATCGAAAGATTCGAAAGAAATATCTATAAACCGTGCGCATCTATTACAACTATTTGATAAACTAGAGAGTTGCAAATCACCTGGACCGGATGGTATATACAAGGGTGTTGAAAGAACTGGAATATGAGATAGTTAACAGATTACCAATAGTAGGTTTACAATCATTAAAATCATCTGTAATAAGTTTACTTATTTGTATTTATTTAACATTTCTTATATACTGCCTTTCAGTTCAGGTAATGCCAATTTTTAAAAAGGGTTCCAGGGGTGATCTGGAAAACTACAGACCAGCAAGCCTGACATCTGTACTAGGCAAAATGGCAGAAGCCATTATAAAGAATAAAATTACTGAACATGTAGATAGTCATGGTTTAATGGGAGAAAGCCAACATGGTTTTAGCCAAGGAATATCTTGTTTTACTAATTTATATATTTTTTTGAAGGGTGAATAAACAGGCAGACAAAGTTGAGCCTGTCGATTATATTGTGCATCTGGATTTTCAGATAGCCTTTGACAAGATCCCTCATGAAAGACTCCTGGCGAAATTAAAAATCCAGGGGATAGGAGGCAGTGTACTATTGTGGATCAGGAACTGGTGAGAGGATAGGGCTAAATGGCCAATTTTCCCAAAGGAGAAAGGTGAATAGTGGAGTACCCCGGGGATCTGTGCTGGGTACGCTGCTTTTTAACATACAGTATTCCTGAGTGACCTGGAAATGGGAATAACAAGTGAGGTAATCAAATTTGCAGATGACACAAAATTATTCAAAGTTGTTCAAAACCCATGAGGATTGTGAAAAATTGCAAGAGGATCTTGATAAATTGGAAGACTGGACATTCAAATGGCATATGAAATTTAATGTGGACCAGTGAAAAGTTATGCACCTAGGAATGAATAGCCCAAACTGCAGTTGCACGCTGCAAGGTTCCTCATTAGGAACCACCACCCTGGAAAAAGACTTAGGCATCATCATGGAGCATTGGAGATACTCTTCCAAAGTCTTTGTAGAAGGGTACATTCAAAAATCATGTGAACAAAAGTTCCATCTTCTAGATTATAGACGAGAATTGCTGGTCCTCTAATCTGTTTAAACCTATGCATATTAATGGAAGTTACCAATGTATAATTTGAATGGAAAACACTGGCTGCCTCAAAGGCTACCTCACAAGGGCTGCCATTGTTTTTCAGTGATCATACACATCAGATCGTCATTCCAAACTGAAGTTAAACTTCGATAACATGAAGGTTGTAAAGACAACAGCCATTTATAACATTGAGAGGCAATATGTTCATTGGAAGCCATCACTTTAAATTGCTTAATTATCTATGATTCTAACTGATATAGTTTTCAAATGCTCTTATTCATGCTCGAGCAATGTCTGAGTCACATCCACTTAAAACATTTCACTATGAGATAAATCATATTCTACCTGAAGGTCTCGGTATTGCTTAAGTTCTGAGTTAACAAGATGCTCCAATCTAGAGATTGCTTGATGGTGCATAAAATCTAATAAAATGGCTTTTGATCTATTAGAGCTATTGAAGGTTGACTCTGGATACCCTGAGATTTACCCTTCCTTTTGTCCATATCCAGTAATGAAGTCTTGAAAGAAAAAAAAAGAAAAAAAAAGAAAAACCACTCCTTAGATCAGCAAACTTCTGAGAGTTGCCTAGTTGCACGTTTTACTTCTGACAACATCTTGGAATCCCCAAAAGCTCATGCTCCTAAATAGATGCCCCAGACTGAATATATACCACCATATTTTCTTATCAAGGAGCAATCAACTCTTCAATCATGCATAGAATTTTGGACTTTTGGATAGTGTAACTCTAAGAAAGTGTTTAGAGGCTGATGTTGCCGAGAACTCAAAACACAGAAGCACTTGCCATTTTTATTTTTAAGCTAACCCAAAACTCCACTGTAAACTTTGGAGTGGAGGAGTGGCCTAGTGGTTGGGGCAAGATACTTCAGGACGGAAGGTCGGGGGTTCAAATCCCACTAGAGGACAGCAACCTTGGGCCGGAAGGACTGGGGTTTCTAGTCCCACAGGTGCTCCTTGTGGTCTTGGGCAAGCCACTTAACCGCCCATAGCCCATGTTCCCTGTAAAATAGTTATCTCCAAGTTATAATGCCCTGTTCAATGTAATTTCAGTTTGTTCAATGTAAACTGCACTGATGTAGAATAGCGCGGTATATAAGAGAATGTAAAAAAAACAAAAAAAAACCCCAAACAACCCCTAAAACAGTAACACTAAGAAATGTATTCATAACCGGAAGACCTAAACAGCCGAGAACAAACATACATTAGAGGTGTAAAATCATCACCACTGCCACCTGCCATTTCATGGAGAACATTTCAGAGAGAAAAAGAAAATGAATCTTATCCCACCACAAGCGCTGCTTGGTAGAACTCTGAATGTAGCAGTGTGTGGTCACGCTCCTAGCACAAAACTCATCCCGCCTAGCCCTCCTGCTGCTCCCCTCGCTTCCCCTATCTTTTGTGCCTAAGAACTACTAAACATGACCATCCAAAAATACACACAGCACCAGGACATGCCTCTTCAGTGTTCATGGAAGAAAGTCCTGGAGAGGGACCACAGAAAACTAGCAGAAGTACATATGAGAATGGAGTAGATACTACCCCAATCATGACGAGTATGTTTGTGAAGAACGTGGAGCGCTGAAAGTCATAGAGCCAAATGAAATACATCCCAGGATACGAAGGGACCTCGGAGAGTCTCTGGAGGTCCACTTAAGGATATGATTGATAAGATTCCTGGAGACAGGAGAGGTTACATGTGACTGGAGAAAAGTAGATATAGACCCTTTTCACAAAAGTGCTACAGACATTGAATGGGAACTCTTCTATAAGACTGCAGCTAAGTGAATTTCTTATTAGGCAGCACAGAACGTAGTCTTGGTCGGTTTATTTTTGTGTTTTTTTTAGAGTGATTTTTTTTTTGAAAAATAGAGTAAAATGGACCATATTGTGACTAGAGACAGTATCCTCATAAGAAGAGATCCAACAAAAAAATAATTTTGATGCATCAAAGATGGAAAAAGTAATGGTGGAATTACCGAAGGAAAGAATAGTAAACCACCTGCAGTCTAGTGGGTTGCAATTTCCAAAGTAACATGATTTTACCAGTGGCAGATCATGCCAAATGAAATCGGATTTTCTTTGTGTGCATGATTAGAGAACATTTGACTAGATGTAGTATACTTTCAAATAAACTGAGCAGTCTGGGAGTAGTCCCAGGTTGATTAACTGGATTTAAAAAAATGGGAGATGACAGAGGGTAGTGGTAAATAGAATTTGTTAGGAAGAAAGAAAGATGAGTAGTGGACTGCCTCAGGGGGTTGGTCTTGGAGCTGATTCTGTTAAATGTAAGTGATATTGCCAAAGGGTTAGAAGGGAAAATTAGCCTTTTTGTGGATGACATGAATCACTGCAAGAGTGGACATCCCAGAGGGAGTAGGCAAAATGAGAAGTGATCTTCAAAAATTAGGTTATTCTTTTAATGCAAAGTGCAGTGTGATGCATTTGGGGTATAGAAACACAAAGGAGCTATATGCAGTAGGGAGGGGAAAGACTGATGTGCACAGACCAGAAGACAGACCTTTGGGTGATAGCATCGCAGATTCTGAAGGTGACAAAACATTGCGACAAGGTGATGGCCTAAGCCTGAAGAGTGTGAGGTTGCATAGAGAGGTGCATAACCTGCAGGACGGAAGAGGTCGTAATGCCCCTGTACAGGTCACCTGGAATACTGTGTTCACTTTTGGAGGCTGTATCTCCCTAAGGGCATAAATTTAAATAAATTTTATGAACGGAGGCCTAGTTTAAAGCAGTCAAAATGCACTTATTTAGGCATCTACAGTTCTTTATAAAATAGGCTTAATTTTCTTTGTAAAATACTAGCCTGAGTGGATGAAAATGCACCTTAAGGTTCAGACATTTATGCCTGTACCTACATTTATGAAGAATGCACATAAATTTTAAGATTTTATAATTTGTATGTACCTGTGTGCTCTGCCCGAACCCCACCCATGCACCCCTCCCCCAATGAAAGTGCATGCCATCTAAACTACGCTTGTATTTATGAAACAGTGCCTAGCATAAAAGAGGAAATGTATCCATATAAGTGGTCACTTATTTGCGTACATGACTAAATATCAAGTTTTAGGCATGTTCTTGCTACCTAAATCAAGGTGACTCCTTTATAAAATACCCCCAAAGAGACTGGAGTCGATCCAGAGGCAGTCTGACCTTTTGCTGTGGTCATGGTACCGAAACCATTTTATTTGCTATATTGAGTAAACTGTTTACCCACCATGACCATTTCTGAGATGTCATGGTGATTCAGCTGGACCTTAGTGCAGCATCCAATGTGCTAGATCATGTCCTTTCTCTCGATCGTTTACACGAGATTAGTATTAATGGTTTTGTCGTAAATTACTTTCAACCATACCTAAGCATATTTATCAAGGGTCCATAAATGTTCAGTTAGTCTCCTATCAACTTTCTTATGGCTTTCCACAGGGCTTAATATTAGCTCCAACACTCTTTTCATTTTCCCTTTGGCATTATTGATGCAAGATCTGGGCATGAGTATATGTGTATGTATATATGTATGTGTATGTATATATGCCCAGATCTTGCATCAATAATGCCAAAGGGAAAATGAAAAGAGTGTTGGAGCTAATATTGAGCCCTGTGGAAGATGGAATTCCAAATGTCATGTACTAAACCCAACTGAACGAAGTCAGTGTGTGTGTGTGTGTGTGTGTGTGTGTGTGTATACACACACACATACTGACTTCGTTCAGTTGGGTTTAGTACATGACATTTAGAATTCCATCTTTCATAATATGCTTGACTACAACCCTGAAGATTGCATTATGGATTAATTCACATACGCTCATTTTGAATCTTTCAAAAACCGAAACAATCTGGATATCTCATAATAAACGCCTTCCATCTCACGAAGTAGAGATGCCTCCAATACTTGTAAAGGAGAAAATATTACTGCTAGGCGACACAATTGCTAAAGATCTGTCCTTTAAACTCCATATTGCAAAAAGTATTCAGAAATAATTTGCTGCCTTTTGAAGAATTTGATCAATTTGTGCTGCCTCGATAATAAATAACCTGGATTACTGTAATTCCCTCTGGAGTTCCTCAGAGTCAGTGTGAAAGATCACAACTTATTCAAAGCACTGCCGCAAAGTTAATACATGAATGGACCTTTTTCATTATAGATGGGCTCTTCTTTGAAAGCTAATTACAGCAATTCACTCCATACAAACAAATAATCATAGTGGAAAAATTCCTTTCAACTAAGTATTTCTTTAAAAGGATCAACACTTCTTCCTCTCCTGTTGCACTACCAGGGGTGACTAGGAATTAATATTGAAAAACAGCCAATCTTAAAATAAGTATATTAACATACCAGGAGGTTTCAGACCATTACCGCGCTCAAACAAATGCTTATTTGTAGAAAAGCAACAGCGCACTGGTTACATCAATAACCATCCTGGGTTCTTATTTTTGTTGTTTTTAAGATTGCTGATACAAACGCCACCACCATACAGCAAAGCCTTTTTACGACTTTATATTAAAAGGAAAAAGTCTTAACTTTGTGTCTTTTTTTCCCCCTCAACACTTCCTCCGGTACCCTTATAGCGTTTCACTCCACGTAGGAGTTTCTTCAGGAGGATAAGAAAGTTGCTGCCCGCGTCTTCACAAATATTTCTTCTAATGTCTCAAAAAGCACTGCGCACTTCTTTGAAAGCAGCATTGGCTTTAAGTCTGGGATAGAATTAAATGCAAAATCCTGCTCTTGACACATCCTGCCTATTATATGGGGCTGCTTATCTCTTAACTCCCTTATTCCCTATTGTCCCCCTCACACTTTGAGGGTGATTTTAAAAGGTTTCGTTGTGATTTGGATGTCTGAAGACATGCCCATGGACGTTGAAATCATTGAGATGTCTCTGTAGCCATTCCACAGTGATGATCGCAGATGTCTCTGGTGCAAGGACACCCAAGTAGTCAAGGGGGTATGGTGGAGGCATGTCTGGAGAGGAGCAATGGACTTACATGTCCCCGTTAGATCTCAGGAATGGCTGAGACTCCTAAAAGCATGTCTGTTTATACCTGCTCCAACCACAAATGGACATTAGGAAAGTGCTTGTTTTCACCTTAAAACATCCAGAGAGTGTAGAGAATTATGTGAGTAGACTTAGATCACAAAGGCCCCCACTGGGATTTGAACCCAGGCTACTCTGCTCTTAAGCCACAACTCTAACCATTCTGCTATTAAACATCTGAGTTCTGAAGTACTGTCCTTGTGACGTCTATATAGACATCCATATCGGGCACATCCACATTTCCAAAATCATACCTGCTTTGACGTCTCAGATTGCGTTTGGACGTACCATTGTGAAATGTCTTATTGTGTATCATAAGTGAACTATCTAATAATTCTATGTTATCACATTGAAGTTAGTCAAAACGTAACTGAGTCTGAATGCATCACCCCTAAACTCTGGAACTCTCTTCCAGCTGAAGTATAGCTGGAAAATACTTATGAACATTTTAAAGTAGGAGCAAAGGCCAGGCTTTTTTTTCTTGAGTCTTTTCTCGCAGGATTTAAAGCTTAGCAGAACACTCCCTTCCATTATGTGCTCCCAGTTAATTGTTCCTAGGAAGAAATTGTTTTATTGCTCTTTTCCCGATTGTCTCTTGTCCTTGCGTCTGTATTATTGTTACTGGCTACCCCATATTTTAATTGGTAAACCACTTTCATATCGATTTGAATATGTAATGCCTTTAATTGGATAAGAAAAGACTTGAGATCCTAAATAATGTACGTCTTAGAGAAAAGGAGGGACAGAGAAGATATATGATACAGACCTTCAAATACGTGAAAGGTGTTACCGAACAAATGAGCCCTTTTCAAATAAGGGGAAGTTTTTAGAACTAGAGGGCATGATATCAAGCTACAAAATAGAAGAATCGGAAGCAACATTAGGAAATATTTTTTTCACAGAAGGGTTTGTAGATTTGTAGATTTATTTATTTAACATTTTTTATATACCGCCTTTCAGGTTCTCAAGGCGATTTACATAGAACAGAACTTTGTTTACATAAAACGTTTCATCAGAATTATGTATAAAGCATGTTAACAGTGTTTACATTTAACAATTTAACTATTTACATAGTTTAATCTCTTCGGAATTATAGACAATATATTATAGAGCTCTGGAGGGTTGTAGAAATGTTCGGTGAATAAGTGAGTCTTCAGGAGTTTCCTGAAGTCGGAGGTGTCTTTGGATCTCAAGAGGAGAGGGGGAGAGTTCCATAGTGAGGCATCCATAGATGCCTGGAGTGTCCTCCCTGGTAGAAGTTAAAACGGTGCTGGATTCCAAAAAGGCGTGGGATATTTGAGGATGGAATTTAAGCATAGAATACTTAGCTGAAAAGAGCTGTGCTTTGACTTTTGCACCTTTAAGAAATCATGGGGAAAGTAACCTGCACTGCATGGCAGGTACAACTACTGCTACTACTATTACTATTAGTCATTTATATAGCGCTATAGCGTAAAATCTAATCAAGACAGACAATACAATAGCTGAGAACAAGAGTACAATAGGGAAAGGTAAGGAGACACAAGGGATCAGGATCCAAAAGCAGCCTCAAAGAGGTGAGTCTTTAGCATGGATTTGAAAAGGGGAGAAATGAATCCTGACGTACAGACTTGGGTAGTTTTGTTCCAGGCATAAGGAGCACAAGGTGAAAGGATCGAAGTCTGAAGCTGGCAGCGGAAGAAAAGGTCATAGAGAAAAGAAAGCCAGAGGAAAAGCGGAGTTCACAAGGAGGGGTGTAGGGAGAGGAGACAGGAAAGGTTGCGAGGAGCAGTAGAAGGAGAAGTTTGAATTGGATACAGAAACAGAAGGGGAGTCAATGAAGTAACTTGAGAAGAGGGGTTATATAAATATATCGAGGCTGGCGGAAGATTAGCCATGCAGCTGAGTTCTGAATAGGTTGAAAGGGAGAGAGATGACTCAGAGGGAGACCAGCAAGGAGGAGGTTGCAATTAGTCAAGATGGGAGGTGACTAAAGAGCGGATAAGTGTTTTAAGTGTGTTTAGAAAGGAAGGGGTGAATGTTGTTAATGTTATAGAGAAAGAAACAGGTTTTAGCAATAAGTTGGATGTGTGTGGAGAAGGAGAGGGAGGAGTCAAAGATGACCCCAAGGTTGCGGGCTGAGGAAACGAAGTAGAGAAGTGTTATTTGCAGGAGGATGGGGGAGGAGGGTTTGGGGGAAAGATAAGAAATTCAGTTTTGGCAATGTTCAATTTCATACGGTGATGAAACATCCAGGCAGAGGTATGGGCCTGGAGTGTCAGAGTAATATCAGGTGTAGAAAGATAGATCTGAGAGTCATCAGCATAAAAATGATACTGAAAGTCATGGGAGGAGATGAGAGCACCATGGAACTGTGCATACAGAGAAAAGGAGAGGGCCTAGAACAGACCCTTGGGGTACACCAATTGAGAATGGGATATCAGCAGAAGAGGAACCACCAGAACAAACACTGAAAGAGCAATGGGAGAGATAAGAAGAGAACCAGGACAGTGCCCTTAAACCAAGTGAGGCTAATGTGTCAGAGAAAGTGGTGGTCAACGGTGTCAAAGCAACAGGAAGGTCAAGAAGAATGAGGACTAAGTAAAGGCCCAGTCAGGAACAAGTCACTGGAGACTTTGGCAAGACCCAGTATTGGAAAAGTTAATCTGTAAGTACAACTCTAACCACCTTACTGGACAGACTGGATGAGCCATGTTTGTCTTTATCTGTCAATTCCTATGTTATGTATGCCAATTATGTACAACAATCACAGATCTAACACCTTTGTGTTGCATGCACAGCCCCTAATGCGTCACAGATGGTCCCACATCCTGGCTGATGTTAGGATAGGTTTAAGGGAGACTACAGTGCTGAAGTCCTTCAAGCACAGGGGATCAGAAGTGCCAGAGGAAGAAAAAAACCAGCATAGTGGGTGCACAAGAACATGCAAATCAACAAACATGCATCATGCATTCATCCTGCTTCAAAAGAGGATCACACAAAAAGTTTAAAAAGCTTATAAAAGAAGAGGTAAGAGGGATAAATTGGATCCAGCTCACAGCAGTAATCCAAACAATGGGAAAGACAACAGGGGAATAAAGAGAGGGAGGGAAAACGACAACCAGAGGTAAACAAAGAAAAGATCCAAGCAAAGTGTGAACAGAATAGCCAAAGCAGAAAAAACCTTAAATCTCAGCTCATCAAATTTACTTATCAGGGTTTTTTTATACTGCTTTATTATTTTTTTAGTCAAAGCGGTTTACATTGTAACTTAAACTTGGTATTGTACAGGGACATTGATAACTTGGATTCTGCTGAGACATTGGAGGGTTGTGACTTCCCCAAGGCCACAAGGAGTGCTAGCAGGAATTGAATGCTGGTCTCTTGGTTCCAAAACCAGTGATCTAATCACTAGGCTGCTACTTCACTCCAAATTGCTCAAAGAAGCAGACCATTAGCAAACAGTTCTCATTGTCCATGTTAGTTCTTATTTATAGCATTGGGGGAGAGTCTTCACAAAGTCTCTGGTACAGCATTGATCGATTCCTTTCAGGCTTTGAATGGGAACTCTTGCATAAGACTGCAACTAAGTGGATTTCTTATTGATGTTAGGATTCACAGAATGTCGTCTTGGATAGTATTTTTAAAGCTAATGTTTAAAAAAAAAAGGGAGTAAAATAGAGCATATTGGCAGTATTCTCAAAACAAGAGGTCCAACAGAAATAATTTTGATGCATAAATGGTTTTAAATACCATTCTGTTGGGTGTAAGAAAAAGCATATTTGTGGCTTTGTTCACATAGTATTGTTGACCTCTGCCACATCTCTTGGAGCATGAAAGTTATTTTTCTCATTCTGGAATGCTTTTTGTGTTTCAAGTTAGCTGCAGTAAGCACCTTCACATAATCCTGAAATTCAACAGGTCTGAAGGATTAGGACATGCAGTCTAGCTTCCTTGATCAGGTGCCTGGTGCAACCTGTCTAAATGTGGCTGCCTTCAAAGCTTAGGCCAAGCACCTTGGACCTAGCATTGCATAAAGGACAGGTAATTTGTACTTGTGGTTAGAACACTGGCTTGGTAACCAAGCAACCAGGGTTCAATTCCCACTAGCACTCCTTGTGGCCTTGGGCAAGTCACTTAACCCTCCATTGCCTCGGAAGAAAGGCCTGGCAATCTACTTCCGGTCACACTGCCAAGAAAACCCAGGAGCTTCTGGGTCGCCAGGAGTCAGGACTGACTCGAAGGCACACATTGCATTGCAATTTGTACTTTAAACTTTCTCTAGGATGCCAAGAACTTTTTCAAATTATTTATGTAGTCCTGTTTGATAGGATCTTTCTGATACTCTGACATAGCTTTGAAATTGTTCACTGCTTCAGTTTCTCATGCTGTAGCTGTGATTTTTTTTTTGAGGTCTCCAAGTACAGTCTCCATATTTATTTATCAATGCTTAACATATATATGTTACAATTATAAAAGAATACCCACCTAATCCAACTTATACCACTCATTTATTCAGAGTATTGCTCCTTTGCTGGAATAACCAGATTTTTTACCCTTTTTTATAAAGGTGAGATGATCTTTCCATTAAGACTTCTAGCAGTAATGAGTTTTATAAAAATGGACCTTGAAACACAAGCTCTGTGGGATAGACACTGTAAACGAATGCTGGTTGGAACTAAGATTCCTTCTAGAAACATAAGACTGAAGTAAAGATTTCAAATATATACTGATCCCCTCACTAAAGAAGGCACGGAAAACCAAACAAATTTTTAAAACAAATATCACTTTCTGTTGGTAACCAATGCAAGAAACTAAAACTGGTGAAATATGATCAACAGACTTTTTTAAAAATGTTAAAATCTGTGCTGCTGTACTTTCCACTAATCCTAGCCATTTCAACTAGCAGTTTGGAATACCACAACAGAGGCTATTACAGTAATCCAGCTTTGTTATAAACACATGAATTAATGTTGCATAATTCATTTGTTCTAAATATAGTCAGAGCTGCTGCAACAGTCTCAAATTAGCAAATGCTGAATGGACAACATTAGAAATTGGATCATGAAAAGATGATCATAAAATATAAACCCAAGATTCTGTACTGTCCTTGAACTAGACAAAGGGATACCTCATATTTTAGTGGGGATTCAAGCATTGTATGTCTGCTAATTCACAAGTAGACACTGATTTCTTAGCATTCGGTTTCTGTTTCAGTTCAAAAGCCCCTGAGCCAATGCTGTCAGGCACTCGTTCAATTTCTATCCAACCATCATCTGCTCACCATCCACCACTATCCGCAAATATAAATCATCTGTGCATAAGTAATACAGTACTCCAAACTGCTGTATAAAGGAAGCCAATAGGCTCAAGTAGATTTTAAATAATAAAGGGGAAAGCACAGACCCTTGTGGTCTTTTTACTTCTGACTCCTGTCCCTCCCACACCACAGATTGGGTCCTAAACTACAAATAAAAATGAGGACTATGATTAAACCCACCCTCCAACAAAGACAGTCTTTTACAGTGCAAAAAATGCAATGTGTGCCTCTTGAGTCAATGCTGACTCTTGGCAACCCAGCACCTCCTAGATTTTCCTGGCAGTGTAACCGGAAGTAGATTGCCAGGCCTTTCTTCTGAGGCAATGGAGGGATAAGTGACTTTCCCAAGGCCAAAGGGAGTGCTAGTGGGAATCAAACTCTTATCTCTTAGTTACCAAGCCAGTGCTCTAACCATTAGGCCACTCCTCCACTCTGTTTACAGTAACATGGCCCATTCTTTCATGTGCCAAGCACAAAATTTTAAAAAATGCTAACATATCTTTGCCCTTGTCCTCTGCCAACCATAAATTGCTCAGTAGTGATACCAGGGCAATTCTGTCGCATTGTCTTTACAAAAGCCAGATTGTCTAAAATTTCCTTTAATCTATAAATATTATTGATTGTTGATATGCAAACCTTTTTCTATGAATTTCCCCAAGAAAGAGGCTTATGATATAGATGATAAGCAGCCAAATCATTATTTTTTATTTAAAATCTTCTCTCTTAACCAAAAGCTCATTTTAATTCCAGAGGGTTATGCTCTATTCCATTGATACATTCACAAAATGGACAAGTAACAGTGCGACCCACTTTATACTTGTTTGAGCCCAGCTAGAATCAAATCTGACAGGAATTAATTTTGGTCTCTTCCAATATATCCAAAATATCACATAATGGCACAGTTACAAAACTCCAATACACCATTACATTCATTTGAAATATTCCTGTACCTCATCAATATCACTGCTCTTACTCCTTTATGCCTAATTTATTTGATTTTATTTATATTAAAAAAAAAATCACTGAACTGATCTGCAGTTAAAATAACTGCCCCATCTCTTTCAACTACTGATTGTGCATACAACAGTTTCAAAGTCTGAAACAAATACTGAGGTTGTCTACTCTTCTTTTCTAAATGAGTTGCAATATTAACTTTCACAATTTCAGCCTTATAAAACTACATACTCTTGAATGTTTTTAGATTCTGCTGCCGTGTTATACCTCAGATATAAGATGGACCACGCACTGATCCAATCAGACTATTATATACTTGTATGCAGGTGCTTCCTGTTTTTCACAGAACAAAACTATAGCTACACAAACTACTACAAACCTATATGAATACGTTGGCACTTTTTTCTGCTTATCTTTCCTTTATTTCTGACGCTTCTCGGGAAAAGTCACAATGTCTCAACAAACTGTCATTTACATCTCATTACCTGCCAGACCAGGCACAACAGCTCTCTGAAATCTGCCCAGCAACAGGACAATGGCCATATTTAGTTAGGCTTTTGCTACAAGTCTGCATCGGGTCATTGTGCACTTAATGGGTTTTGAGCTGTATAACACAAGGAATGGTTAAGGATGTGGCAGGAAGTGGGATCCATCCCCCTTGATACAATTCAATATGGTGGGCTCTATAACGGGTCCTATCAAGCTTCTTGTACTACTTCCATCTTGTGTCCTGCTATCTTCCCTGTCTTTTCAATAATAAGAACTCAGATGATACCACGCTGCCCTCTTCTCCCCCCCCCCTAATCAATCACTTTACTGAAAAGTATGAAAAATTAATTCTATAATTTTTCCTCCTCTGTGAGAAGGGCAGCTAACACTGTTCAAATTCCTTTTCCTTCATGGGCTTGAGAGACCTCTCATACCCCTAGTTATACTGTCTCTATAATGGATATTAATATCACCCCAAAGCTCTTCATACCCTAATCTAGCTTCCACGAAATCATTCCATGCAACGCTATTTAGGGAGTGATGTCAAATAACTATAATCCCTACCCCATTTGAAGCTTTTACTTGTAACTTCTCAAAATCGCATGGAGAGGGAGGAGATCTCAAGTACCAAGTTAGGCATTCAGAGACCAGGAAAATGTGGCAGAAAAGTACAGAAATATTTCCCATCATATTGGGAGCCAGAGGCTTGATTAGGAGGAATTTCTAATCAGACCTTGCTAGGTTGTCTATACATGTTACATCTTATGAACTCCTCCAGATGGAAGCTCTCTTTGGCATGATGCAAGTACTATGGCAAGCATCAGCAGTAAATCTGAGAAGCTGACATCATACAGTACTTCTCATGGTATTTGCAAAACTGAATACTCAATGTTCACTATTTCAACCTTTTTTTTTCTTTCCATTTTAATAAAAACTATAGGATTGCATATTCCTTCCAATTAAAAATAGAGAGGAAAAGACCTTGGATGTCCCACCAGTTGTCTGAAAGTGGGCTTAATTAGGTTTGCATACTCTTTCTCATAGATCAGAAAACCCCCTTAGATCAGTACACAGCTTTATTGTTTTAGACCTTTCTCAAATATTCCAACAATCGACTTATCTGAGAGCATCTTGCAGTAAGCTGTATCAGGTGTGTGTCATCTGTGCGATAATTGCTAACTTACATAGTAACATAGTATATAACAGATAAAGACCAGTATGGTCCATCTAGTCTGCCCAGCAAGCAGTAAGAGTAGGTGCACCTGCCACTCTGTGCAGCTCACCCCTCCCCAGGCCTTTAATGAGGGCTGTACACACCGCTCCATGTAGATCACCCCTATTTGAGTTAACTAAAAGGAATGTGCAACATTAGCATTTACAGTCCTTAAGAATCATAAAAAAATATGAAATGAATGCCACAACCAATTAATGGATAACTTCTTCTAAATGATGGAAGTGTAACATTTGTATTCAATGAGTGTCAAGACCACTTTTTGGCTGAGTGAACACTTGTAATGCTGCCCTGGATGACACTACAAACCAGCTGTAATGATTTACCTCTTCAAATGAAGTTTGTTGTCGCTGAATGAAACAAACTGGTTAGTGCATACAGTGTGTTGCATAATCTGTAATTCCTCAAGCGGCACTCCCACTGCTGTCGGTACATACCACGCTTTTTAAAGGGTACTGCTATCTCAGCAGAACCGGAACTTGAATGATATAAGCATGGATTGTAACAACCTTGACTGATCCATATAGGGCATTCTCAAAGTGGTCCCCATAACTGCTTAGGTTGACTACAGGATCCGCATTGTAAAATACAAGCAAGATAAACCGATTGTACAGCAATTAATGGGAACAAATCATTTGATTTTAGTGCCAAGCTTATTGGATAACACTTCCCTTTCCTATGTATACTTAATGCTCAATAAAACAGAGAGAAATCAATGGATGCATGGAGTACATTTGGATGTACTGCTTTGTAAAGTAAATATTCATTTTGATTCCAACTGGAGCAATTGTCCTATTACCTCCTCGAACTGAGCAGGGGATACGATCAGTGGTGATAATTCGTAATGGCATAAATGAATGAGAATGATCTAAGCAATGTTGCACCAATGGAGCTGTCTCTTATGTTGCAACTTGTAACAGCGTTCAGTAATCCAGATCTTCGATGGTCCAGTTGTCTTTCCTATGTAAAGTTTAGCACAAAGGCATTACATTCTATAGATTACATAATCCATGAGGGAAGTGGTATGATATTTCAAGGAATACCTCTGTCCTGGTGTGGATCAAAAAAAAAAAGGTCAGATTCCTCCATGTTCTCATGATTTGTACTGGCTGCACTTGAAATGCCCCACAGTTATCTCAGGGCACTCAAATTTAGATTCAATTGTCTCCGTTGTTATAGAGTGCTCTCATATATGCTTTCTTAATTACTGCTGAAGGATACCCCTTTTGGTGAAACTTTACACGGAACAAGATCGAAAATTAAGTGATCTCTAATATATTTGAACAAATGCATCAAAAATGCAATATCTGTGAAAATGGTAAACTGTCCTTTAAATGCTTGGGATGACTACAGAAGTGAATTGCGATTCATTGGTTTTGTATATATACAGTAGTCTGAATAACTGCAACATCGAAAATATGGATCTGGTTCACGTTGGCAGTTATCTGAAAATGTAAATTGGAATTACAACTGTTCAGTCACTGATGAAAAAATTGTATAGATATAGATGAACTGTGTGAAGGGGTCTGTAGAAACTGTTCCTCAAAGACTTCTATGTATAAATTAGCTAAGAAGGGGCAAACTTAGCTCCCATTGCTGTTCCTTCGATCTGAAGGTAAAACTAATTATGGATGACAAATTTAGTTATTTTTCAATGCTAGTTCTATGAATCAGTTTGAAAACTCAGATGGAACTAAATGTGGATGAGACAGTCTCTCCATTGCTTTAAATGATATGGAAGTAGCTTCATCTTGAGGAATCATAGTATAAAATGATCACATCGAAAGTGACCATCAAAAATTTATCACCAATCACAGGTATCTCTCGAAAAATATTAAAAAAATGAGTGGTATCTTTTAAGATATGATTGAATAGAAACCACTAATGGCTGCAAGAACTTATCAATATAAATACACAGCCATTCCAACAAGGAGTCAGTAGATGATACTATAGATTGTTCCGGTGGCTGATTTGAGAGATTTGTGTTATCTTAGGAGCAATATAAATAATAGGAACACACAGATGTGGATGGTTCAAAAATTAAATTCCTGTTTGATAAGAAATCCTTCCTCAGAAGCTTCCTGAGTGATGGTTTTGATGACCTGCTGTGAATACTTGATTGGATTTGTGCTCAACTTAATCTCCAGGAACAAGCAGGAATGAGTCTTCACATATGGGTATTGTTGGTACCGACGGAGCCTGCGTGGGAACGCTCCCCAGCGTCCAGTAAGAAAGCTTTTGGGAGCATCCCACAGCGCCTGCGCGCTGCCTTCTCACCTTTCCCAACCGCCTCTCCCCAGTTCTTCTTTTCCGCGGAGCCAGCAGGTCGTGTTCCTGTCACCGCAGAAGAATTCTTTATTTTTTTCTTTATTTTTCTGTCGCGTCTGCCGCCTTCGACGTCAGACCAGTACCGCCGGTCTTTTCTTTTCTTTTCTTTCTTAAAAAAAAAACCCAAAAAACTTTTCTTTCTTCAACTGTGCATTTTCGGTTTGGGCCTTAGGCCTGAACATATTTTCTCCTCATGGAGAAGCCCGCTTCCGGGTTCAAAAAGTGCACGAAGTATGGCGGTACTATTTCTGTCACCGACACCCATGACTGGTGTCTAAAATGTTTGGGTCCTGACCATTCCATCACGGATTGTGTGTCCTGTACCATGATGTCTAAAAGAGGTCGGCAGAACTGAGCAGCCAAGCTCAGTACCCTGTTTCCCTCTGATGCAGCCTCGGTGGCATCGACGTCTTCCAGGGCTGCTTCTTCCTCCCATGGATCTCAGGTAACCAAACATAAATCTAGCCGGTCCTCGAAGGGGAAATCTCCCTCTAAGCATCGAGACGCCTCTGGGCTTTTCCTTGAGGATTCCACACCGGCAAAATTACCGCGGCGGGAAGTTCCGGCTTCCAAAGCATTGTCTATGGGGTCACAGGTTGACATCGATGGCTCGGCCTCGACTGATCACCTGTTGCCGTGTTCTGGGGTACCGGTGGCCTCCACTGGTACCGACATCCAGACTCTGGTGGCGTCGATGGATCAGAAGATTCTGTCCATGCAGCGCACCCTAATGGTGTTTATGCAGGCTTCGACGCCTCCGGTACCGCAACAGTCTCCGTTGCCGGTACCGACTCCGGCACTGGCATCGTTCCCGGTGCCGGTACTGATTGCATCGACATCGGCTTCGGTGTCGACTGCAACGGTACCCTGTCCTATGATGCCCATTGGTACCGAACCGGTACTGCTTACTCCCGATGTCGATCCCACTCGGTACGCGTATCAGGCTTTACAGGAGCATCCAGACAGGCGATACTTTGATTCCTCCGAAGACTCTGAGTCGGCGGTTTCTGTCGATGCACCGGTACTACTTCCTCAGGAGTCTGATTCTCCAAAACGAAGAATGTCTCTTCCAGAAGACTTGTCTTTTCAGGACTTCATTAGGGAAGTGGCTAGGGGCCTCTCCATTACAGTGGCCCCTGAGTCAGAGCCTAGAGCCAAGCAACTAGATATTTTGCAATATCCTAAGGCTCCTAAAGAAGCAGCTACTTTACCTATTCATGAGGTTCTCTATGATCTCATGTTGAGCATGTGGGAGACTCCTCTTACCACCTCTCCTCATTCTCGTAGGTTAGACACCATGTACCGTGTCCCTCCTTGTCCTGGCTTTCATAAGTCTCAGCTTCCTCATCACTCTATTGTGGTAGAGTCTGCCATGAGGAAAATAAAGAATGCAAAGAGACACTCATCTAATCCCCCAGGACGTGAATGCAGGACCCTTGATGCTTTTGGCCAAAGGGTTTTCCAACTAATATGCTTGCTGCCAGAATCAACTCCTATAGTCTCTATATGGGGATGTTTCTAAAAGAAGTCACAGATCATCTGCAAACTTTAGCCCCTTTTATTTTAGAAGATAAAAGGCAGGAATTTCTCACTTGGCTTAAACATGCCCAAGATGTTTCCAAATTTTCCAACCGTGCAGCCTTTGACTCTTTTGAGTGTGTAAGCAGAGCCTCGGCTATTGCCATAGGTGCACGCAGAATTGCTTGGTTACAAGCCTCTGATTTGGAACTTTGGGTCCAAGATGAACTGGGAAATCTTCCTTGTACAGGTGAAAACCTTTTTGGCAGGGATTGGAAAGCAAAGGCCACTCGGATGCGGAGAACTCTGCTTTGGATCGACTTTCAAAGTCTACCTCTGCTCCTGCTAAGAAAAGGTTGTTCAAAAAGACACCTTTTTCTATGGTCAGCAGGCATCTTCTGCAGGTCGTTTTGCTGCAAAGCGTCAGCAACCACCTAAACAGGCCAAGTCAAAGGCTGCCAGGCCTCCCACGGATCAGCAGCCTCAGCCTCCTCAGGGCCTTTGACTCGCAACTAGAGAACTTAGCCTTTCTGGCTCTGGAAGAACCAGAGCCCCTCACCATTCCAGGAAGGTTGGCTTACTTTGCTCCCAGATGGGAGCAAATTACAGCAGAGCAATGGACCCTCTACATTGTAAGGGAAGGGTACAAGCTTCCTTTCTTAAACCTTCCTCCCCACACCATGGTGAGACAGTTCAGTTCTCCAACATCTCTCCTCAACCTTCTGGGTCAGGAGATTGCTACCCTTCTTGCCCAAGGGGCAATAGAAGAAGTACCCCTTCTTCAACAGGGCTCAGGGTTCTACTCCCCTTATTTTCTTATTCCAAAGAAAACAGGCTACAGACCCATATTAGATCTCAGAGAATTGAACAAGTTTCTATTCAAAGAGAAATTCAAGAGGATTTCTCTCGGTACTCTGCTGCCATACCTTCAGAGTCAGGACTGGCTTTGTTCTCTAGATCTCAAGGATGTGTACACCCATGTCCTCATCCATCCAACACACAGAAGGTTCCTTTTTTCAAGGAAAGCACTACCAATACAGGGTGCTTCCTTTCGGTCTGGCCTCTGCACCAAGGGTGTTCACGAAATGCATGGCAGTAGTAGCTGCATTTCTACGCACTCTAGGAATATTCGTTTTCCCATATCTGGACGACAGGCTCATTCGAGCTCCATCCCAGTCAGAGGCCCAGATTTCTCTAACCTGCACAATGCGTGTCCTTAAGTATTTGGGACTGGTAATAAACATCCCAAAAGAGCAAAGTGTTTGTCCTGACTAAACCTGTAATAGCAAAGTTAAGCCTATATCAGGTGACGCGTCAAGAGACTAGAAAAGAGTAGATATTACAGCCCCACAAGAGTGGGAACAAGAAAGAAGCAGAAATCTACAGACCCATTAATTTAATGTAGCAATGGGAAAGGTAACGGAAATGCTACTGAATGACAGAATAGTGCAGGACCTCTAAATTAGTGTCAGAAATTCACAGGCAATATGGTTTTACAAGGGCAAAACATTGCCTAACAAATGTCATTCTCTCTTTGAAATGACAAGCACAAAAGATGTGGCCTATCTGGATTTCAGTAAAGCTTTTCATATTATTCCACAGCTGATGAGGGAGATAGCTGGTCTGGAAGTTGGAAGAAAAAGAATAAATTAGGTGAGAAATTAGCTGAGCTATGGTAATCAGATAGCCGTGCTCAAAAGTACCAGCTCTGGTGAAAGGAAGGTGACTGCTTTCAAAGGGGGAGAGGAGGGATGTTCCACAGAAATTATTGTGAAGCCTAGTCTTCGCTACTGTTTATCAAATAGCATTAGGAAAGGGTTAGAAAGAAAAGTGTGCCTATTTGCTGAAGGTCTTCATCATTTGCAGAGTACACATGCTAGAGAGGGAGGGTGCAAAATCTCCATTGCAGCGGAGGGCCTGCATAAAAGGCTCCAGTGCCCTGCTCTGTTCAGGCTTTCCTAAAGGAGCTCTCCAGATCAACCAACAGTAAGGATTTAAGGATTTGTTTTATTATATTGTTAGCTTTCTGACTGGGAGCTCTTAAAAGGGTTTTTTGTACATTTTTAAAGCAAGGTTACTTTCTTTTTGGTGCTTTAGTGGGACTTTCCTTGAGCACAGTAGGTGGTTGAACTCCAGTAACCTCTTCAGCTTTGGGAGCTGCTAACACCTAATCAGGTGTTAGTTCCCTCCCTACCCACCACAACTCCCACCCACCCCTAGCGAGTAGTCTTGCTTTATAGGGCACCTCCCCATTTGACAAAGCACAGAGAATTGGAACAGCACATTTTGAATATAATTAAGGAGATTTAACTGCTTTTTCTCTGAAAGGACAGCTGGGAAACTGGCTGGTACTTGGTAGATCTCTCTCTTTTGCTTTAACAGATACCTAAGCTCCACGAACAGAACAATGGCTGGGAAAAATTATATCACTAAAGCTGTTGCCCCCGTTACAGCTTCTGACTCGGTCCAGACAGAGGTCCTAATGCCAGTTGAAGGACCAGTTCCATGTGCAGGGTGCCTGCATGCTGAAGCTCTGAGGAAACAAGTGGAGGAACTCAGAGAGGAGGTGGCGAGGCTGAGGAGCATTCAAGACAGTGAGAAGTACATTGATGAGATGCTTCTTGCAGCAACCAAGCTCTCCATCAGAGGAGAAGATGGGTGCCAACAGAATGTCGATGGCTGGACACAAGTCACCAGGGCCTGTAAAATCACCAATCCAACTTCTCCAGCCTTTGAATTGAAGAACCATTATGCAGCCCTGGAAGTGGATGAGGTGAAAGCATCCCTGGAAAGGGAAGAACCAGAGCACAAGTACCCCAAAGTTGCAGAATCAGTGACCACAAGGAAACGAAGGGTAGTGGTGGTTGGAGACTCTCTTCTGAGGGGTACTGAGGCGTCCATCTGCCGACCACACTTGATGTCCAGAGAGGTATGCTGTCTGCCTGGTGCCAAAATCCAAGATGTTATGGAGAGTTTGCCGAGACTCATCAAGCCCACTGACTATTACCCAATGTTGCTAATCCATGTTGGAACAAATGATACTGCCAGGTATACCTCGGAATGTATCAAAAGTGACGACTTGGCTCTGGGACAGAAGGTGAAGCAGTTAGGTGCACAGGTGGTGTTCTCTTCAATCCTCCCTGTTGAGGGTAAAGGCCAAGGCAGAAAGGCTCGCATCCTGGAGATGAATGCATGGCTGCGTGGATGGTGTCATCGAGAGCGTTTTGGTTTCCTAGACCATGGGATGCTGTTCCAAGGGTTGCAGAGCAGAGATGGCATCCATCTGTCCAAGAAAGGTCAACGCGTCTTCAGTAGTAGACTGGCTAATCTACTGAAGAGGGCTTTAAACTAGATTAGTTGGGGATGGGTGAAGAAAGCCCCCAGGTAAGTGAAAGCCCCCAGTTAGGTGATACATTAAATAACTTTATGGAAATGGGTAGCAGGGGTAACATATGGAAAGCAGTGTGTATAAATGCCCGTAGCATGGGAAATAAGATCCCTGATGTTGAAGGTTGGTGGGAGTGGCTGACTTGGATTTAGTGGCAGTTACAGAAACATGGTTCACAGAAAACCATGATTGGGATGTAACTATACCTGGCTATACTTTATTCGGAAAGGACAGGGTAGGAAGTAGGGGAGGAGGAGTGGCACTATATGTAAAAACTACTATTAAAGCTTTGGAATTACAGAGCTTAAAAGGGAGAGGGGAGGCATTGTGGGTTAAACTAGAAAGAGGGAAAGAGAAATCTGTTTACATTGGTGTGATATACAGACCTCCCTCACAAGAGGAAGAGGTGGACAGAGAGTTAATTGAAGACATGCGCAGCATTGCTAGGAAAGGGGAAGTGTTACTGATAGGAGATTTCAATATGCCAGATGTTGATTGGCACATTCCTGCTGCAGTATCATCTAGAAGTAAGGAGATCCTGGATTCTCTACAGGGAGAACTATTCAGGCAATTGGTAACAGACCCCACACGTGAAGGGGCCATACTGGACTTGGTGCTTACCAATGCTGGTGAAAGTGTTTCTGATGTTGTAGTGGGAGATCATTTTGCATCCAGTGATCACCAGATGGTGTGGTTCAATATTAGGACTAGGGCTGTTAGAATCCATTCAAAGGCGAGGATCTTAGACTTTAGGAAAACTAACTTTGCGAAGATGGGCCAATACCTCAGGGAGTCGTCAGTTGGATGGGAACAGCTGAGGGATGTAGAAAAACAGTGGGAAAAACTGAAAGGGGATATTTTAAGGGTAACCAACCTTTTTGTTAAAATGGTAAATAAAGGTAAAAGGAAAAGGAGACCGCTATGGTTTTCAAAAGAAGTAGCTGAAAAAGTGAAGAAAAAGAGGGAGGCCTTCATGAAATACAAGAGATCACAGAGAAAGGCATCTGTATTTGGAAAAACTTAGAGAAGCTAGCAAAGTAGTCAAGAAGGCAAAGATTCGAAAGGAGGAGGAAATAGCCAATGCAATAAAATGGGGGGATAAGACATTTTTCTGATATATTAGTGAGAAGAGGAAGGGCAAGAGTGGTATTGTCAGACTCAAGGATGCAGGGGAGGAATATGTAGAAGCTGATAAGGATAATGCGGAATTGCTTAACAAATATTTTTGCTCTGTGTTCACAGATGAAGAACCAGAAGCAGGACCTCAGAAAACACCCACATATAGGAACAGAAGCGAGGGACATCTTGAACAATTTTCAAAAGGCTGTGTTCGTGAGAAACTATATCAACTTAAAGTAGACAAAGCGATGGGACCGGATGGGATACACCCTAGAATGCTGAGGGAACTTGGGGACGTTCTAGCAGCTCCACTGACTGACCTTTTCAATGCCTCGGAGTCGGGAGTGGTGCCAAAGGACTTGAGAGAGGCTCATGTGGTGCCTTTACACAAAAGCGGAAGTAAGGATGTGGTTGAAAACTACAGGCCGGTTAGTTTAACTTTGGTGGTGAGTAAATTATTGGAAACTCTGCTGAAAGAGAAAATAGTGAGGTTTCTGGAGTCCAGCGGATTACAGGATCCGTGGCAGCATGGATTCACCAGAGGCAGGTCTTGTCAGACAAATCTGATTGATTTCTTTGACTGGGTGACCAGGGAGTTGGACCGAGGGAGAGCCCTAGATGTGGTGTATTTAGATTTCAGTAAAGCCTTTGACACTGTTCCTCAAAGGCGACTTATAAACAAACTGAGCACCCTAGGGATGGACCCTAAAGTTACTGCTTGGGTTAGAAATTGGTTGGGTGGAAGGCGAGAGAGTACAAGTAAATGGAGCTCACTCTGAGGAGAATAGTATAGGGGGTGAAGTACTTTTGTCCACTAAAGAAGAGTGGGACCTAGGCGTGGTTGTGTCTGATCTTAAAGTAGCTAAACAGGTAGAGAAGGCGACGGCAAAAGCTAGAAGGATGCTTGGGTGCATACGGAGAGGAATGGCTAGCAGAAAAAAGGAGGTGATAAGGCCTCTGTATAAGTCTTTGGTGCGACCTCATTTGGAGCATAGTGTGCAATTCTGGAGACCGCACCTTCAAAAGGATGTGAACAGGATGGAGTCGGTGCAGAGGGTGGCTACTAAAATGATTAGTGGCCTTCATTATAAAGCATATGAGGACAGACTGAAGGATCTTAATATGTACACCTTAGAGGAAAGGCGGGATAGAGGTGATATGATTGAGATGTTTAAATACCTCCGTGGCATAAATATTCAGGGAGAGCGCCTCTTTCAATTGAAAGCAAGTTCTGCTACGAGGGGACATGGGATGAGGGTGAAGAGAGATAGATTCAGGAGTGATATGCAGAAATATTTCTTTACGGAAAGAGTAGTGGATCCATGGAATATTCTCCCAGTGGAGGTGGTAGAGATGAGGACAGTAACTGAATTCAAAAAAGCATGGGACAAACACAGAGGATCTCTAAAGGTAAAAAGGGGACTGTTGTAGTTGTTGATATGGAAGGACAGACTAGATAGGCCATGTGGTCTTTTTCTGTCATATTTCTATGTTTCTATGTTTCCATCTTCCTCCTCCATTGAATTCCTGTTGCATCATAAAAGATAAAGGTGAAGCTGAAATTTTAAGTTAAGTTTCATACTAGTGGCTGAAGAGTTTCCTTTGAGGGCAATGCTTCCAAATGGGTTAACTTTGCACATGGTAATGAATATTGCTTCTAAGCCAGGATATGCATAGTATATTCTCAGACACTCAAATTTACTGCTAAGGCTCGCTGTAGTACTTGCATTGTCCCCAAAGAGAGATTCCTTCTGTACTGTATAAGGTATAAGATGTATAGGCCTCCAGTAAGATGGGAAGTATTTCTGTATCTCTCTACCACATCTTCTTGTCTTGTCTTCTTGTCTACATTCTAGTCTTGAAGGACTAGAAAAAGGGACTGCAACTGTGAGTATATACTTATGGTAATTTTCTAAAAGGAATTCTTTGTATTAAAGCTAATCTGTGATCCCACTATTTTTTGTTAGATCAGTCAGGGCCTAGTAGCAGCAATTTAAATTTAAAACAGAGGAGAACTTTCTGGTTACATTTCATACCCAGCAGAGAGCTTGTTTAAATTTCATAAGAAGTTAGAGCCTAGCAGCAGCTAAGAGCTATAATTTAAATCAAATCAGAGTATAGCTTACCTCAGCAGCACAAGATAGGGTACTGTGTAGCAGCCCTCTTTTAAAAAGTGTTATTTCCCTCCCTCCCTCCCCACACCCACCCACCCCTGGGATAATCGTAGCATTATAGGTACTTACACATCTTAAAAGACAGGAGGTGCTTTCAGGTGAAGCTCATTATCCGAATCAGTCATACACTAAGGACCTGAGATTAGTTAAGCTTCAGGTGAACAAGGTATATTACACGTATTAGGTACAGTTTTATTAGTATAAATATCCATAGCAACCCTTAGTAAGTAAAGAACTTAGATCTAAACACAAACTTAAAACTAAGATGCAGATAGCAGTCCAGCAGCAGGATGGGGGCTTTCCAGTCTTTTGCATTGAATGTCAGATGTATGATTTTCTCCCAGTTGGTGAGAGGTCTTACGTGTGCACTAGGTGCAAGGAGCTCTTTGCTCTCAGGGAACGAGTCCATTCTCTAGAGGCTAGAGTAGCAGACTTGGAAAGCATAAGACAGACAGAGAGGTACATAGACGAGACCTACAGGGATATAGTCCTGAGGTCCCACCTCAATCTGGCAGCATCCCTGTTGCCATGGAGGAGAGAGGTCACGTGACAGGAGAGCATCACCCTGCTGTGGCAGGAAGTGATCCTGTAACTAGGACCTGTCCTCCAGGTGATGTAAAATCCTCTCGCACTGAGGAAGTTTCTCCAGGGACATGTGCCCATGAGGAAAGGGTTAGGACAGCCGTTATAGTTGGTGATTCGATCATTAGGCATGTAGATAGCTGGGTGGCTGGTGGACGTGAGGATCGCCTGGTAACATGCCTGCCTGGTGCGAAGGTAGCGGACCTCACGCGCCACCTAGATAAGGTCTTAGATAGTGCTGGTGAGGAGTCTGCTGTCTTGGTACATGTCGGTACCAATGACATAGGAAAATGTGGTAGGGAGGTTCTGGAGGCTAAATTTAGGCTTTTAGGTAGGAAGTTGAAATCCAGAACTTCCAGGGTAGCATTCTCCGAAATGCTTCCTGTTCCACGCGCAGGACCCAAAAGGCAGGCAGAGCTCCGGAGTCTCAATGCGTGGATGCGACAATGGTGCAGAGATGAGGGTTTTGGATTTGTTAGGAACTGGGGAACATTCTGGGGAAAAGAGGGGCTCTTCCGAAGGGATGGGCTTCACCTTAACCGGGATGGAACCAGGCTGCTGGCATTAACCTTTAAAAAGGAGGTAGAGCAGCTTTTAAAATAGATATTAGGGGAAAGCCGACAGTCGCCCAAGAGCGGATGGTTCGGAAGAATGTATCTTTGAAGGATACTACCAAAAGCAGAGAGATTACACAAAAGAATAAAGTAGCCCAAATGCCCTCCAGTATGGAGCAGACAGAGCTTAAAGATCCCAAATTACCCATGTCTAACAATAGCCAAATTAATATGAATAAAATACATTCTCTAAAATGCTTGTATGCAAATGCTAGAAGTCTAAAAAATAAGATGGGAGAGTTAGAATATATAGCACTATATGAAAGGAGGAGTGGCCTAGTGGTTGGGGCAAGGTATTTCAGGCCGGAAGGTCGGGGGTTCAAATCCCACTAGAGGACAGCAACCTTGGGCCGGAAGGACTGGGGTTTCTAGTCCCACAGGTGCTCCTTGTGGTTTTGGGCAAGCCACTTAACCCTCTATAGCCCATGTTCCCTGTAAAATAGTTATCTCCAAGTTATAATGCCCTGTTCAATGTAATTTCAGTTTGTTCAATGTAAACCGCACTGATGCAGAATAGCGCAGTATATAAGAGAATGTAAATAAATAAATAGATATGATTGGAATATCAGAGACATGGTGGAAGGAGGACAACCAGTGGAACACTGATACCTGGTTACAAACTATCTCCAGGAACAAGCAGGAATGAGTCTTCACATATGGGTATGTCAGTACCGACGGAGCCTGCGCGGGAACTCTCCCCAGCTTCCCAAAAAGGAAAGCTTTTGGGAGCATCCCACAGCGCCTGCGTGCTGCCTTCCCGCCTTTCCTAATCATCTCTCCTCAGTTCTTCTTTGCCGCGGAGCCAGCAGGTCAAGCTCTGTCACTGCTGAAGAAGTTCTTTATTTTATTTTATTCCTTTGGTCGCGTGTCTGCCTTCCCCGACTCCGGGCCGGTACCGCCGGTCTTTTTCTCTTTCTTTCTTTCTTTCAAAAAAAAAAAAATCTATATTTTCTTCACTTAGGGGCATGTTTACTAAACATTCCTAACGTGCGGGGCCGCGGTAGTGTCCTGTGCCATATAAGGAGTGGGCGGTTCAGGCCGAAAAAGGAAAAAAAAAGACCGTATGTGTGCGCGTCGCGTTAATGTGCGGGGCCCACATTAGCGCGTGGGAAGGCTAAGCGGGGCGCAGCTGGGCACATATAGGAACAGTGCCGTAGCACAACGGTGAAGACAATAACCAATGGTGCAGGGGCCACGGGTTCAATCCCCCAGTGTGTGCAGCCCAAAAAGGCTGGCTGAGGCACCACCTTGAATGTGGAAATGTGTGTCAGGAGGCAAAATAATTTTGGGGCGGCATAAGGCGGCGCACTGTTCATTTTGGGGCGGCATAAGGCGGCGCACTGTTCATATTGGGGCGGCATAAGGCGGCGCACTGTTCATTGTGCGCCGCAGGATGCGGCGCACTGTTAATTGTGGGCAGCAGGATGCGGCGCGCTGATGGCCACAAGGCGGTGCGCTGATGCTAAAGCAAAGGAACACAGCCACAGCACAATGGTTAAGACACTGACCAATGGTGCAGGGACCAGGGGTTCAATCCCTCACAATGCCCATTGAAAAAGGCTAGCTGAGGCAGTATATTTTATGTTGTGGAGTGCTTTAGGAGGCTTTTTAATTCTATTTTGTGATAACTACTAGCAAACGCACTCTTACAGCATGTTAACATAAGGCGGACCATAAGGCACATGTTACAGTGCACCGTCCGCCAAGGCACCCTAGAATGTCCCCTATAGGGTAGCATGTATGTTGCGACACAGGATAATGTATAGTGCACCCTATATGGATGCCAACCATAAAGTGGCCCTATAGGGCGCCCAATAAAGCACCCTCAGAGGCACCTTATGGGTACAGTACGCTGAGGGTGTTATTGCAGGCATCAACATATGTACAGTAAATGTAAAAAATGCTTTGGAAAACCCTATCACAGAACCCCACTGTGGGTATGAACCCATGACCTCTGGCTGCACAGGCAGTGGCGTAACCATTGGGCTACACCTCTATAGCTGTAAGCAAGCTCCTGCCTGGCTGCAGATAGCCTGCACGTCACATCACAGACAGTCTGCTGGTGTAAACAGGATAGGCCACCCGTACCCATGATGCACTGCACATGCAAATCAGCTGTCCACAGATGCACACAAGATGGGAACTGCACCCCTAAAGCTACCCGGCCTGGTAGGGGGAGGTGTCCTTGTGCACCCACACAGCACCTCGGCCTGGTAGGGTGCCCTGAGTGGGTGGACAAACGGCAAAGAGTAGCTAAACACCATCACATTGTGCGGTTACTATGCTCACCCTGAGTGTGTGATGATGCGCCCAGGACCAGGTGCACAACTCCTTGCATGGCTGAATGCGGCCATGCCAGAGCTCCAAAGCAGCAATAACCTGTGAAATAGGTAGGTGCTGCATAAACATCTTGGAGATCGCTGTCTGCCACAGTTAGTGGAACCCCCCCGGACCCCCAGGTGGATAAAACAGGGTCTCCCACCAACAGATCCCCATACTATCTTCCTCCCCCCCCCCCCCCCTGCACTGATGGCAGTAGAGTCGACCATCAACCCCAGTCCTGCTGGGGAAGTAGACCCCCCCCACAGGGCAGTCCAAACAGCCCCACACACATCCATAACACAATATCAGACAGACATTAGGCCTGGATATTCACAGATGCACCCCACCACTATCTGATATTTGCCTGCAGCAAGCCATCAGCCACTGCACCCTGCAAGGCACTCCATCAAGACACATACCATCTGTGCTCAGTCTGCTGTTGGTCCTGATGGAAATGCATGCACCCACAACTGAGGTGGCAGCACACAGAAGCAGATAAGTCAATGAAAAGGCCCCAACAGAAAACCCATATATATCACATGAGAGAAACACAATACAGCACTATGGGTGTGCCTAGCCATGCTGCCATCACTGCACACTCAGGGTGAGAGTGATCCCCCAGCAGCACATACAGAGGTCCCCCTGTCTGTGTAGGTGGTGGCCGGGCACTACCATGTCCCTGCCAGTGCCCTATGCAACTGCATCCTGGTCAGCCCACCCTGTCTGAGATATACCCATGGTCCCTTGCTACTCATTATGCACATTAGCAGGCCAGTACTGGCAACAGTGCTGGCAGTGTGGGCTGTGGAAGGGGCTTGCAGCCAGCACCCACTGTATAGACAGACACACACTTCCACACCTATGCCAGCATGGTGCTACTATTGAGGAGGTAATTAGCCTTGGCCACCAAACCTGTCCTAGGCACAGCAAGGCATGGATATGCTACGCAGTACTGCTGGGGGTCACTCCCCAGGGTGGTAAACACCGTCAGAGGCCAGTCCTGGAGCACGCCCCGCAAACACCTAACAGATTGTTCTGATGGGGTCAACTAGCAGTATGTGCATAACGTATGGATATCTATCTGCCAGTACTCCTAGCAAGCGTCTCAGAGCTGTGTACCGTATACCTCAGGTGTAGGGTGACATTGCTAAGGTATGCAGGTGCTAGTATTGGGAGATGCACGCAGGGTCCACTGTTTTTGTTTTTTTTTATTTGTATACCGCTACTTCCAGCGATCAGCAGCGGTTTTTTTGATTACAGATTGGAAATTGTCAAATCATGACAGGAAATTTTTGAGGTATAAACACATTGATTAGACAGGAAAGCACAGCACACAGAGAACTATTTTACAGGGAACATGGGCTATGGAGGGTTAAGTGGCTTGCCCAAGACCACAAGGAGCACCTGTGGGACTAGAAACCCCAGTCCTTCCGGCCCAAGGTTGCTGTCCTCTAGTGGGATTTGAACCCCCGACCTTCCGGCCCGAAGTACCTTGCCCCAACCACTAGGCTACTCCTCCACTCCACTGTTCTGCCTCTCCAGGAGACATTGGCCAATGGGGCCTGTGGATGTGGGTGTGTCTGCCCCTGTTGGCTGCTGCTTTACGGCAGAGATTCCCAACCCCAGTCTAGGTCTGCATCACACTGTTCGTGTTTTCCTGCTGTCCCTCATGAATATGCATGAGCTACATCTATATGCCATGGGGGTGGTGCATAGATATACAGCACAGGCATTTGTATGAGTGGCAGCATGGAACCTGACTGGTGTGTGGCACACCAGGAATGCATTTGGGAGAGTCTGCTCTAGGTACTGCCCCTGTTCATGGTGTCTGTGCTCAGTGGGGTAAAAGATAGACGTATTACCATTGCATATGTCCGACACGAAAGGTGTGTCCTTACTATCACTGTGTAGGTCTGGGAAAAATATGTGGCTAGGATTGGCGGAAGCCCCAGCTGGGCTTTGAACCTGTGACCTTCTGTTCTTGCATGCACTGTCTGTGTGCACTGCACCACCGTGTAGCCACAGATTGGCTGGTTTCCCTGGAACATCCATGACTGTGGATCCGGCAGGGCCTGTCTGTTGCAGTGGACTGTGCCAGCCTGTCTTCTGTCTTCTGTGGCTAGCAGCCACTGCCCCCTGCACCACATGTACTCGTCTGCCAACATGCTGGCATGAGCTGCTCTCAGACACAGCAGATGACCAGATTGCAATGTGGCAGTACGGGACTGCATTTGGGGGATTTGGCTGTAGGTAATGCCCATTGTTGTTGTGTTTTTGCAGTGTTGTGTAAAATATGGGTGTTTTCCCCATGCTTATGTTCCCTGCAATACAGGGGTGTCTGCGCTATCTTTGTTTAGTGGTGGGTAAAATATAGGGGCTGGGCTGGCATGTGCCCCAGCTGGGATTTGAACCTCTGACCCTCTGGTTCTAGAGGTACTGGCTCTGTCCGCTGCACCACACTATGGCCACAGAGACAATGCAGCCCCTGGAGGTAGTATACCTGGCAGGATGGAGTCACAAACCCTGCTCTACGCATTTTTACTGTGGGCACATGCACTCTGTCTGGTGACAAACGTGCACATAAACCCCGGAAATGACCACAGACACTGGGGGACAATATATCACCACGCTGGGCAAAGTGATATTAATGGGCAACCATAGCAAACACTCCCAGGAAAGCTCCAAAAAGGACATTTGTTTTGGATGAGTCTCCGCTCCGTAGACCCTTCCAATATTCATTTCTTCTTTCTGGAGCTTTCCTGGGTGTGTTTTCTATATTTGCCCATTACTATAACTGTTCCCCAGCTGCATTACTATTTGTGATATTTTTGTTGTGGTCACTTTCTATTTTTATTTTCACTTTTGTGCTGTGCACATGTATCACACTGCTCACGTTTTGCAGGTTTCCCCGATTTTGCTGTACACATTGCTGACGGAAATGGTTTCTCTTCCCTTTAAATGCCCTCTACCGCGAGTGTTTCACTCGCGGTAGTTTTGCTTTGGGATTCGGCCCCGATAATGTGCGGGGAGCCTCTCCCCTCCCCTTCTCCGCCCATTAAACCCGTCTCTCTCTCCCCGCCCTCAGGAACCTTCCTCCGCCCTCCGTTAGCCGTTCCCTGCCTCTATCGGACATTTGCGGGCCCGTACTTGTGCGGGGCCTGTTATTGTGCCGCGCACCTGTGCGGGGGTGACACGCACGATTGCGGGGCGTTTAAGCGCTCTTAAGTACCGCTTTTAGTGCGCTATTTTGCGGCGCGCAAATTAGCGGTTTTTAGTAAACATGCCCCTTAGTGTATTTTTCCTCTTGGGCCTCAGGGACTACAAGAAAATTTTCCTCATGGAAAAACCAGCCTCCGGGTTCAAGAAATGCACTAAGTGTAGCGGTACTATTTCTGTTACAGATACCCATGAATGGTGCCTTAAATGTTTGGGTCCTGAACACTCCATTCCGGATTGTCCCTCCTGCTCTCTAATGTCTAAACGGGGTTTACAGAACCAAGCAGCTAAGCTCCATGTGCTGTTTCCCGCTGATGCAGCGTCGGTAGCATCGACATTTTCCAGGTCTTCTCCTGATGGATCTCAGGTAACCAAACATAAATCTAGCAGGTCCTCGAAGGGTAGATCTTCCTCTAAGCATCGAGATGCCTCCGGGCTTGCCCTCGAGGATCCTGCACCAGCAAAACAACCCCGGCGGGAAGCTCCGGCTTCCAAAGCTCCTCCTATGGGGTTACAGGTTGACATCGATGGCACGGCCTCGACCGATCACCTGTTAGAATGCTGTGGGGTACCGGCACAATCTCCCAGTACCGAATTCCAGGCATTCATGGCGTCGATGGATCAGAATGTTCTGTCCATGCAGCGGGCTATTACGGCTTTCATTCAAGCTGCGACGCCGCTGGTACCGAAACAAACTCCGTTATCGATATCGGCTCCGGTACTGGCACCAGCGCCGATACCGGTACCGACTACATCGACATCGACCAGGATACTGGCTGCTGCGGTTCCTTGTCCTTGGCTGCTTATCGGTACCGATCCGGTACCTGGGACGCCCGATGTCGATACTGCTCGATACGCGTATCGAGCGTTGGAAGAGCACCCTGACAGGCGATACTTTGATTCCTCTGATGATTCTGAAACATCAGACGAGTCTCCTGAAGTATCCATAGCCCTTCCTGAAGAGCCTTCTTCTCCAGAAAGAAGAATGTCTCCTCCAGAGGACTTGTCCTTTCAAGACTTCATAAGAGAAGTAGCTAAAGGACTTTCTATTTCAGTAACCTCTGAATCAGAGCCTAGAGCAAAAAAATTGGATATTTTAGGCTATTCTAAGGCTCCTAAAGAGGCAGTCACCTTACCAATTCATGAGATTCTTTATGAACACATGATTGATCTATGGGAGACTCCTCTCACTCTCTCTCCTCATTCTCGCAGATTGGACACTATGTATCGTGTTCCTCCCTGTCCTGGATTTCATAAAACTCGGCTTCCTCACCATTCCATTGTGGTGCAGTCAGCTATGAAAAGGATAAAGAGTACAAAGAGACACTCTTCTGCTCCTCCAGGAAGAGAATACAGGACCTTGGATGCTTTTGGTAGGAAAATCTTCCAAGCCAGTATGCTTATTGCCAGAATCAACTCATATAGTCTTTACATGGGTATGTTTCTAAAAGAAGTTGCAGAAAAGCTGCACACTTTCCTCCCTTTTCTTCCAGAGGATAAAAGGGAGGAATTCCTCATTTGGCTTAAGCATACCCAAGACATTTCAAAGTTTTCCAACAGGGCAGCCTTTGACTCCTTTGAAGGTGCCAGCAGAGCTTCGGGCATTGCCATAGCTGCTCGCAGAATTGCTTGGCTCCAGGCTTCTGATTTAGAACCCTGGGTTCAAGATGGCTTAGGTTTTCACCTGTACAGGGAAGATTTCCTATTTGGCAAAGAATGGCAAATAAAAGCCACTCAAATGGATGCAGAAAACTCTACTCTGGATAGACTTTAAAAGTCAACCTCCATTCCTGCCAAGAAAAAGCCTCTTAAAAAGTCTTTCTTTAAAAAGGGCAGATTTCCTTCTACTTCTGGCCAACAATCTTCTACAGGTCGCTTTACCACTAAGCATCAGCAGCCTAAACAGGCCAGGCCTAAACCTACAGGGGCTGCTGCAACTCAGCAGGCCCAACCTCCTCAGGGTTTTTGACTTGATGCAAGAGAACTTAGCCTTTCTGGCTCTAAAGCAGCCAGAGCCTCTCGCCATTCCAGGAAGTTTGGCTCATTTTGCTCCCAGATGGGAGCAAATAACATCAGAGCAGTGGACCCTCTCCATCATAAGAGAAGGCTACAAGCTTAATTTCTCAGACCTTCCTCCCCACACCATGGTGAGACACTTCAATTCTCCCACATCTCTTCTCGACCTTATAGGTCAAGAGGTAGCTACCCTTCTTGCCCAAGGGGCAATAGAAGAAGTTCCTCTTGTTCATCAAGGGTCAGGGTTCTACTCCCCCTATTTTCTCATTCCAAAGAAGACAGGGGGATACAGGCCCATCTTAGATCTCAGAGAATTGAACAAATTTCTATGCAAGGAGAAGTTCAAGATGCTTTCTCTGGGCACTCTCCTTCCATACCTTCAAAGTCAGGATTGGCTTTGTTCTCTAGATCTCAAGGATGCGTACACACATGTCCTCATCCATCCCTCTCACAGAAGATTCCGACTGTTTCTTTTCCAAGGAAAACATTACCAATACAGAGTCCTTCCTTTTGGTCTGGCCTCTGCTCCAAGAGTGTTCACCAAATGCATGGCAATAGTTGCTGCATTTCTACACACTCTGGGAATATTTGTCTTCTCATACCTGGACGACTGGCTCATCCTAGCTCCATCCCAGTCAGAGGCCCAGATTTCCCTGGACCGCACAAGGCGCATTCTGCAGTATCTGGGACTTGTGGTAAACCTCCCAAAGTCTCAGCTCACCCCTACTCAGTCCCTAGAATTCATAGGGGCCTGGTTGGATACCACTACTGCAAGGGCCTACCTTCTCCAGGCCCGTTGCCAATGTCTAGTGCAGTTAGCCTCCCAGATTCAGTCAAAGAGCCACTTAACTGCCCGGGAGATGCTACAACTGCTAGGCCACATGGCTTCCACAGTACATGTGGTACCTTATGCTCGCCTACACATGAGAGCAGCTCAATGGACTTTGTCCACCCAGTGGACTCAAGCTTCAGGAGCTCTCTCAGACCAAATAGCGACCACCAAACGTCTTTTAGTCTCTCCAATGGTGGATATCCACTCAAAATTTGTTGCTGGGGTCCCCCTTCCAACAGTTGCTGCCCCAAGCAACCCTCACAACAGATGCCTCCCAAACAGGTTGGGGAGCCCATCTACAGGACCTCTCCACTCAAGGCACTTGGTCTCCACAGGAGACCTCTCTTCATATCAACCACTTGGAGCTTCGAGCAGTTTTTCTAGCTCTCAAGGTCTTTCATACCCTCCTTAGCAACAAGACAGTCCTCATTCATACGGACAATCAAGTAGCCATGTTTTACATAAACAAACAAGGAGGAACTGGCTCTCTGTCGCTTTGCAACAAAGCTTTAAGATTGTGGGCCTTCGCCAGAGAGCATCAATCCATCTCCTGGCAGTATACCTCCCAGGAGTCCAAAACTCTTGGGCAGACAGACTCAGTCGAGTTCTGCTTCCACACGAATGGTCCCTGCACATGGATCAGGTACTCAGAATCTTCCAAGAATGGGGAACCCCGGACATAGACTTCTTTGCAAGTCCGTGGAATGCCAAACTTCCCCGGTTCTGTTCCAGAATTCCGTGTCAGGGAGTTCAGGCCAAGGATGCCTTCCTCCTTCATTGGGGTCAGGGCTTCCTGTATGCATTTCCACCCATTCCCTTGATTCCCAAGACTCTGTTCAAACTCCAGAGGGATCAAGGATCTATGATCCTCATAGCTCCACGCTGGCCACGCCAAGTGTGGTACCCTCTACTTCTACATCTCTCCCAAGCCCCCTCCCTGGACTTGGGAGTTGCTCCAGACCTTCTGTCCCAGGAGGAAGGGACTCTGGCACCCAAACCCCAAGTCCCTACACCTCAGAGCTTGGTTACTGAAGGCCTAGACCTTCAAGACTGTAATCTTTCTCAACAAGTGAAGGATATCCTCCATGCTTCCAGAAAACCTTCCACCAGGCGTTCTTATGCTTTTAAATGGAAGAGGTTTTCCATTTGGTGTGCTGAAAAGGGTCTTGACCCTCTAGCACTACCTTTAAATTCTCTGTTAGACTATCTCCTGCATCTTTCCAATGCAGGCCTTAAAACGAATTCAGTAAGAGTCTATTTGAGTGCTATTGCAGCATCCCTTAAGCCCATCAATGGACAACCTATTTCCTCTCATCCTCTCATTGCAAGATTCATGAGAGGCCTAACTTTAACTAAACCTCCCATTAGGCCTCCTCCGGTGGCATGGGACTTAAATTTGGTTCTTGGTCAGCTTATGAAGCCACCTTTTGAACCCTTAGCCACTACCTCCTTGAAATTTCTTTCCTGAAAGGTTATTTTCCTCATTGCAGTCACTTCAGCTCGCTGCATCAGTGAACTGCAGCCATTAGTGGCTAATCCATCTTATACAAATGATAAGGTAGTCCTTAGGACAAATCCACACTTTATGCCTATAGTGGTCTCACCTTTTCATCTTAATCAAGAGGTATATTTACCTGTCTTTTTTTTCCAGCTCCTCATGCATCCAGTGCAGAGAAGAATCTTCATACTCTGGATTGTAAAAGAGCTCTTGCTTTTTACTTACAAAGGACACAGCAACATAGAAAGTCTTCCCAGCTTTTTGTTGCTTTTGATCCTTCTCATTTGGAACTTCCAGTCTCTAAGAGAACACTGTCCAATTGGATTGCTCAGTGTATTTCTTTCGCCTACCAGAGTAAGAACCTTTCTTTGGAGAGCCATGTCACAGTTCATAATGTGAGGGCCATGGTCACCTCTATGGCTCATCTAAATTCTGCGTCCATTGACCAGATCTGTTAAGCAGCCACCTGGGCCTCAGTTCATACCTTCACAGCCCATTACTGCTTGGATAAGGACTCCCGCCGGGATGCCTTGTTTGGTCAGGCTGTTCTCAAACACCTGTTCCATTCTTAAACAACTCCTACCCTCCTTCCCTGGATGGATGCCTGAGGTCCATAGGAGGAAGTAGACCCCTTCCCAGGGTCTCATATCCTTGGGTATCTCCCAGGCATCTTAGCTAGGGAGTCCCCATATGTGAAGACTCATTCCTGCTTGTTCCTGGAGATAGCACAGTTACTTACCTGTAACAGGTGATCTCTGGGAACAGCAGGAATAAGTCTTCACAACCCTCCCACCTCCCCTAGGAGTTGTATCTCTTTTTCTATATTTCCTTTCCTCTCTCTCTCTATTGTCTCAGCTTTAAAATCGAACTGAGGAGAGATGGTTAGGAAAGGCGGGAAGGCAGCGTGCAGGTGCTGTGGGATGCTCCCAAAAGCTTTTCTTTTTGGGAAGCTGGGGAGCGTTCCCGCGCAGGCTCCGTCAGTACCGACGTACCCATATGTGAAGACTTATTCCTGCTGTTCCCAGAGATCACCTGTTACAGGTAAGTAACTGTGCTATATCGTAATGATAGAGCTGATCAAATTGGTGGAGGGGTTGCTCTTTATGTTAGAGAGGGCATTGAGTCAGTAAGGATTAAAGTTTTGCAGGAAATAAAAAGTGCTGTAGAATCTATATGGATTGAAATTCCATGTAAAAGGGGGAAGGCAATGGCAGTGGGAGTGTACTATCGAGCACCTGGCCAGAATGACCAAATGGATGATGAAATGCTCAAAGAAATCAAGGAAGCTAACAAAAGTTACAGCGCAGTAATAATAATGGGTGATTTCAACTACCCTGGTATCGACTGGGTCAGTGTCACGTCAGGACATGCTAGGGAGACAAAGTTCCTAGATGAAATAAATGACTGCTTCTTGGAGCAGCTGGTTCATGAACTGACCAGAGGGGAAGCCATATTAGACCTAGTTCTTAGTGGAACACCAGATCTAGTGCAAGAGATAAGGTTGTTGGGGCCACTTGGCAATAGTGATCATAGCATGATCGCCTTTGATTTAATTAGTGGAGGAGGGATAGTAAGGAAATCCACAGTACTACCTTTTAACTTTCGAAAGGGAGACTATGATAAAATGAGGAAAACAGTTAAGAAAAAACTAAAAGGAGCAGTGGCAAAGGTTAAAGACGTACATCAGACTTGGCTGCTGTTGAAAAATACTCTCTTGGAAGCCCAGACCAGCTGTATTCCACGCTTTAAGAAAAGTGGAAGGAAGTCCAAAAAACTGCCAGCATGGTTTAAAGGTGAGGTCAGAGAGGCTGTTGCCAAAAAAGCATCTTTCAGGAAATGGAAAAAAGAGCCAAACGACGTAACCTGGAAACAGCACAAGCACTGGCAAGTCAAATGCAAGGCATTGATAAGGCAGGCAAGGGGAGAATTTGAGAAGAAGCTTGCTGCGGAAGCAAAAACGCGAAGTAAAGACCTTTTCAAGTACATTCGTAGCAAAAAACCTGTGAGAGAGTCAGTTGGTCCATTAGATGATAAAGGGGGTTAAAGGAGCACTAGGAGGCGACAAGGGAAAACTGAAGAGTCATGGGATAGGAGGCAGTGTACTATTGTGGATCAGGAACTGGTTAAAAGATAGAAAGCAGAGGATAGGGCTAAATGGCCAATTTTCCCAATGGAGAAAAGTGAATAGTGGTGTACCCCAGGGATCTGTGCTGGCTCTGCTGCTTTTTGACATATTCATAAATGACCTGGAAAGTGGAATAACGAGTGAGGTTATCAAATTTGCAGATGACACAAAACTATTTAAAGTTGTTAAAACCCAAGAGGATTGTGGAAAATTGCAAGAGGATCTTGATAAATTGGAAGACTGGGCATCAAAATGGCAGATGAAATTTAATGTGGACAAGTGCAAGGTTATGCACCTAGGGAAGAACAATCCAAACTATGGTTACACGATGCAAGGTTCCACATTAGGAACCACCAACCAGGAAAAAGATTTAGGCGTCATTGTGGATACTATGTTAAAACCCTCGGCCCAGTGTGCAGCAGCGGCCAAGAGAGCAAATAGAATGCTAGGTATGATAAGGAAAGGAATGGAAAATAAAACAAAAGATATTATAATGCCTCTATATTGTTCCATGGTGAGACCGCACCTTGAATATTGTGTGCAATTCTGGTCGCCATATCTTAAAAAGGATATAGCGATTTTAGAAAATGTTCAGAGAAGAGCCACCAAAATGGTAAAGGGGATGGAAGGATACTCCTATGAAGAAAGGCTAAAAAGGTTAGGGCTCTTTAACCTGGAAAAGAGACGGCTGAGGGGAGATATGATAGAAGTCTATAAATTAATGAACGGAGTGGAACGGGTAAACGTAGATCGATTGTTTACCTTATCAGAATATAGAAAGACTAGGGGACATGCAATGAAGCTACAGGGTAAACTATTTAAGACTAATAAAAGAAAATATTTTTCGCTCAACGTGTAATCAAACTCTGGAATTTGTTACCGGAGGATGTAGTAAAGGCTGTTAGTGTAGCTGGGTTTAAAAAAGGTTTGGACAAGTTCCTGGAGGAAAGGTCCATATACATTTATTAAGAATAGAGGTGATATGATTGAGATGTTTAAATACCTCCGTGGCATAAATGTTCAGGGAGAGAGCCTCTTTCAATTGAAAGCAAGTTCTGCTACGAGGGGACATGGGATGAGGGTGAAGGGAGATAGATTCAGGAGTGATATGCGGAAATATTTCTTTACGGAAAGAGTAGTGGATCCGTGGAATAGTCTCCCAGTAGAGGTGGTAGAGATGAGTACAGTAACTGAATTCAAAAAAGCATGGGACCAACACAGAGGATCTCTAAAGGTAAAAAGTGGACTGTTGTAGTTGTTGATATGGAAGGACATACTAGATAGGCCATGTGGTCTTTTTCTGTCATCATGTTTCTATGTTTCTAAGAAGGGACCCAGGATATCAATGCTTGAACCAATACAAGCATTGTGGAACCTGTGTCCCTTGGGGAAACTGCTAGGTACGTATGACCTAGATTGGCCACTGTTGGAAACAGAATACTGGGCTTGATGGACCTTGGTCTGACCCAGTATGGCATATCTTATGTTCTTATGTTGATCTCAACTGCATTGCCTAGCACTTGAAGATTTTCTGTTTCTCTACTTGATGTACAAAATAATCACTTGGCACTGGCACCTCTATTATCACTGCAGTTCTCCTGGTTTTTTTGCATTCCCATAATGGCCAGTTTTCTTTCATTCAACTTTTTATCAGTTGGAATGGGGATTTCATAGTTGATCATAACTTCTGTTTTCCATAATCCGCTTCAGGTCACGATTACAAAGTTTTTCCAGTATAGTGATGTGGTGATGCTTACAGTTTCCATTGAATGGTATGTGCCACCTTATTGTGCCTTTCTGTTTAGAAATTTTCTCCCATCAGAACTTTGCAGCTAGTTACAGTAGTTTCCAGCTCTTCCTCAGAATGTCAGTTTTTCCCATTTTTTTTTCTATGCTTACTGTGAATGAACTCATTCGTAATGCACTGTCCTAGGCTGTAGCTATCCATCTCTTTCTTACATTTCAGTTCACCTCTTAACTATCAATGTGTCCAGTTTTGATCAGTGAATGGTTTCTGGAGTAACACTTGATATTTCTTACTGTATTTGTCCATGTGCCAATTATTTTTCCTCATTTTATAATCTGATTTTTTTGTAGTTTTTTTTTCTTTTGTTTTGCAAATTTTGTTCTTCCTTCCCTATGTATTCTGGTGAATTCTCACTTTTTCCTTGTTGGAATGTTTGTCCAAGTTTAATGGTGGAGATGGTTTCTGGACATTTACTTGAGAAAACCTGGAGGTTTCTGGTAGTAGCCCTTTATGTGTAATGTATTTCTATGAGGCCCATTCATCTCAGCTCAAGGAATGTTGTGTCTTGGCATATACTACTATTTAAATTGCCTCATGGGTATTAATGAGTTTTATTGTTTGAACATAGTGTTTCAAGATCTTTAAGAGGTTGGGCTACGTTTCCAAAGTTGCATGAGGATATGAGAATTGCCAGCTGATTTAATAGCTTGTAGCTTATTCTGGAATGTTAATTTTAAACATCAGTGTTAATCTCAATATTCTTTACTGATCTTTTCTCTCTCAATTTATGCTTGATTATCACTCTTTCCTCTACTCCAAGATACTTATGTACACCTTCCTATTAAAGTTCTTTATATCACAGTCCTTTGTCAGAGAAATGTTTTGTTTTGCTCAGGTTTCTTCTAAAGAAGTTGATTTTAGCACATTTGTCCATACCAAAAGTCATTTTAATGTCATCTGAGAAGCTTTTCACTACATAGTTCTTCCACTAATTACTGGTCACTGCAGAGCTTCAAATTATCTACAAACTAGTGTGATGTTATCTCTGGATCTTTAGCAATATGGATTTAGCCTTAATCCTAAAGAGTTAAGAAAAGTGTTCTGTGGATTAAGTGCTATTCACCCAAGAAGAAAAGTGAAGGATGCATCCACATGCTACAACTAAATAAAGCATAAGAGTACCATGTAGGAGCAAAAAAAAAAGAGAATCCCAGGTATAGGAGGGGAAGTCTCAAGATAAAATGAGTTTTTATAATTTGCAGAATCTGACATTAGCCCCAGGGACCAAAGAGTGTTAGTAGAACCCATGGTAGAAGAAAAATGTAATCAAATGGTTGACCCCTTCAGTAATGTTTGTAATATACCCAATGTCAGATTATTACTGTTGCTAGTTAACCAGTAAATTGTATGTGGGAATATTATTAAGGAGTATGATTTTCATTTTGCCAACTAGAATATAAGAACATCCTCTGCCCTTGCATATTAGAGATTGGAACTTTCAAATGGAGAATGCACTCTGGGGTAAGGAGAGAGAGACTTAATCCTGGTACTCACTGTGGCCCCTTCACGTTTGGTATGGGATCATGATGGGGATTAGAGAACTTGGAAAAGTGGTCAAAGGTATGGCACAGAAAAAAATCAGACGACATGCAGAAATCCAAAGTCTAAATACCTTTTTTGGAGATAAAGAGCTAGCAGTTATCAAATAGGAAAGACTGGGGTGTCTTCATCACTGATGACCTCAGGATTGCCAGTCTGTGTGCCAAGGAAGTAGGGAAAACAGTAGTATACTTTGGTTATAGCAGAAGTAGAAAGTGGGAAGTAATGTTATCTCCCTTGGTCTCTAAAGAGACCCCCCACCTTGAGAATTGTGTTTGGTAATGAAGACGATGACCGAAAAAGGATATGGAAAAGGCAGCGACAGTTCATAGGAGAACCACCAAAATGCTGCGAGGGTTGCACCATAAGCCTTTACATAGAGAGACTGAAAGAGCTAAAGAGATACACTCAGAAAAATATAAGATGTGCCATCTTGGGTCAGACCAAAGGTCCATCAAGCCTAGTGTCCCGTCAACAATTGTCAGTTCAGGTCACAAGTACCCAGCAGGACTCCAAAGAACAGATCCATTTCTTATTGCTCATAGAGCTAGAACTTAACTTTTTAAGAATACATTGTACAATTCCACACTTTCACAATTATGCAGTGCACTGATCTGTAATATGCGATGTTGACTGGGTAATATGAATTAATATGTTAGTTTATTTTAGTAGCTTGCTTGTGTAAGGTCATGTGTTTCCATGAGCAATTAACTCTGTTGAAATAACAGTTTCATTCTTAGTCACTGTTAAAACTGTTAAATCTGCTGAAATAACTGAGAAATCCTTAGTCACTGTAAGACTCTTTTGACGTTTTACTGTGGGAAGGATAAGTTTCAATACTAAAATTTAAAACTTTACTTTTCTTTCATTTCGTTTATAAAATTTATATTCCATTCCATCCAAAAAATGTTCAAAGGGAATCACAAAAGAGCGTGCATAAAATAGAAAAACAATACAGACGTAAACATTAGAAAATATAATAGTAGGAAGAGTATTTATTTGTAGACCCAGAAATGCCAACGACACCAAAAGAAGCAATCATTCGCCCTATCCTCAAACCCAATGTAACTGACAAATCTCACCTAAATTCTTATCGCCCCATCTCTAGCCGCCTTCTGCTGACAAAATTATCGAAAAAGCAGTCCACATCCAATTACAAGACTTTGTTGACATAAATGCCCCCTTAGACACCCAACATCATAGTTTTAGGCAACACCGTAGTGTCAAAACCATTATGCTGTTCCTTATCGTCACTCCAGTCCAGTCCCTTTACTTCTGGGTTGCGTAACCCTTCCAGCAGCTTGGAGGCTGAGCCCATCCTTTTTAAGGATGGTGCGGTATAAATACCACTGGCACCCCCCCCAGAACCCAGTAATCTCAGCCTCCAAGCAGCTGGAGGGTTCCGTAAGCCAAGGGCTTACTGGAGTCTTCTTTCTTTATTTTCACCTCTAGAGCTTACTTTCAATTTATTTTAAGTTAATTTGTTGATTTCATTTGATTTGGGATAAGGGTTTTTCATTTTAGCTCTGTTCCTTTAAAGATTTCTTCCTTTCTCCTTCTCCCCCCCTCACTCCCCCCTGCCTGTTTACCAGCTCCACGGAAGAGGAGGTTTGCCTTCAGGAGAATCGCGAGGGCTCCTCGCTCTCTCCTCCGACCGGCTTCCCGCGGCAAGGGAGAGATCGGTGGTGATTTCTTCTTTTTTTCTTCTTCCCCAAGCCGGTCCTGCCTCACGCCGAAGCCCTCAGGCGGCTGAGCGCTTGAGGCAGCAACAAGGGGCTCTCCTGTGTTCTCCAGAGGAAGGAGAGATCGCGGAGTAGTTCGGGAGCGTCGGGGAACTCGCAGCCTGCTCCGGAGCCGATTGCAATGCCGTGCTAATCCCAGCGCTGGCATTTTGCGTGACGGCACGAGCAGAGCTGCCGGTTAGGCCTCCACGTGGCTCAGGCCTTCCATGTGTGAGCTGCCGGAGCGCTCCCCTCTCCAACGGAGATTCGCTGAACATCTACAAAACTGCAAGTACTGGGAGTTTTTTCCCATGGTTTGAGTCCTAGTATTTATGTGTTAATTTGTAGATTTACTCTTAATTTACTTTTAATTTCTTTGTTTATTTCTCTCATTCCTTAACGGCATAGTTAGTGAGGGGGGGTTGGGGGGGATCGATTTTATTCGATTTTATTTTATTCCCCTAGAGGCCTATCTCAGTCCCGGTGGGTTTGGAAGCTTTTTGCTTTGAAAGATCATAAGGACATATTCCTTTCCAGTCGGGAAGATCCTCTTTAAAGTGGACATGACTGGCAAAACAAGGTGCCCATCTTGTGGCACTCGCAGGGGCACTGATTCCGAGTCAGGAGTTTGCAGGGCTTGTGCTGCAGAAGCGGCTTCGGCGGAGCAAAGTGTTCTTTTACCCATGTCCCAATCCGCTCAGGGGTCTGGGGACCTGGCGGAGGGGGTGAAGGTCTCCCTTCCTCCCCCTCTGTCTACCACGCCTTTGCCGGCTTCGGCCCTCTCTCCCTCCCCTTCTGCTGGGGAGGAGGAGAGCTCCGGGGATCCCTTCTCTCCCGAGTTTGTCCTCTTACTGCACAAGGCTTATTGCTTGCGCAGACAGGGGCTCGAGGCTGGTGAGCCGAGTGTAGTAAAGGAGTGAAGGGGGAGGAGCTTCCAGACCATGGAAGACAAGCTCCCAGGACTCGGGTATCCCTCTTAAGCGTGCACGGCTAGTGAGTGAGGAGCCTCTCACATCCTTTCCCCAAGATACCCCGGAAGAGGAGTTTTCGGATAAGGATGTAGGGGAGGATGGAAAAGAACTTGAGGAGGGAGAGATTCCAGAGGAGGATCAATCCCGCATAGTGTGTGTCTTTAGGCGAGAGGAACTCTCAGCGCTGATTGAGTCCCTCAAGGTACTCAATGTGTCTTCGGACGTTCCATCAGAGGAAGAAGGGTTGGAAGATCCTTTAATCCAAGCTGTGAGGAAGTCTCAAAAGGTCTTCCCCGGTGCACAGAGTGGTACGCCAGATGATCCAGGAGGAATGGGATCAACCAGAATCAGGCTTGAGGGGAGTGCGCTCAATGTCTCATCTGTATCCATTGCCAGAACCGGATAAAGAACTACTGAGGTCTCCCAGGGTGGATGCAGCGGTATCTGCAGTGACAAAGAAGACGACTATTCCGGTCGAGGGTAGTGCTGCCTTGAGAGACTCTCAGGATAGAAAACTGGACACACTACTGAAGCAGGCCTTTGAAGTTAGTGCTATTGCCTTACAGGCCTTGGTTTCCGGGGCCTGGGTAGCCCGGGCTTGTTTGAGGTGGTCCCAACAACTACAGCTAGCGGAGTCCCCCTCAGGGGACTCCCAATCTATTTCAGCTAAGTTAGAGTCCGGGACGGCCTACCTGGCAGACAGTCAATATGACCTTATCAGGAGCCTAGCTAAGAACATGGCCTCGGTGGTAGCAGCTAGGCGATATTTATGGCTCCGTAATTGGGCAGCCGATGCCTCGTCGAAGGCGCGCCTGAGTCGTCTACCCTTCAAGGGGAAGCTACTGTTTGGCGAAGACCTGGATAAGTTAGTTAAAGACCTTGGCGAATCTAAGGGAGGCAGACTCCCGGAGGACAGACCAAAACAAGTTCGCTCGCTAGCTCCGGTCTGTAATCAACCGAGGGATCCCCGGAGATTTCGTCCAGCCAGATTGAACCCCTTTCCTAGGGGCTCTTTCCCTTCGAGGGGTCAAAACTTCAGAGGGTTTCGGGGGGCAGGAAGAGACTTTGGGACCTCCTCCGCCTCCGCGGGACCTAGAAAACCTCAATGACAAACCGGGGGTCCAGGAGGGCGGACTACTAGTGGGGGGCCGTTTAAGACTATTTCTTCCCGCCTGGTCCCGGGTCACATCCGACCAATGGGTCCTGGAGGTGATCCGAGAGGGTTATGCTCTCGAATTTGCAAAGCAAATACTTCCGGCCTTCATTCAGTCTCCCTGCGGTTCCCCGGAAAAGGGGGCAGCGATAGAAACAACTCTTTCCCGACTCATAGCACTCGGAGCTGTGGTCCCGGTGCCACCAGAACAATGCGGTTCCGGTCGGTACTTGATCTATTTTGTGGTACCAAAGAAGGAAGGTTCTTATCGCCCGATCCTGGATCTAAAGCAAGTCAATCGCTGTCTCAAGGTACCTCATTTCCGGATGGAAACCCTAAGATCCGTCATCGTGGCCGTAAGGAGCGGGGAGTTCCTGACGTCATTCGATTTGACGGAAGCCTATTTACATATACCGGTCAGAAAGTCCCACCAACAGTTCCTGAGGTTTGCGGTGCCCAGAGGTCATTTTCAATTCCAGGCTCTGCCCTTCGGTCTAGCTACAGCTCAAAGGACCTTCACCAAGGTGATGGTGGTGGTGGCTGTGGCCCTGCGAAGAGATGGAATACTAGTTCATCCCTACCTGGACGATTGGCTGATACGGGCAAAGTCAGAAGAGGAAAGTCGCTCGGCCACGGCCAGAGTGGTGGAGGTTCTGGAAGAGTTAGGGTGGGTCATCAATCGGGCAAAGAGCAGGTTGAGACCTTCCCAGGAGCTCGAGTATCTCGGAGCAAGGTTCGACACCAGCAGGGGCAGGGTGTTTCTGTCCAAGTCGAGATCAAGAGAGCTAAGGATCCGGGTCACGCTATTCCTGAGCAGGCGAAATCCTACGGCGTGGCATTACCTTCAACTGCTGGGTACCATGGCGGCAGCAATAGAGGTGGTTCTGTGGGCCAGGGCTCACATGCGGCCCTTGCAACGGGCCCTTTTGCGTCGGTGGTCCCATCAGCATCATCCTTTGTCCATGCAGTTGCCCTGTGCTCCTCGAACCAAGAAGGCCCTCCAGTGGTGGCGGTCCCCAAGGAATCTGGATTGCGGGATGCCTCTCGAGCCCCCGCAGTGGTTGTTGCTGACGACGGATGCCAGTCTAACAGGCTGGGGAGCTCATTGCGAGGACCAGTTCATCCAGGGCCAATGGTCGCCGTTGGAGTCACAATGGTCAATCAACAGACTGGAATTACGGGCGGTAGCTCTTGCGCTCAGAGCTCTCGAGTCCTTAGTGATACGAAGAGCGATTCGCGTCCTCTCCGACAATGTCACCGCGGTGGCTTACATCAACCGCCAGGGCGGCACAAGCAGCCCCGCCTTGGAAAAGGAAGCAGACGGCCTATTACAATGGGCCGAGATCCGCCTGGAGGCCCTTTCAGCTCAGCACGTGGCCGGCATGGACAACACTACGGCCGATTACCTCAGCAGGTTCAAGATAGACCACGGAGAGTGGGAGCTGGAGCAGGAGGTCTTCGACCAGATAGTAGCCCTTTGGGGTCCACCAGTCATGGATCTCATGGCACGGTATTCTTCAGCCAAGGCAAGCCGATTCTTCAGTCGAAGGAAGGAAAGGATGTCCGAAGGCTTAGATGCTCTGGCCCAGAAGTGGCCGTCGGAGGGTCTCCTGTATGTGTTCCCCCCATGGGCTCTCATCGGAAAGGTTCTTCAGCGAGTGGAAGCTCACCAAGGCTTGATAATCCTCATAGCTCCGGATTGGCCCCACCGCCCCTGGTATGCAGATCTGGTGAGGTTGATCGTCGACCGGCCTTGGCGTCTGTCCTGCAGAAGGGATCTGCTGACACAGGGTCCGGTTCGGATGCCTCACGTGGATCGATTCTCGCTTACGGCCTGGCTATTGAAAGGGCGCGGCTCCTGAAGCGGGGTTACTCGGGATCTGTAATCTCGACCCTGTTGAGTACTCGAAAGCGCTCGACCTGTCTCTCCTTTGTAAGAGTTTGGGGCATCTTTGAAGCATGGTGTGCGGAGCACCAGAGGAAACCTCTTTCAGCCTCTATCCCAGAGGTTCTGGAGTTCTTGCAGGCGGGTTTTGACAAAGGCCTGGCGCACAGTTCCTTGCGGGTCCAGTTGGCAGCCATCTCTTGCTATAGAGGTAAGGTCCGCGGGAAGTCATTGGGGGCCCACACGGACGTGGCCAGGTTCCTAAGAGCAGTTAGGCGCCCACGTCCCCAGCAGAGATCTATCATCCCCCCTTGGGATCTCAACTTGGTACTAAATGCCTTGACCAAGAAACCTTTTGAGCCGGCGAAAGAAGCCTCTCTAAAGGATTTGACACTGAAGACGGTTTTTCTGGTCGCTATCTGCTCGGCCAGACTTGTCTCCGAACTGCAAGCTCTGTCCGCGCAGCCCCCCTTCCTTTAATTCTTCAAGGATAAAGTGGTCTTGCAGACGGTACCCTCTTTTTTTGCCCAAGGTCATCTCCCCCTTTCATGTGAACCAGACAGTTACACTCCCATCGTTTTCAGCGGAGGGGCAAGAGGGGAGAGACAGGAAGCTGTGCCTCCTGGACGTTCAGAGAGCCTTGAAGCGTTACTCTCTCCCGCACGGCACCTTTCAGAAAGTCCGACCGTCTGTTCATTCAGTTTGGAGGTCCGCACAAGGGGGAGGCTGCGGCCAAGGCTTCCATCTCCAGGTGGTTCAGAGAAGCTATTGCTTCCGCCTATATCCTCAAGGGGAAGCAGGTTCCGGGGGGGTTGCGCGCTCATTCAACGCGGGCGCAAGCTGCCTCTTGGGCGGAATATAGCTTAGTTCCGCCCCTGGACATTTGTAGAGCGGCCACGTGGTCCTCGCTACATACCTTTACCAGACACTACAGACTGGATGTGCAGAGTTCAGCTGACTCTCGGTTTGGGCACGCTATACTTTGGTCCGGGTTATCGAATCCCACCCAAGTGTGAACTGCTCTGTTACATCCCAGAAGTAAAGGGACTGGACTGGAGTGACGATAAGGAAGAAGTAATTAGACCTTACCTGCTAATTATTGTTCCTGAAGGAACGACAGTCCAGTCCCTGATCCCACCCGGTTCTTCATTTGGTGTAATGCCCTAGTGCTATTGTGAGGATCAGCGGACCGAACTCTGGGCCAGGGCAAAGCGGAAGGGTCCCTTGGTGCAGGTACGGCAGGCTGGGGTGAAGGATGGTCAGTCGGACTCAGGTACACCTCCTCTTTCCCTCCCCCTCCCCTTTTTTCATCCTTGTTTTGAGAAAAAAAAAAAAAAGGGGAGAGTTAGTGGTGTGTTTTGGGTTGTTTTATATAAGCTATTAATTGATTTTCGTTAAGTCTGCTTTTTCATTAGATTAATGGGTTGTGTGGGTGGTGCCAGTGGTATTTATACCGCACCATCCTTAAAAAGGATGGGCTCAGCCTCCAAGCTGCTGGAAGGGTTACGCAACCCAGAAGTAAAGGGACTGGACTGTCGTTCCTTCAGGAACAATAATTAGCAGGTAAGGTCTAATTACTTCTTTCTCTTGAACATATTCATCTGTGGCATTAATAACTGCAGACAAGTATTTATGCTTATGTTTCTTGATATAGCTGCTGCCTTTGACAGCGTCTGCCACAAATCTCTCATTTCCAGACTTCAACAAATTGGCCTACAAGGTACTGTATTACATTGGTTTAATCTTATCTCACAGATCGCACACAGCAGGTCCTGATTGGTTCAGCAACCTCCTCTATCTTCAGCCAGAGCCAGGGTGTTCCTTAAGGCTCCTCCCTCTCTGCCCTCCTTTTTTTAACCTTTATATGCAACCCATTTGCAGCATCCTCAGGAAACAAAGTACATTATCATCTATATGCGGGTGATATAATGTTCTATCACCCAATAGATATTTGCCCCCAAATTCAAGAGTGTCTCAAGGACATTACCAATTGGCTCTCTGCACACAAACTTTCTATTAATTTTCAATAAAACAGAAATTCTATACATAACCCGGGACTAGAGCTTTTTACCACTTGCTAAAATTTTCATAAATGAAGTTGACTTAGAAGTTAAAACAGGAAGTCAAATACTTAAGTAGCATTCTCGACCAGTTATTATCCATGTCCTCATATATAAAAGCTGTAACCAAGATAATTTACTTTTAAACTAAAAACAATTCAACCAGTAAGAAACCTTCTGGATAATAGCGACTAATGCTCAGTTCTACAGGCCCTCATTATGCCTCACTTCAGTTACTGTAACAACATACTTCATGGCCTACCCAAAAAATACACATCTACTTCAAATGGCACAGAACCTTGCTGCCCATATAATTCACAACGCTCACCGATACGATCATATCACGCCTCTGCTCCAGACCCTCCACCATATCACGCCTCTACTCCCTACCCATAGAAGCATGTATTAAATACAAATATCTACTGATAACATTCAAACTATACAATAAGATCGCCCCCTCATGCCTTTCCTCTCTTATTACCCCTAGTGACCCCATTAGATCTAGAAGAACATGCACCCAGAATACCCTCTCAATTGCAGCCCATTTTCGTAACACAATCAAAACTACAAATTCAAGAGCATTCTTGTTTGTAGCCCCTATTCTCTGGAACACTCTCTGACAACCTTATACTAATAAAAGATCTACAGACTTTTAGAAAATAGCTTAATACATTCCTCTTCATTCGACACTTTAACCTCAATATCTCTATTACTCCCCCTTGAACACGATGATCGCCCCTACCTTTCTCTGCTATATACTGGAGAAATAAAATACAATAAATAGATACCCTCCTGAACCTCTTTCTCACTTGATATAGCTTAATTAGGTAATTACTCTTCTCCCCCTCTAAACCTTTCTCTTTATGAAACTCCATTTACTATATTTCTCCCTTATCCTGTTCCCTTCCCCACCGTATGCTGTAAATAGCTCTGCCTCAGCATCTGCTATTCTGCTGTATATGTGAACAGCTGATTTGTAAATAGTACCTTGTAATATAGTTTATGTTCTTTGTAAATGAGTTCTGTTCATTGTAAACCGCCCCTGATCACTGGAAGGAGCGGTATATAAAAACGTTTAAATAAATAAATACTATGGGATTTTTTTTATTGTTTATCCAATAAATACCTGTTATCTCCAGGAACAAGCAGGAATGCAGTCTTCACATATGGGTACCGTCGGCACCGACGGAGCCTGCGCAGGAATGCTCCCCAGCGTCCCAAAAAGAAAAGCTTTTGGGAGCATCCACAATGCATGCATGTGGCCTTCCCGCCCAGCTACCTCTCTAATTCCAGTTCTTCTTTTTCTGCGGAGCCGATAGGACGTGTCCCCTGTCACCGCAGAAAATCTTCTCTCTTAAATTATTATATTTTTGTGGTCGCGTCTGTGCCTTCCGTCGACACCTACCGGTACCACCGGTGCTTTTCTTTCTTTTCTTCTAAAAATAGCTTAATTTTAGTTACTTTTTCTCAGGGGTTCTTCCCTGCTCTGGTGCTTGGCGCCATTTTGGGCATTAGGCCCTCTTTTTCCTTACCAAGAAAAAACCAGCCATTGGTTTAAAAAAAAAAAAAAAAGTTCAAAATGTGGCGGTACAACTTCTATTACCGACACCCATGACTGGTGTCTTAAATGTTCAGGTCCTGACCATTGCCCTACGGAGTGTCTCTCCTGCAGGAAGTTGACTAAAAGAAGTCTTCAAAATCTAGCAAATCAACTCAGTGCCCTATTTGCTTCAGACACGATGTCTGTTGCATCGATGTCTTCCAGGGCTTCTACTTCTTCCCAGGGATCTCAGGTAACTAAACACAAGTCTTCCAAGACTAGCCGGTCCTCGAAGGGTAGATCTCCCTCTAAATATCAAGATGCCACAGGCGTTGCCCCCAAGGACACTTCACCGGCTAAACAGCCCTGGCGGGAGTCTTCGGGCTCCAAAGCTTTATCGGGGCTCCAGAATGTTCCTGAGGCCTCGACCTCGATGGAACTACTGGTGCCATGCTCGGGGGGTCGTGGCCGCTTCCTCCAGTACTGATGCCCCGGCATCAGCAGTAGCGATGGACAAAAGACTCCTCGCTATCGAACGCAGTCTAGCGACTCTTTTAGATACTTTGGTACCGCTAAAGTCGCTACAGACGGTTCCGCAGGTACCAGTGCCAGTGTCCTTGGTACCTGTTTCAACAGGCATGCTTCCCCCGATGCCGAGCCTGGAATCTCTCTCCAGTATGGGGGATCAATTACCGACTCGTTTCGGTACCGACATCGCGTGGTACCGATGCCATCTGCTTTGAGAGAACCTGGTACTTCCTCCTTTTCAGTCTTCCGATTCCGATGACTCAGAGGATTCCACCAATCTCCAGGAACAAGCAGGAATGAGTCTTCACATATGGGTACGTCGGTACCAACGGAGTCTGCGCGGGAATGATTCCCAGCATCCAATCAAGAGCTTTTGGAAGCATCCCAGCACGTCTGCGTGCTGCCTTCCTGCCTTTCCCAACTGCCTCTCCTCAGTTTTTGGTTTTCCGCGGAGCCGGCAGGACATCCTCCTGTCACCGCAGAAAATTCTTGTTCTTATTTCTTAGTTTTCTTGTGGTCGCGGCTGTCTTCCCGACGCCACCGGTACCGCCGGTGTTTTCTTTTCTTTTCTTGTAAAATTCTCCTTTTCCACAGGATATTTTTTCTTCATAGTGTCCCACGGTCTCTTAGGCCTTTTAGGCCTCTTCTTTTTCCTTCATGGAACCGCCAGACACTTTCTCCAAGAAATGTTCAGACTGTGGTGGTACAACTTTATTTTTAGACCCTCGAAGTCGGTATCTAACCTGCTTGGATCCTGACAACAGTTTGGTGAGAAGACGTCTTCAACATCGAGGTTCCCTCGATACATGGTTGCCCTCCAACTTCGGAGCACCGTCCCCTTCTTCTTTCACACAGGATCAGGTAACCCACAAACAGTCTGTTAAGACTAGCCAGTCCTCGAGTGGTAGGTCTCATGCACAGCATGTAGACGGCTCTGACCTTGCCCTCGACGGCCCACTGGCTTCAAAACCCCGGCGGGAGTCTTCGGTCTCCAAAGCGTATAAGGGGTTTCTGGTTGTTCCTGGGCTTAACCCCCCACAGAACATACCTAAGCTGTGTACGGTGATGGCATCCGCTTCGAGTGGTACCGATACCCCGGCATCGTCACTGGTGTTGGATGAAACACTCCTCACCAGGGATCGTCATCTGGCGTCTTCGGTGCCTTCGGGACTGGTGGATACTCCCCAGATTGACTTTCCATTATCTGTACCAACACCGATACTACCACCGACGTCGGTACCCTCCAGATGTGCATCGACAGCCTTGCTTCCTTCGATGCCGAGTCTGGAATCGATCTCCATTCTGGAGGACTGGGTACCGACTCGCCTTGGTACCGTCTCCTGGCGGTACCGAAGGCTCGGTTCCGATGACTCAGATCCGCAACTCTCTGTTCCCCCAAGGCCAATTGAGTTGCCACTGGTTTACCTTCCTTCACTGGTATCAGACATGGTACCGAAGTCGGTACCGATGTCCTCATTACCCTTACGGTCAGTGCCTTCCATGCTTCGCTTATCAGGCTCTCTGCCCTCGATGCCGAGTTTGGAATCAATCTCTAGTCTAGAAGACTGGGTACCAATAGGTTTTGATACCGACACCGATCGATACCGGTGCTTCGGTACCGAGGATAGTAACCGGAGGTTTTCGGTTACCTCGGTACCGGTTGAACTATCACCGATGACTGCTCCGATGTCTTTGTCGGGCTCGACTCTGACATCGGTACCGGTATTGCCATCGGTACCGGTATCCACAGTAGCATCGTGGCCAACTCCTGCCATGCTTTTTTCAACAGGATCGCTCCATTCTATACCAAGCTTGGAGTCGATACCTGGCATGCACAATGTGGTAAGGACGGTTGCTGCTCCTGACAGCCAGTACCAGCAACCATCCCTTAAGCGTTCCACACTGCACTCTGCAGGATCTTCTATTCCTATATATTTGGATAACACTGTGGGTGCTCAGGCTAGTTCTTTAGATCTAACCTGTCCAAGGGAGATTCCTGTTTGGGATCCCTCTTTTCAGAGTTTCCTCTTGGATATAGCAAGATCCCTTACCATTCCTATTCCAGGACATGATCCTGCACAAGGCTCTGTTTCTACCAAAGCAAAGGACAACATAATGCTTCCTTTGCATCATTCCTTGCAGGATCTCCTTCTAGGAATGTGGGAAACACCTTTAAGGGTACCCCCACCTCCCAGGGCAACTGATCTCTTACATCAGGTGCCCCCCTCTCCAGGGTTTCAAAAGACTCAACTTCCTCATCATTCCATAGTAGTGGAATCAGCAATGAGGTGGGTAAAGAGTAAGAAAAAGCACTCTTCTTATCCGCCAGGTCGTGAGTCTAAGACACTAGATGCCTTTGGACGTCAAACCTTCCAGACATCTATGATTTCTGCAAGAATTCTCTCATATATTTTTTTATGAGTCTTTCTCTTGAGGAGGTCACAAAGCAATTACATCTTTTGACTCCTTTCCTTCCAGATTCCAGGAGTACAGACTATTCCTCACTGCTTAAGCATATCCAGAATATCTCTTGGTTTCTTTCTCGTGCTTCCCTAGACTCTTTTGAGTCTGTTAGCAGGACTTCTGCTATAGCTATAGGGGCACGACGTAGAGCCTGGCTCCAAGCTTCAGACTTGGACAAATGGGCACAACAACGGCTGGGACATACTCCTTGCACTGGAGAAAATCTTTTCAACAAGGAGTCTTTACGTCAGGTTACTCAGTTGTCCACTGATTTACCTGTTCCTAAGGGTTGTTCTACACCTTCTTCTGTCCCAGTAGGTAGGAAATTTCCTACCAAACTTTCTTCCCACAGGAGAAGAAGGTTTTATTCATCACTTGCCCATCATACAGATGTTCCCCAACAGGGGAGGCATCGTCCTGGTCTGAAGAATCCAACCTCTCACCAGGCTCAGCAAACCCAGCACCTGCAGGGTTTCTGATCAATCATCATCAGATGCTTGTGACTCTTGGGGTTAGAATCTACAGTTGCTTCTTCTCAGAGGCAATCTACTGCTTCATTCTAACCCCTACACATGGATCTCTTTCCAAAATACATTCATTTTTTCTATATTTCTATGAGCTGTCAGGATGTTCATGCCTATAGGTCACAGGTTTCTCCTCTTTTCCTGCTAGGGAAAGAGGTCTGACCACTATCAAATGATAGTTCCTGTGCCAGCATGTATTTTTCCTTTCTATAGACTTACTACTTGGTAAGTCTTCTTCAGCTCCATTCTCTTCACCCTCTTACCACTGTAAGAGCGGAATTACTTGCTGGGGGGCTTTTTCTTCAGCCTCTCTAGTTTTTGTCACTTTCCAGTGCGGAGTTTTCCTCTCTGAGTTACCTCCCCTATTTCAGTCTTACTTTGAGGCAGCTTATCAGACATGTCCAGGGTTTTCTACTCCTGTTCTGTCTGTTCTTTCTGTTTTGAACAGTCAGATTCTTTCTGCTGTCTTGCTAGCAGCTGCCTATGCAGGAGCCTTAATGTTTGGTCCACTGGTTCTTGTCCACAAACAACCAGATTTGTCCTCCACTAACATTCTGTCTAGTCTTAGTAGTGGCTCCAAGTCAGTGCTTTCATCTATCTTGGAGATTATCTCACTACAAGCTTTCTGGATTGGTCTTCTATTTCTGCCATCTCCATTCCCCTGGGTTTGGCAGCATAGTGGGCAGAGATACTGGCTCTCTAGCAGCCAGTTCTATCTCCTCATTCTCCTACAACATGCTCTCTGCAATTCTACAGAGAAGCTTTCCACTATGGGCCCTTGCTAGAGAGCATGGGTTTTTTTTCTCCAACAGCTATCCTAGATGGTTGGAAAAGGCTTTTCAGTCATGTCTCCCATGACTAGAAGGTTCTCCTTTCTTTTACTATCTCCTTTTGATATAAAGGACATAGGCCTTCTCTTACGTAAAGGCTTAAGGAGTTGCCAGTTCCCTGCTTTGGTCCATAGCATTCCCATTTGGTCCATAGCATTCCCAATCGGGGATATGCTCTTTCTCCTTGCAGCTCATCCTCATGGTAAGAACGCATGATACTTTTTGCCCTTAAGCAGGTCAACATGGTATCTCATCTCTGTGTCTTCTGTCTACTTACCATGCTAGAGTCCTGGAAGACTCGGGACTTGCTGACTGCAGATTGATATTTTCCTCTGTTTTTCATGTAACCATCCTGGTTATTTCACTAGCTAGCATCCTTGCAGATCATAACCAGGGGGAATAGATTCTCTATATATCTTCTCAAGTAGGTTCCACCTCCTTGTTATTAGATGAATCTTTCCTCTCCACATATCCAATGTGAATACCATGCTGTAGGCATATCTCTGTCTGTTTAATTGCAGACACCCATATTTAGGCCTACATATTCATATTTATCTTTTGTGTGTATTTTATGCCCCTCCATATCTCACTATAGATATATTCTTATATGTCTATCTATATATGTCTGTATGTATGTCTGTATGTATATATGTATGTATATATGTATGTGTGTATCTGTCGAGATATTTCATTATAGATGTGTCTCCACATACTTATCTATCTGACTGTCTATGCTCATATAGCTATATGTTTCTGACAGAGGGGCTTTACCCATACCTATGCTATCCAGCAGGTTTGGGGTTCTACGCACACAACCACTCCTGTGGTAGTTAACAATTTTTATACCATAACCTAAGGGTTTAGGTACCTCTGAAGCTCTCCGTGCCCAATATCTCTCCTAGCTTACCCCAGTTAGGAGAGACATTGTGGATCTTCAGTTAATCACAGGCTTTAAACGCCTCAGGCATTTGTCCTCTCTTTTTGGGATACAAGGGGTTCCCATACCCTTTCTCCCACAAGGACTGTGCCTGTTTGTCCAAATCGGTTAGCCTTTCTCTTTTTGCTCCTAAGAGTGAGCCACTCTGCCGCCAAAAGAGTTAGGTTTTTGTCATGCAGCCTTCCGCTGAAGGCCCACCGTTTTTGTACTACCCCAGTTTTTCCTACTGGGGTTAACTGTTACCTTTCAGAATTCTGACCTCCACTGTTTTCCTACAGGTTTATTACCTCCACTTTACAGTGAGGTCCTCTTCACGGTTCCTCTACTGGGTTCCCCAGTAGATCCATGAACCTCCATACTTCTGTGAAATCCTGTCAGGGGAGGTCCATATTGCAATATTCTTTGCAATATCATTGATGACAATCATCATCCACACATGGACTCCTTCTCTGCAGTCCTGTGCTAGGTTAGTTGTTCCACAGCATCTTTCTTTCTTCCTTCAACTCCTACCCTCCATCCTCAGGATGCCTGGTGTTCTGGGAGATAGCATGTTCTAACCTATGACATGCTGGGACTCCAGGCATCTCAGCTTGGGAGTCCCCATATGTGAAGACTCATTCCTGCTTGTTCCTGGAGATAGCACAGTTACTTACCTGTAACAGGTGATCTCTGGGAACAGCAGGAATAAGTCTTCACAACCCACCCACCTCCCCAGGAGTTGTCTCTCTATCTTTCCTTTCCTCTCTCTCTCTCTTTGTCTCAGCTTTAAAACTTAACTGAGGAGAGGCAGTTGGGAAAGGTGGGAAGGCAGCATGCAGGCGTGCTGGGATGCTTCCAAAAGCTCTTGATTGGACGCTGGGAAGCGTTCCCGCACAGACTCTGTCGGTACCGACGTACCCATATGTGAAGACCTATTCCTGCTGTTCCCAGAGATCACCTGTTACAGGTAAGTAACTGTGCTGTACCAGAGCTGAACTTTTGCAAGATTCATCTCTTTCTCCTCAATGCAGAATGTCCCCTCCTGAGGATATGTCTTTTCATGATTTTGTACGTGATATGGCAAAGGGACTTGCCATTACAGTAGTACCAGAAAAGGAGCCTAGAGCAGAAGAATTGAGAATTCTTCAATATCCTTTGGCTCCAAAGGAGGCAGCTATGCCTCCTATACACCAGATCTTACATGATCTAATGTTAAGAATGTGGGAAGCTTCTTTTAACAGTATCTCCACATTCTAGACGTCATGACACTATGTATCGAGTACCACCTTGCCCAGGGTTTCAGAAGACTCAGTTACCACAGCATTCTATGGTGGTAGAGTCCGCCATAAAGTGGATTAAGAGTGCTAAATGACACTCTTCCAATCCACCAGGTCGTGAGTCTAGAACACTGGATGCCTTCGGTAGTCAATGCTTTCAGTCCTCCATGCTATCAGCAAGAATCAGTTCCTATATATTATACATGGGAATGTTTCTTGAGCAGGTTACAAAAGACTTGGAGCTTTTGAACCCTTTTCTTCAAGAGGATAAACGGACAGATTATTTGGCTCTGGTCAAACATGCTCAAAATGTCTCTAAGTTTATGAATCGTGCTACCTTTGACTGTTTTGAATGTATTAGCAGAACCTCTGCTATATCCATAGGAGCATGTCGTATTGCCTGGCTCCAAGCTTCAGACTTGGAGGAATGTGGGTGCAAGATAAGCTGGGTAACATTCCTTGCACAGGAGAAAATCTCTTTGGCAAGGATTGGCAACTTAAAGCTAATGAAATTGACACTGCTAATACAACTTTAGACAGGTTGTCAAAATCTACAGCTAACCCAGCTAAGAAAAAGGTTTTCAAAAAAACTTTTTTCTCTAAAAAGAAATAATTATATCCATCTTCCACCCAGCAAACACATGTTCCCCAGAAGGGGCAACAACATACTAGACAAAGAAAGACACAAGCTCAGAAGGCTCAGCAGCCTCAGCAGACCCAGCCTCCTCAGGGTCTTTGACTGTTGTCTAGAGAACTTAGCCATTCTTCCTGTTCTAAGCCCAGAACCTTTAAATATTCCAGGCTGTATTTGCCATTTTGCCAAAAGATGGCAACAAATCACTTCAGAAAATTGGACTCTATCTATAGTGAGTCTGGGATGCAAGCTTCATTTCCTCAGCTTGCCCCCATCCACGTTAATAAAACAGTTCAAATATCATCAACCGCTCTCAAACCTGTATGGCAAGAGGTCACCACTCTTCTGGCCCAAGGGGCTATAGAAAAGGTTCCAAGGTCCCAGCAGGGCACAGGATTCTATTCCCCCTATTTTCTCATGCCAAAGAAGTCAGGGGGACTAAGACCAATCCTGGACCTCAGAGAACTCAACAAATATTTAGTCCGAGAAAGGTTCAAGATCTCCCTTGGCACTCTTCTTCCATACCTTCACGAACAAGATTGGCTATGTTCTCTGGATTTAAGGAATGCTTACATGCATATCCTTATTCATGCAGATCACAGAAATTTCCTTTGATTCCTAGTCAAGGGAAGACATTTTCAACACAGGGTCCTTCCTTTTGGGCTGGCATCTGCTCCAAGGGTCTTCACAAAATGCATGGCAGTAGTAGCAGCATTCATGAGGGCTCTAGGAATTTTTGTCTTCCCTTACTTAGACGATTGGCTCATTCGAGCACCGTCAGCTCCAGAGGCAAGTCATGCTCTTTCCTGAGCAATGCAAATACTGCAGTACTTAGGATGGATCATAAACCTTCCAAAGTCCCAGCTCACCCCATCTCAATCCCTCGAGTTAATAGGGGCTCGCTTGGACACACAGCAGTCAAAGGCTTTCCTTCCTCAGCCTCGCTGTCTGCGCATCACCAAACTAGCATATCAAGCAGTGTTACAAACCTTCCTCACTGCCCGACAGATGCTTTGACTTCTAGGACACATGACATCTACAGTCCATGTGATTCCTTATGCACACCTTCATATGCGAGCGGCCCAGTGGACCTTGGCTTACTAATGGTCCCAGGCCTCAGGATGCCTGTCAGACAAGATCAGAGTTACCACACGCCTGATTGCGTCTCTGCATTGGTGACAATTTCTGGAAAACCTTACAGTAGGCTCTCCTTTTCAGCAGCCCCTACCTCAGGCTGTCCTGACGACAGATGCATCCAAGTTGGGTTGGGGAGCCCACTTGGGCAATTTGTCCACACAGGGTCTCTGGACCCCACAGGAGGCTTCTCTTCAAATAAATCTCCTAGAACTAAGGGCCATTTCCAATGCTATTCGAGTCTTTTGCTTTCATCTCGTAAGCAAAACAGTTCTGGTGCAAACCGACAATTAAGTGGACATGTTTTACCTAAACAAACAAGGCGGGACGGGCTCTCTACAATTATGTAGCGAAGCTTTGCAACTGTGGGCCTTTGCCAGAGAGCATCACATTCATTTGCTGGCAGTATACCTTCCAGGCATTCAAAATGTTTGGGCGGACAGGCTCAGTCGAGTCCTGTTGCCACACGAGTGGTCTCTCCACTCATATCAACTTTCCCGAGTGTTTCAAGTCTGGGGAACACCAGACATAGACCTCTTTGCAAATCCACAGAATGCCAAACTTCCCCGGTACTGTTCCAGACTGCCAGCTCAGAATTGTCAGGCGAGGGATGCATTTCTGCTCCATTGGGGCCAGGATTTTCTCTATGCCTTCCCACCAATTCCCCTAATTTCCAAAACCTTATTCAAACTCCAGAGAGACAGAGGTCGCATGATACTCATAGCTCCCTGCTGGCCAAGGCAAACATGGTATCCTCTTCTCTTAGGTCTCTCTCGAGCCACTCCTCTGGAGTTGGGAGTGCTCCGAATCTTCTGTCCCAGAACAACGGATCCCTACTGCACCCCAATCCCCAGTCCCTTCATCTCAAGGCCTGGCTACTCAAGGCGTAGAACTTCAAGATCTAGGCCTTTCACAACAAGTGAAAGATATTCTTTTGGCTTCCAGAAAACATTCCACAAGGTGTTCTTACGCTTTTAAGTGGAAGAGGTTCTCAATCTGGTGTTCCCAGAGGGGACTTAGTCCAGAAGGGTCTCTACCGGTACCAAGAGAGGATTATCTCCTTCACTTATCAGCTTCTGGTCTCAAGACCAATTCTGTTAGGGTCCATCTTGGTGCTATTGCTGCATCTCATAAACCCTTTGATGGACAACCAATTTCCTCTTATCCTCTTGTTTCAAGATTTATGAGGGGTCTCCTTTTAACTAAACCCCCCATCAAACCACCTCCGGTGGCATGGGATCTTAATATTGTTCTGGGTCAACTCATGAAGCCACCCTTTCAACCTTTAGCTACTTCGGAGCTAAAGTTTCTTTCATGGAAAGTCATTTTCCTAATTGCTATCACTTCTGCAAGACGCATTAGTGAACTGCATGCTTTAGTGGCTGACTTGCCTTATACGAGGTTTCATCATGACAAAGTAGTCTTGAGGACTCATCCTCATTTTATGCCAAAGGTGGTATCACCTTTTCATTTAAACCAATCGGTTTATCTTCCAGTCTTCTTTCCTAGGCCTCATGCCTCCAGTGTGGAAAGAAATCTTCATACCTTAGATTGTAAACGAGCTCTGGCTTTTTATCTTCAGAGAACTCGGCCATTTAGAAAGTCTTCTCAGCTTTTTCTGGCTTTTGACTCTAGTCCTTTAGGATTCCCAGTCTCTAAAATAACTCTAAGTGGATTGCAGACTGTATTTCCTTTACCTATCAGAGTATATCGAAATGATAGAGCTGATCAAATTGGTGGAGGGGTTGCGCTCTGTTAGAGAGGGCATTGAGTCAGAAAGGATTAAAGTTTTGCAAGAAACAAAATTTGCTGTAGAATCTCTATGGATTGAAATTCCATGTAAAAAGGGGAAGGCGATGGCAGTGGGGGTGTACTATCGTCCGCCTGGCCAGAATGAACAAATGGATGATGAAATGCTCAAAGAAATCAAGGAAGCTAGCAAAAGTTACAGTGCAGTAATAATAATGGGTGATTTCAATTACCCCGGCATCGACTGGGTCAGTGTCACAACAGGACATGCTAGGGAGATAAAGTTCCTAGATGAAATAAATGACTGCTTCTTGGAGCAGCTGGTTCATGAACCGACCAGAGGGGAAGCAATATTAGACCTAGTCCTTAGTGGAACACCAGATGTAGTGCAAGAGATAAGGGTGTTGGGGCCACTTGGCAATAGTGATCATAGCATGATCGCCTTTGATTTAATTAGTGGAGGAGGGATAGTAAGGAAATCCACAGTACTACCCTTTAACTTTCGAAAGGGAGACTATGATAGAATGAGGAAAACAGTTAAGAAAAAACTAAAAGGAGCAGTTGCAAAGGTTAAAGACGTACATCAAGCTTGGGTGTTGTTGAAAAATACTATCTTGGAAGCCCAGACCAGCTGTATTCCATGCTTTAAGAAAAGTGGAAGGAAGTCCAAAAAATTGCCAGCATGGTTTAAAGCTGAGGTCAGAGAGGCTGTTGTTGCCAAAAAAGCATCTTTCAAGAAATGGAAAAAAGAGCCAAATGATGAAACCTGGAAACAGCACAAGCACTGGCAAGTCAAATGCAAGGCATTGATAAGGCAGGCAAAGAGAGAATTTGAGAAGAAGCTTGCTGCGGAAGCAAAAACGCGAAATAAAGACCTTTTCAAGTACATTCGTAGCAAAAAACCCGTGAGAGAGTCAGTTGGTCCATTAGATGATAAAGGGGTTAAAGGAGCACTAAGAGGTGACAAGGCGATAGCGGAGAGACTGAATGAATTCTTTGCTTCGGTCTTTACTGAGGAAGATGTGGGGATGTTACCCACGACTGAAGTGGTATTTAAAGGTGTGGAAGAATTGAAGGAAATATTGATACATCGGGAAGATGTCCTACAACTATTAGATAAACTGAAGAGTAGCAAATCACCTGGGCCGGATGGTATACATCCAAGGGTGTTGAAAGAACTGAAATTTGAGATTGCAGACCTGCTATCAGTAATCTGTGAACTATCATTAAATCATCTCTAATACCTGAGGATTGGAGGATCGCCAATGTAACACCAATTTTTAAAAAGGGTTCGAGGGGTGATCCGGGAAACTACAGACCGGTGAGCCTGACATCAGTACCGGGAAAAATGGTAGAAACCATCATAAAGAATAAAATTACTCAGCATATAGATAGTCATGACCTAATGGGAGACAGCCAACATGGCTTTAGACAAGGAAGATCTTGTCTTACTAATCTGTTATGTTTTTTTGAAGGAGTGAATAAACAGGTGGACAAAGGTGAGTCGGTTGATATTGTGTATCTGGACTTTCAGAAAGCCTTTGACAAGGTCCCTCATGAGAGACTTTTGGCAAAACTAAAGAGTCATGGGATAGGAGGCAGTGTACTACTGTGGATCAGGAACTGGTTAAAAGATAGAAAGCAGAGGGTAGGGCTAAATGGCCAATTTTCCCAATGGAGAAAGGTGAATAGTGGTGTACCCCAGGGATCTGTGCTGGGTCCGCTGCTTTTTGACATATTCATAAATGACCTGGAAAGTGGAATAACGAGTGAGGTTATCAAATTTGCTGATGACACAAAACTATTTAAAGTTGTTAAAACCCAGGAGGATTGTGGAAAATTGCAAGAGGATCTTGATAAATTGGAAGACTGGGCATCAAAATGGCAGATGAAATTTAATGTGGAGAAGTGCAAGGTTATGCACCTAGGGAAGAACAACCCAAACTATGGTTACACGATGCAAGGTTCCACATTAGGAACCACCACCCAAGAAAAAGATTTAGGCGTCCTTGTGGATACCATGTTAAAACCCTCGGCCCAGTGTGCAGCGGTGGCCAAGAGAGCAAATAGAATGCTAGGTATGATAAGGAAAGGAATGGAAAATAAAACAAAAGATATTATAATGCCTCTATATCGTTCCATGGTGAGACCGCACCTTGAATATTGTGTGCAATTCTGGTCGCCATATCTTAAAAAGGATATAGCAATTTTAGAAAAGGTTCAGAGAAGAGCCACCAAAATGGTAAAGGGGATGGAAGGCTACTCCTATGAAGAAAGGCTAAAAAGGTTGGGGCTCTTTAACCTGGAAAAGAGACGGCTGAGGGGAGATATGATAGAAGTCTATAAATTAATGAACGGAGTGGAACGGGTAAACGTAGATCGATTGTTTACCTTATCAGAATATAGAAAGACTAGGGGACATGCAATGAAGCTACAGGGTAAACTATTTAAGACTAATAAAAGAAAATATTTTTTCACTCAACGTGTAATCAAACTCTGGAATTTGTTACTGGAGGATGTAGTAAAGGCTGTTAGTGTAGCTGGGTTTAAAAAAGGTTTGGACAAGTTCCTGGAGTAAAGGTCCATAAACCATTATTAAGAAGGGACCCAGGATATCAATGCTTGAACCAATACAAGCATTGTGGAACCTGTGTCCCTTGGGGAAACTGCTAGGTACGTATGACCTAGATTGGCCACTGTTGGAAACAGAATACTGGGCTTGATGGACCTTGGTCTGACCCAGTATGGCATATCTTATGTTCTTATGTTCTTATGTAAAGGAATCCCTCTTGAAGGCCATGTTGCGGCTCACAATGTTAGAGCCATGGCAGCCTCAACAGCTAATTTTCGGTCAGTTGATATTGATGAGATCGGCAAAGCAGCAACTTGGGCTTCTGTTCATACTTTCACTGCCCACTATTGTTTGGACAAGGACTCCTGTCGGGATGCCTTGTTCGGTCAGGCTGTTCTACAGCATCTCTTCCATTCCTAGATCAACTCCTTCCCACCATCCACTCTTGGATGCCTGAGGTCCCTGGGAGGAAGCGTGGCCCATCTTACTTAGATCCGCAACGTGCTGGAGTCATCCCTAGGCATTTTAGCTGGGGAGTCCCCATATGTGAAGACTGCACAGCGGAGGTGTTGAAGAAAGCTCTATAGGTGATGGCGAGTATCTTGAACTTGATTCGAGATGCTATCTACCGCCCACTGAATGTGTAGGACAAAACCAATCAGGAAGAACAGTTAAACAAGGACCAACCAATCGGCACAAAAGTCCAAACAGCCAATCACTTGAATAGAGTAAATGTAGGCATAGCCTACTATTAAAGATATCACCCAATCATTTTTGCATGAACAGCAGCGTTGACCAGAACCAATTAGATCAGAGTCATCAAGTCATTATTAAGATTCAGACCCTTGGACTCAACAGAGTGTAGCTTAAACATCCACATGTGTTCTCGCTTATTAAGTCATCACTCTAGGTTACCCCCTTCCAACTAGGGAAAACACGATCAAGAACCCACCAGCGAATGTCAGCCACAGTATGTTTGATTTGAGTCAAATGGTCTACTAGTGGTGCAGAATCTACACCAGTTACAATGCAGCTCTTACTCTCCTTCAACTGCGTATGTATTCTTCATTTGGTGCAATCCACCTAATCATGTAAGTAACCTAAAAGGATTTGCAGTCTGAGTAGTGATGCTATGATAAGGTGATCCATCCATCCATATGGCAACAAGAGTCATCAGTAATGACTGATCTGCACCAGGAGCAAGTGCTACAAGCATATCATCTACGATGTACATCAGATTTATGGTGCCTGAAGACCTCTCTGATGAGAACAAGAAAACATGAGATAAGCACAAGAGAACCTCCGGTGGAAGGGGGGCGAGGAGGTCACAAACACTGGCTCGTAGGAGGTCACAAACACTGTCTGGTAAATCTGCACAACATTTGTCAGGCCCTGCTGTATAGGACTGCCCAGAACACATCTTTTCTATATCTCTGCTTGCTGCTGTCTCTACATATAAATAGCACCTATTCTAAAATCACTAATTATACTTAAAGGTTGATTTACACACAGCCACTCTGTATACTTTTTAAGCATGTGTGAAAAAGTCCTCATAAAATAGTATGGCAAGTTAGTGCATGTGTACTTTTATAAGTCTGTGTAGGCATTCCGGGGGTGTAGTTTTTGCCGATCATAAGAACATAAACACCATACTGGGTCAGACCAAGGTCCATCAAGCCCAGAATCCTGTTTACAACAGTGGTCAATCCAGATCACAAGTACCTGGCATGCTCCCAAAAAGGCACACAGATTCCACAATGCTTTGAGATTTTGAAGATAACTCTGTATAGTGGTACATGCTCACCCATTTAAAACTATGCCAGTATTTTATAAAAGATTTGGTGCTGGGGCAAGCAGAGGATTTCTTGGGTTCTCTTTAACAATGGTTTATGAACCTTTCCTCCAGCAACTTGTCCAAACCTTTTTTAAACCTAGATACACTAACAACCTTCACTACATCCTCTGGTAACGAATTGCAGAGTTGGATTATGCATTGAGTGAAAAAAATATTTTCTCTTAGTAGTCTTAAATGGGTTACATTGTAGCTTCATTTCTAATTTTGATGGTGTAAACAACTGATCTATGTTTGCCCGTTCCACTCCATTCATTAATTTATTTAGCTATACCATATCTCCCCTCAGCCATGTTTTTTCCTGTTTTGAAAAGTCCTAACCTTTTAAGCCTTTCCCTCATAGGGGCATACTTCAATTCCCTTTAACATTTTGGTGGCTCTTCTCTGTATCTTTTTCTAATTCTGCTATATCCTTTTTAAGATATGGCGACCAGAATTGCACACAATATTCAAGGTGCTGTAACACAATGAAACAATACAGAGGTATTAAAATATCATTGGTTTTATTCTCCATTCCTTTCCTTACAATTCCTAGCATTCTATTTGCTTTCTTGGCCATGATAACACTTAAATCTTTTTCATGGTTGGTGATTCCTAATTTGGAACCTTGCATCGTCTAAGTGTACTTTGGGTTGTTTTTTTCTAGGTACATAACTTTGCACTTGTCCACATGAAATTTCATTTGCCATTTGGATGTCCAGTCTTCCAATTTATCAAGGTCCTCTTGCAATTTTTCACAATCCTCTTGTGTTTTGAACAACTTTGAATAATTTTTGTGTCATCTGCAAATTTGATCACCTTGCTCGTTATTCCTATGTCCAGGTCATTTATTAATATGTTAAAAAGCAGAGGGCCCAGCACAGATCCCTGGGGTACTCCATTATTCACCTTTCCCCATTGAGAAAATTGCCGTTTAGCCCTACTCTCTGCTTTCTATCTTTTAACCATTTCCTGTTCCACAATAGTACACTGCCTCCAATCTCATGACTTTTTAATTTGTTCAGTTGTCTCATGAGGGACCCTGTCAAAGGCTTTCTGAAAATCCAGAAAAACTATATCAACCAGCTCACTTTTATTTACCTGTTTATTCACAGCTTCAAAAAGATAGATTAGTAAGATAAGACTTTCTTTGGTGTTAAATTGTCCACTCTCCAATCTTCAGGTACTACAGATGATTTTAATGATAACTCAAAGATTACACAGGTACACTACCAAAAAACTGCCTCCAGTTTTGCAACTGATTCCTATAGATTTTGGGGTGCTGAATCCAGGAAAAATAGCCAAAATGTTCCATCACGTCACGTTTTCTTGCAAAATTAGATTTCTTACCCATATAAGGAATGTTCATATAATTTATTTTTAGCCGACTGCAGTTTATTTTCTTGGCCCAAAATAGAGGTTGTAATGGTTAACTAACTAGAAAACACTCCCTCGTGATATTTTAGAGTGTTTTGTATTCATTTTATACATTAACAGGACAATTGGGAGGCGGGGGGCTAAATCCAGTACTCGCGCTGGCGCATGTTCTTTCCTGTTCGCCTCGCCTCGTTCGCTCGCTCAAACACGGTGGTTGCGACATGAACGTTCCTGTCAAATTTCAGTTTCTTGCAAGTTCATTATTACCTTTTGTTTGCTCAGTCGTAATCCAGCTTTATTCCGAAGTGGTTCACTACAGTTGTAGTTTGCAGTGCTGTGTATTTGTGATGGCTCACAGAGCCAGAGGTTGCGTCAACTCTCCGGACAGTTTTTGTTTTATTTGTGGGGAATATACCATGAAAAAGCGGCAGAGGAACATTTCTGCATTTATTAAAGTATATTTCGCCTATTTCGGTTTGAAGTTAGGCGATCAAGACAAACCGTGGGCTCCTCACAAAGTGTGCAAGACATGTGAGGAAGATCTACGCTTATGGATGAAAGGTAAAAAACAAGCATTTTGTTTCGGAATACCTATGATGTGGCGTGAACAGAGACCACAGCAGTGACTGCTATTTTTGCTCTTGCATTGTGAAGGGATACAACTTAAAAATAAGAACGTAATAAGTTACCCCAACTTTTCCCTCAGCAATTAGGCCTAGGCCTCATAGCAACGAAGTACCTGTGCCTGAACCACCAAAATCTTTGGATCATATTTGTGTGGACGGTTCTGATCATGATGAGACTCATCAGATGGCTTTTCCCGATGAGTCCAGTACTTCCGAGTTTGAAACTGAACCAGATCCGAAACCTGAACTTTTCCTCTCAAGCTGAATTGAATGATTTAGTCCGGGATTTAGGACTCCCAAAAGATGCTGCCCAACTGCTAGGTTCTCGGCTTAAACAGAAAAATCTATTGTCACCAGGAACAACTTTTTATTGGTACCGCAACCGTGAGACACAATTTTTGAAGTATTTCAGCAAAGAGGAAGATTTGGTATTTTGCAACGATATATACGGAGTGATGGAAAAGTTTAAACTCAAGTATGATCCTGCTGAATGGCGGCTGTTCATTGATTCGTCAAAAGACAGCATAAAAGGTGTTCTTCTTCATAATGGCAACACATTCGCTTCGGTTCCTATTGCTCACTCTGTTATTCTCCAAGAAAAATACGAGAATTTGGCCCTGATTCTTCAGAAGATTCGTTATGATGAGCATAAGTGGATGATTTGTGGAGACTTTAAAATTCTATCCATGCTATTAGGGCAGCAATCCGGTTTCACCAAATATCCCTGCTTCCTTTGCTTGTGGGATAGCCGGGCCCGCGACCTACACTGGGGGAAAAAAGACTGGCCAATTCGGGAGTATTTGAGACCCGGTGAGAAAAATGTTCTTCATGAGAGCTTGGTACCTCGTGATAAAATTCTATTACCACCTCTCCACATTAAGTTGGGTCTCATTAAGCAATTCATCAAGTCCCTTCCAAAGATGGTGAGTGCTTTCGGTACCTTTGCTCAAAGTTCCCCCGACTTTCTGAAGCAAAGCTAAAGGAAGGAGTGTTTGTTGGCCCTGATATAAGGAAACTCATTTCAGATGGAGCATTCGCTGAAACGATGTCTGAGAAGGAAAAAGAAGCCTGGGATTCCTTCAAGGATGTTCTCAAATTCTTGGGGAACAGGCGGGATGAGAACTATAAGGATATTGTTGCCAGGATGCTCAATGCCTTCAAAGAACAAGGCTGTAACATGAGCCTGAAAGTCCATTTCTTGCACTCCCATGTGAACTACTTTCCCGAAAACTTGGGGGCGTACAGTGAAGAACAAGGTGAAAGGTTTCACCAGGACATCAAGGACGCAGAGAGAAGGTACCAAGGAAGATGGAACACCACTATGATGGCTGATTTCTGCTGGTTGCTGCTGTGGGAAACCCCAGATGAAAAATACGCCAAGCAGCACACCAAGAGAAGCATTCGGGGGAAGAAGAAACGGGCTCACCAGGAGATTGATTGACCCAAGAATGACTTTAAAATCTAAACTGTGTTGACAAATATCGTGTTTTTACTAAACTTTGAAATAAAAATTTGCTAGTTATCACCACAGTGTCGGATCTCATTTATTAGAATTTTATTTTCACACCATCTGGTGTTTGTCTTCATGTATTGCAATGGTGCGGTTTGCGTTTTCTATTCTTACATACATACCTGTACAACATTTTTTGCACATTTCTTTGCTTTGCTTTGTGTCTAACCTCGCTCTTATATGCTCAGTGTTTGTGCACATGTATGTGGCTGTTTTAAGTGCAGACAATTTTGCTACCATCACAGTGTGTTTTGTTGACATTACTCTATTCTTATGTGCTGCCTTGTTACAATTTTCTTTATTCTTATTTGAATAACTCCTAAACAATTAGTATAAAGAATTCATCCAAGAAACTTTTATCTCGATCGCACTCAATCTGAAACGTTCACCTCAAACTGCTAACCCAATGTAGCAAAAAATCTGTACGTGATGGAGCAAATTGGTTACCAGATTTGGATTCAGCGCACCAAAAAACGTAAAAATCAATCGAAACATTAGAGGCAGTTTAAAAAAATTTTTTTTAGTGTACCTGTGTTATTAATAGAACTGAAATATAAGATTTCAGATCTTTCAGCACTCTCTGAATGTATACCATTCTGTCCAAGTGATTTACTACTCTTCAGTTTCTCAAATAGTTGTAAAACATTTTCCCTGTTTATCGATATTTATTTGAATTCTTCTGATATATCATCTTTAAATATAATTTCAGGCATGGGTAACTTCCCTATATCATCTTCAGTAAAGACCAAAGCAAAAAATTCATTCAGTCTCTCTGCTCTAGCCTTTGGTTTTTTTTTTTAAATTTATTTCTTTTTTATACCATGCTATTTAGAATCAATGTGGTTTACATGTATACTAACACAGGTACTTTTTATTCCCTTGTCCCCAAAGGGCTCACAATCTAAGAGTACCTGAGGCAATGGAGGGTTAAGTGGCTTGCCCAAGGCCACAAGGAGTGGCCATGGGACTAGAGACCCCCAGTCCCTCCGGCCTGAAGTTGCTTGTCCCCATGCGGGAACTGAACACCCGACCTTCTGGCCTGAGGTAACCTGTCTCAACCACTGAGCCACTCCTCTCCTTCAGTGCTCCTTTTACCTCCTGTCATCCAAAGGTCCAACTGACTCTCTCATAGTTTTTTTTTTCTCTGAATGTACTTGCATTTTTATTATGTGATTTTTGCTTCAACAGCAAGTCTTTGTTTTTCAAATTCTCTTTGCCTACCTTATCAGTGTCTTGCATCTAACTTGCTAGTGCTTATGTTTCCCATTCTTGTCATTTGGCTCCTTTTTCCATTTCTTGAAAGATACTTTTTGGCTACAACAGTCTCTCTGACCTCGCTTTTAAACCATGTTGGCAGTTTTGTGGCCTTCCTTTCACTTTTCTTAAAGCAGGGAATGCATCTGGTATAGAATTCCAAGATAGTATTTCTAAACAACACCCAAGCTTGATGTAAATCTAACCTTTGCAGCTGCTCCTTTTAGTTTTTTCTTAACTATTGTTCTCAGTTTATCATAGTCTTCCTTTTGAAAGTTAAAAGATAGTACTGTGGATTTCCTTGCCATCATTCTTCCATTTATTAAATCAAATGCAATCGTTATGATCACTATTGCGAAGTGGCCCCAAATCTCTTGTACCAAATCCTGTGTTCCACTAAGAACTAGGTTCAAAATAGCTTCCCTTCTTGTTGGTTCATGAACCAGCTGCTCCAAGAAGTAGTCATTTATTTCATCTAGAAACTATCTCCATAGCACGGCCTGATGTTACACTGGCCTAGTCGATACTAGGTGATTTCAATTACCCCAGTACTACTGTGTTGTAACTTTTTGTTAGCTTTCCTGATTTCTCTTAGAATTTCATCATCCATCTGTTCATTCTGACCATTTGGTCAGTAGTACACCTCTACTGTCATTGACTTCTGCTTTTTACATGGAACTTCTATCCATAGAGATTCTACAGTGTATTTTGTTTTCATGCAAAACTTTAATCCTATGTGACTCAATGCCATATCTAACATAGAGCACAACCCCTTCCCAATTTGATCTACCATATCATTGCGATATAGTTTTGTACCCAGGTATCACAGTGGCCCCATAGGTTGTCGTCCTCCTAGCCGGTCTCTGAGATGCCGATCATATCCAACCTTTCATTTAGTGCCATACATTCTAACTCTCCCATCTTATTTTTTAGACTTCTAGCATTTGTTTTTAGGCTTTTGAGGTTCTATTTTATTCATATTATTCTGGTTATCAGTTGATGGGATAATTTGGAATCGTTCGGCTATGTACTTAAGAGAATATGGGTTAATTTTATCTTTATTGTAACATCTCTGTCGGGATGCCCTAATATCCCTCCTTTGCTAGTATCCATCAAGGATACATCCTTCTGAGCCATGTGCTCTTGGGCGACTGTCAGCTTTCCCCTATTATCTAGTTTAAAAGCTGCACTGTCTCCTTTTTAAAGATTAATGTTAGCAGCAAGGTTCCATTTCAGTTATGTTGGAGCCCATCCCTTCGGAAAAGCCCCGCCCTTCCTCAGAATTTTGTCCAATTCCTAACAAATCCAAAACCCTCTTCTTTGAACCATCGTTTCATCCACTTATTGAGATTCTGGAGCTTTGCCTGCCTTTTGGGTCCTGCGCTTGAAATGGGAAGCATTTCAGAGAATGCTACCCTGGAAGTTCTGGATTGCAACTTCCTACCTAAAAAGCCTAAATTTTGCCTCCAGAGCCTCTGTCCTACACTTTCCTATGTTATTGGTACCAACATATGTACCAAGACAGCAAACTCCTCCCCAGCATTATATAAATTCTTGTCTAGCTTCGCACCAGGCAGGCATGTTACCAGGTGACCCTCATTTCTACCAGTCACCCGGCTATCTACATGTCTAATGATCGAATCAACAACTGTAACAGCTGTCCTAAATCTTCCCTCATGGGCACATTGTCCTGGAGAAACCTCAGTGTGTGAGGGTTTTGCATCACCTGGAGGACAGGTCCTAGCTACAGGATCAGTTCCAGCCACACCAGGGTTAGGCGTTCCTTTCACGCAACCTCTCTCCTCCATGGCAACTGAGAGGCTGTCAAATTGGAGGATGGACTTCAATACTATGTCTCTGTAGGTCTTGTCTACATACCTCCTTATTTTCTATGTCTTCCAAGTCTGCTACTTTAGCCTCCAGAGATCGGACTTGTTACCTGAGGGCAAAGAGCTCCTTGCACCTAGTGTACACACATAAGACCCCTCTCCAACTGGGAGAAAATCATATATGTGACACTCAATGCAAAAGACTGGACAGCACTCACTTCACTGCTGGACTTCTGTCTGCATCTTAGTTTTAAGGTTTTGTTCAGCTATTTATTATCTACTTAAAGTAGCTAGGGATACTTCTACTAATACAACTATTCCTAATAAGTTTAAAGAACTTAGTTTACCTCAAGATTAATCAGTCTATTCCTGGTAAGGATAACTAGCTGATCCTGTAAGTGAATTTAAAAGTGGGATATACAGTAAATACAGCTAAATAAATAAATTTGATCACTTCTTCCCCTTTCATAGTTTTAAGAACCTATAAAGCTAAGATTATGCCTGGAGTGGGTGGGAGGAAAAGAACACTTAGTGAAAGCTTGCTTGCAACACAATGCCCTGACTTGTGCTTCTAAGGTAATCTCTTAATAATTTCTTGGGTGATTTCACACAGCCCTGATTTTGATAGAGGAAGCTTTTCAAATTACCCCTTTGAGTTGTCACTTGGCTTTAACAGCTATTTAAAGCAATTTAACTGGTCTTTTGCCCCCTAACTGAAAGGCCTCTTTGTAAAGGTCTCTAGAACACATTTGTTTCTCCTCAAATAATATTTACTCTAGTCTTCCTTCTATGGTAAGCTATACTCTAATTTGATTTAAGTTAAAAACGCCCTGCTGCTACTGACTGAGGTTTAATTTTTAAATTAAAATCTCTCTGGTGCTACTGAGTCCTGACTAAGTTAGCAAATACACTGGATTCTATAGTACACACATTTATCAGCTTTAACCCACAGAATTCCCTTTTCCCCAAGATATAGAGAATTTCCCAGAAGTAAATACTTACGTGCAGATTTCTTTCCAACAGTAGCAGTCCCTTTTGGTAGTCCTTTAAGACTCAGTTAACATATCTGGACATCTCATTCTTGATCCACAGGCTGGTCTGAACCTAAGACCCTTCTGTCTTTCACATAGATGCACTTCTCATCATCAGATTCTGTCTCTCGATTTTTATATTTCTTAAGCATTTCTCATGCAAGAGGATCCAGTTTCAAAGAAACAAATGTCTTGTCTTCAGGTAATTCAAGAAAACCCTAGAACGTCTGAAGGAATATAACTATAAGGAACACCATGGCTTGGGAGAAATGATAACAGACACACACAGACACACACCTGCTATGTCTATGTAGGGAGGAGAAAAGCCTGATATAAAACGTGTGTTTGGAATTCGGTATATGAGGATCCCAGATGAATAGCAGGGGGAGAATATGGTCCCATAGGTGAGATGCAAGGAAGTGGAAAATGGCACATCTGGTGGCTTCATATACAGGCTTGAGTGGCTGAAGGAAGGAAAAGACAGTTGGAATGAATAGAATGGAGAGCTCTGTGTGGAATATGTAGAATGGTCAGAGAAGCTAGGTGGGGACACCAATGTGTAATGGTTTGTGTACCAGGAGCAGAAGTTTGTAATGTATCCTAGATTTTATAGGTAACCAGTGGTGCTTTAACAGTAGTGGAATAACATGTTCAAATTTTGAGGTGCATGAGAGAAGCCTAACTGCAGAGTTCTGGCTAAATTGTAATCTGATAACCTCATTGAATCCAACACCACCTCCAGGATAAACTGCCCCACAGTAAAGTAAACTGTACTGTATATTATATTTACAAGTCAAAAACATGAATTAAGGGACCATCATATTAGAGCCAATGACAATCTTAGCGACCTTCATCATTCACTTTGTCATCAGTCCCAGTAAATAATCTTTTTATTGTTTTCATTGACTTGGAATTGATATATTAATGTCATTTTCATATGTTCATCCATGTCGTGTTTTTTATATATGAAATTCTCCTTCACCATGACTGCAAAGGTTTACCAAGTAACCAATTGCTTTAAATAGCCACTATTGCACAAAATATTTAAAAAGAAAAAGCAATCGCTTATCTGGACTCTGCATTCTCAGCATTCACAATACTATCTGTTCTCAGAGTCCAGCATTCACAACTTTTCAGAATTGCTGTTCATTCGATAAGCTGCTCCAATAGCTTCTTATATGCTCTGTTTGCCTCCACTTGGCCCGACTTGGTCATACTATTTCGCTTCCTGCATCAGGGGTAGGCTAATCGCTGTATTAAACAAAAAGTCTGTTGGCCTCACAAGATACAAGTAGTAGTGAATATAATATACAGTACAGTTCACTGTTTGGGCTGTTGTGGTCCTGGAGGTATTGCTAGAATCTGTTGACTTCATATAATGTCAAGACCATACTAACTGGATACTTAGCTTTAAATGTATTCCTCCATCGAGATTTTGTTTACAATGTTTTCAGTAGAAACCGGTATCTATTGATTTCTAAAAGGTTTGTATTACTTTTGATAAATTCCCACCGTTTAATTTCTCTGCCAGTTGTTCTTCACAGCCTGCTGGAGTTCCTTTGGCAAAGTCGGTTACAAATAGTGTTTAAACCCCTCAGTTGAGTGTTAGGGCTTGCAGGAGGGATGGAAAGGATATGTACCACTTTGCTTACGTGAAGTGGCATTTATGAAGGATGTCCAAGCCAAATCGGGGACATCCAGGATGGAATATGCAGAAAAACACCAGGAACGTCTGTCTCCAGCCAGTTTTAGGAACATAGACTTCCCTGACGTGGACATCTACAACAGCAGGCATATATACATATTAAGATCCTTAAGTCTATCCTCATATGCTTTATAACGAAGACCACCATATATCATGGGGTGGGACATCTATCTCATGTAAGCTAGCTTGAAGGGGCATCCAGCAGTATATCAAAATGAAAACATGAGCCCTATTCACCATACATGTTCATTGACATATTGAAAATAAACGGGATGTTAGTGTAGCTCCACACCTTTTCAGATATCTGTTCATACCCGGAGCAAGTGTAACTTTAGGTGCGACTCTGGATATCCAGAGCATTTCTGAGGTCAGGCAGAGATGTTCAGGTTCTTGGAAACACCCTTGCCACACTTCCATTCATACTTGGATGTCATCCGGCTAGAGGCATCCACAGACCCAGTTTCTAAAATGGCTTTGGAGACATGTCTGTGCTTTGGACATCTCTGTCCATTTTCAGACTTCCAAAGCACGAGTGGGGCTTCCAAAATACCCCTTAATCTTGATATCTATTGGTAATGGACAACCTAAGAATTTAGCAATGGAGCCGTAATATAAGACTAACCTTATGCTACTGTACAGCGGGAGATTACTTATCCCTTGGGGTGCTTTACAAAAGAAAACATCTTATTCACAAATGTGGTTCTCTATATATTTTAAGTTACATTTATAGTAGTTTCCATGCACAGAGATGATCTACTCCCTCAGCTGCAAGTAAAATTGGCATTACTTAAAACACAAAATACAGTTAATTGAAGAATAAATGACTTTCGGTTGTATGGTCCAGTACTGGATTAAACCCACCAATAGTTGAAAAATATGATATATTTTTATCACTATTATCTATCTTGTAACCCCCATTTCATTTCAGAGAAAAAATAAGTGGAGTTCTCCAGAGTGCTTTGCAGGTTTTCTTTTTATTACTTATGTTAAATATACCCAACATTTATTGACCAATGAAGTGTTTACAGGTATTGGATAAAATGTCTATCTGAAATTTTCCCTGGTAAGCTGAAACTCTAATGAATTTCCTAGATCATTCTATAGGGTGTTAACAATCAGGACATGCCCTTAAATAGGTTTTATATTGAAATAGGCCTTTGGATCAATAGTGGCAGCGATATTTTTTTAAACACCAGCTGCAGTGGCTAATTTAAATCTGGATATTCTGTGCTGATCTCTAGATGGTGGCCAGCACCAGCTATCCGGATTCTGCAGGCAGTGCCGGCACCATCTGTATCCCATCAATTTTCAGCACCGTTATACAGATAACTATGTGGATAACCATTTAGGAGAGCTTTTTGCTCTCTTAAACTGTCCAAAAATTGCTACTATATGGATGATTTCTTCTCTGCCCCTGCTTAATGCCCAGACCACGCCGGCACTATCCAGCACTATTCAGCGACACTGTCCACCAGCCTGTAACAGGTGATGCTGACCAGATAAGCTTTTTTGAAAAAGTGGAAGGACTGTCAGGTAAGGTTTGCCTTTTTGCAGATGATACCAAACTCTGCAATACCTCATAAAATAGTCACCCAGGAAGGTGTAGATAACATGAGGAGGGATCTAACTAAGCTTGAAGAATGGTCTAGAATTTGGCAGCTGAGATTTAATGCTAAATAATGCAGGGTCATGCATTTTCGGCTGCAGCAATCCAAGGGAGCAATAAAGTGTAGGGGGTGAGGTACTTTTGTCCACAAAAGAAGAGCAGGACCTAGGGGTGATTGTGTCTGACGAGCTTAAAGTAGCTAAACAGGTAGAAAAGGTGATGGCATAAGCTAGAAGGATGCTTGGTTGCATAGATAGAGGAACAGCCAGCAGAAAAAAGGAGGTGTTAATGCCTCTGTATAAGTCTCCGGTGCAACCTCATTTGGAGTATTGTGTGCAATTTTTGGGACCACATCTTAAAAAGGATATAAACAGGTTGGAGTCCGTGCAGAGGGTGGTTACTAAAATGGTTAGTGCTCTTCGTTATAAAGCATATGAGGATAGACTTAAGGATCTTAATATGTATATGTTAGAGGAAAGACAGGATAGAGGAGATATGATAGAAACGTTTAAATACCTCTGTGGCATAAATGCACAGGAGAGGAGAGCCTCTTTCGATTGAAAGCAAGCTCTATTATGAGGGGGGCATAGGATGAGGGTAAAAGGCGGTAGACTCAAGAGTAATATGCAAAAATATTTCTTTATGGAAAGAATGGTAGATGCGTGGAATAGTCTCCCAGTGGAGGTGGTAGAGATGAGGACAGTATCTGAATTCAAAAAAGCATGGGACAGAACAGACACAGAGGATCTCAAAAGGAAAAACCAAACAGCTTTTTGTTCTGGTCTTTTGTTATATTGTAAACCGCACTGATACTAAATAGAGCGGTATATAAGAGCCTGTAATAAAATAAATAAAAAAAGGACTATTGTAGTAGTTGATATGGAAGAGCAGACTAGATAGGCCATGTGGTCTTTTTCTGCTGTCATGTGTCTGTTTCTGTTTGTTGATAATGCAAGGAAAATAATGTTGGTATGGCAAGAGAAAAATGAAAAAGAAAACTTGTATAAGATGCTTATATAACTTTTCTACTTACTGCAGAGAAAGTAAAACAAAATGCATACCATTCTGAAAACAGTTGCTAAACGACGAATAAAACAGCATGCAATTGCATCATAACGGGAGTCGAGTTCTTTAAACATATCTGCAAAATGTCATGATAGAGTAATTGATGAGACTATAATTGTCATTTTTACATATTGGTAGTGGGATATATCTCTGTACTTTCCTCCAATATGCATGGCACTAGTTTGAATTATTTGGTCATTCTGAGGACTAAAATTGAGCCAATTATAAGACATGAGTAAATTTTTAAAGGATGTAGGCACTTAACTTTGGGAGTTAAGGTGCCTCTCTTGCTACTCCGAAAACTCACTGTGGCTAAAATTAAGAGCCTATTACCTAAAAAGTGGGTGAAGCCAGCAATGGCATTGTGTTGGGTATAAAAGGTGCCTGCCACTTATTTTCAACACTAGACACCCAATCTAGGCATTCAAATTTAGATGCAGGGATAACTGCAGGGCTGTGGAGTTGGTACACAAAACCTTCCACTCAGACTCCTTAATATCTCCAGGAACAAGCAGGAATGTAGTCTTCACATATGGGTATCGTCGGCACTGAGGGAGCTTGTGCGGGAATGCTCCCCAGCGTCCAATAGTAACGTTTTTTGGAGCATCCCTCAGCACATGCATGCTGCCTTCCCACCTTTCCAACTGTCCCTCTTCAGTTCTTCGTTTTCCGCGGAGCCAACAGGACACATATCCTGTCACCGCAGAAAATGTCTTCTTTAAACTTGTTTTCTTGTGGTCGCGTCTGCCTCCGCACGACACCTACCGGCACCGCTGGTTCTTTCTCTCTTTCTTTAAAAAATTAATTAATTAATTAATTGTTTCTCTTCAGAAACGTTTTCTTTTTGTATTAGGTGCCATTTTGGGGATTAGTCCCCATTTCTCCCAAAAGATGGAAGAACCAGCTAGTGGAACTCAGAGCAATCTATCTAGCTCTTCGAGTATTCCATGCCCAGCTCAGCTACAAGACAGTCCTAATCCAAACGGACAATCAAGTAGCTATGTTCTACGTGAACAAGCAGGGCGGAACAGGCTCTCTGTCGTTATGCAGCGAAGCTTTACGACTATGGGCCCTCGCCAGAGAGCATCAAATTCACCTTCTCGTGGTATATCTTCCAGGCATTCAAAACCTTTGGGCAGACAAACTCAGCCGAGTACTGCTGCCTCACGAATGGTCTCTCCACCTAGACCAGGTGGCCAAGATATTTCAGATCTGGGGAACCCCAGACGTAGACCTGTTTTGCAAGTCCACTGAATGCCAAACTTCCCCGGTTCTGTTCCAGGATTCCAGCTCAAAATTGCCAGGCAAGGGACGCCTTCCTTCCTCCACTAGGGGCACGACTTCCTCTATGCCTTCCCACCCATTCCTCTCATCCCCAAAACACTCTTCAAGCTTGAGAGAGACAGAGGTCGTATGATCCTCATAGCGCCACGGTGGCCACAACAAATGTGGTATCCCCTGATTCTACATCTCTCTCAAGCTGCACCTCTGGAGTTAGGCTATGCTCCAGATCTCCTCTCCCAAGAGAACGGGGTGCTATGGCACCCGAATCTCCAGTCCCTGCATCTCGGGGCCTGGTTGCTGAAAGCTTAGACCTTCAGGATCTTAACCTTTCCCAACAGGTAAAAAATATCCTTTAGGCTTCTAGAAAACCTTCCACAAGACGCTCTTACGCCTTAAGTGGAAACGTTTTACTATAGGGTGTTTACAGAAGGGGTTAAACCCCTTATGATACCTTTGGAATTGATACTAGAGTATCTACTTCATTTATCAAATTCTGCTCTAAAGACCAATTCAGTAAGAGTCCATCTTAGTGCAATTGCAGCTTCCTAAAAGCCTCTAAATGGACAAACAATTTCCTCTCATCCACTCATAACAAGATTTATGAAAGGTCTTCTATTAACAAAGCCTCCCATCAGGCCACCACCGGTGGCATGGGATTTAAACCTAGTTCTCGGGCAGCTCATGAAACCGCCTTTTGAACCTTTAGCCACTACAACCCTAAAACATTTGTCCTGGAAGGTGATCTTCCTAATTGCAATCACCTCTGCACATCGTATTAGTGAATTGCAAGCTTCAGTGGCTGATCCTCCTTATACTAGGTTTCACCATGATAAGGTTGTTCTTAGAACTCATCCACACTTTATGCCAAAGGTGGTTTCGCCTTTTCATTTAAATCAATCAATTTATCTTCCTGTATTCTTTCCGATGCCTCATGCCTCTAATGCAGAAAGGAACCTTCATACTTTGGATTGTAAAAGAGCCTTGGCTTTTTACCTATAAAGAACACATCAACATAGAAAGTCTTAACTTATTTTGCTTTTGAATCTAGTCATTTGGGACTTCCATTCTCCACGAGAACGCTGTCCAACTGGATTGCACAATGCATATCCTTTGCTTATGAGAGTCTTCCTCGTCAAGGGCATGTCACAGCTCATAATGTGAGAGCCATAACAGCCTCTATGGCTAGCCTTCACTCTGTCTATTGATGGCATTTGTCGAGCAGCCACCTGGGGTTCGGGACACACCTTTACAGCCCACTACTGCCTAGATAAAGCCTCCTGTCGGGATGCCTTCTTTGGCCAAGCTGTTCTTCAAAATCTCTTCCAGACCTAATTCAACTCCTACCCATCAACCCTGGTGGGATGCCAGAGATCCATGGGAGGAAGCATGGCCCACCTTACTTGGGTGGCAGCTTCCTGGGGCTATCTCCCTGGCATCTTCAGCTAGGGAGTCCCCATATGTGAAGACTACATTCCTGCTTGTTCCTGGAGATAGCGTAGTTACTCACCTGTAACAGGTGATCTCCGCTAACAGCAGGAATGTAGTATTCACAACCCACCCACCTCCCCTAGTAGTTGTCTCTCTATCTCTGTCTCTTTCCTCTCTCCCTCTATCCTTTCACTCAGCTACAAACTTAACTGAAGAGGGACAGTTGGAAAGGTGGGAAGGCAGTGCACATGTGCTGAGGGATGCTCCCAAAAGCGTTCCTATTGGACGCTGGGGAGCGTTCCCGTGCAGGCTCCTTCAGTGCCGACGATGCCCATATGTGAAGACTAAATTCCTGCTGTTCCCGGAGATCACCTGTTACAGGTAAGTAACTACACTTTATGGTGACTCCGACTCCTCTATCTGTAATTAGACTAATTATACATTTTCTATACTGATTGAAAGCACACAATATACAAGGCCAATTATACATCATTGCCAATGTGAATCATCAAGATACTTTGTAGCACCCTAACCCATTGAAGTTTGGGTTTAAAGGCTATAGCTATGCCGTTGTGGCTTTTTTATATTATTTATTAAAGAAGTTGCAAACATGATTGAGTAACATTAAATATAAGGCAAAACTTAGAAAATTTAAGAAAGAGGCTAAGAATTCTTCCAGGAAGGTAAAAAAAATTGCCTCTTTTATGTTAAATTTCTTTATTGAGACAAAAATATAAATGTTACACAGTTCTTAACAACCCAAAAAGGCATGTGCAGCATACTGTATAGGTTCTATACAGAGTTTATAGAACCTATAAACTCGGCTGAGTTTGTCTGCCCAAAGGTTTTGAATGCCTGGAAGATATACCACGAGAAGGCATGTGCAGCATACTGTATAGGATCTATAATATTTAAACCAAAATGGTAGATCCCCCAGCAGGAACAAGAGCACATTAAGTCGTCTCATCGTTTTTCATTTTTATGCCCCTCATCCCCTACCTCTTAGATATAAACTATTTCCTGTGTAACTATTGTTACTCAAATTTGCCATAACAAGGCATAACCAGACAGTACAAAACCGAAAGGCATAGCCAATTACAACACAAGTAATACACATTAGATTACAAAGAAACAGAGAGGCTCCCCCCAGTGAGAAAGAGAAAAAAAAAGAGAAGAGAAAAAGGGGGAACCCCCCCCCCCAGTATCCCTGAGCCGTTAAGAACAGGCCTCAAAGTCTAAGCTACGCCCGGGACCCCAAAGGACACAGGGACCCCGGGGCCCCCGATAAGCTCATACTATTGAAAGGATATAGCAACGTAATGATCCCACCCCCCGTATTCCAACTAGAACAACCCCATGATAGGTGGGCCCGGGGTGTACTCTTCTCCCGTGCCCACCACCACAAACCAGTATGGAAGCAGGGACGCTGAGTAACCCTTCCCCTAAACCCTGCCGCCCAACCCCCCCCTCACCCCCCCCCAATACCCCAACAAGTGCAATCCACTCCACATTATACGGGCGCTCGGTGGAGTCCCATAATCAAAAACAAAGAGCCTCAAAGCCCACCCAGAATCCGGCTGCGAGCATTCCTAGGTAAAGACTCTAAGTGGGGTCCCCATCCCCCCCCAAAAAACGCTGCCACCGCCCGGGATGCCCACTGGCACGACGCCCTTCCATCAAGAACACCTCATGTAGGCGCCCCCTCCACCTCCCGTATAGGGGACCTCTGACATCCAGCCATCCTTGCAGGATAGTCATTCGCGCAGTCGCTAGCACCAAACGCATCCAATGCAGTACCCCCTGCCCCACTCGGCCGATCCAGCCATCCTCCCATACATCCAAAACCGCATTCACGGCAGTAAAGTGAACAGTGGCACAGACACCCCCCAAGATAGGCAAACACCTTACCCCAAAAGGTTTGAACCCGTGTACACCCCCAGAACATATGGCCCAGTGTAGCATGTTCCTTAGCACAGCGAGGGTAGCAGTGAGAACTGGCAATCCCAGCTTTCCACGCCCGACGAGGAGCAAAATATAAATGATGCAACAATTTATACTGCATATCCTGGAAAGTCACCAACACACTAAGTAGAGGAATATTGGACAGACCATCCAAGAGCTCCGCGCCCGTCACCCGCCATTCCCACTCTCGCGTCCAGGCCCCGGTCAGGCCATCCAGATCCAGCGGTGGCACCAATTCCCATAGCATGGTGTGTAGCCAAGCTACACGCGTCCCCTGCTCCCCCCCTAGCAAAGCCACCTCAATTTCGGAGCTGACTACACCACGCAACGCCTCCTTGGGCACCGTACGGATATAACTACGCACCTGGGCATAAAGGAAAACATCCCTGCCCCTTAAAGGATACTGCTGACATAAAGAAGAGAATTCTGCCACTACTCCATCCGACGTCACCACATGCTCCAAATTCACAAGACCCAGCTGAGTCCAACGCGTAAATAAACTACCCCCAAGGCCCGGTAAAAACGCACCATTTCCCCGAATGGGGAGATATGGGGAAGAAGAAGCAACAAGCCGACGGCTAGCACAAAAATACTTCCACGCTCTGCGAACGGGGTCCAGAACGATCGTCCACAAAACTCTGTCCGGTACCTTCACCCTTGGCGCATGCAAAAGGTAATGCAAGTGGAAGGGCTGCACCGCCCCCTGTAACATCGTCATGGGGGTGTATTCTCCGATATCCCAAAGCCAATCCCGAGCATACCGTAACAAACAAGCGATATTATATCTCCGAATATCGGGAAGTCCCAGGCCGCCCAAGGACCACGGCTGTCGCAACACAGCCAGACGCACCCTGGGTCACCTCCCCCGCCAAAGAAAACGATTAATCAGCCTATCCATCTTCCGCAGGTCTGAATGCCGCAACAACAGGGGGAGCGTTCTGGAGCACATACAAAATCCGGGGAAATATCGCCATCTTGAACAAGGCAATACGACCCCCTAGAGATAACGGCAGATCTTGCCACTTATCCATACAAACCGCTATGGCAGCCAAAAGCTTAGTAACATTCAGCTGATAGAGGTCTCCCATCTGCCCCGGCACGTAAATACCCAGATATTTAAATTGCCCCCGCGCCCATTTCAACGGAAAGTCCCCCAGCCACTCCTGGTGTACTTCAGGCCCCAACAACATCGCCTCAGATTTATCCAGGTTCAATCAGAACCCGGAGGGCACCCCATATTCATAGAGCAGATTTAACAGATGTGGGAGCCCCCTCTGGGGGTCCGCAATCTGCACAAGGAGATCGTCAGCAAAGGCCGCGACCCGAAATTCCGTCGTCCCCACAATGATACCCCTGAATTGAGAGTGGGCCCGAAGCCGTATCAACAAAGGTTCCAAGGTAAGCACAAAAAGGAGCGGAGACAAAGGACAGCCCTGTCGCGTCCCTTTCTGTATAGAAAATTTGGATGTCATGTTCCCATTCACCATGATAGCCCCAATCGGGTTCGCATAGAGAAGCCGCACCACCTCCACAAAGAAACCTGTAAACCCCATTGCATCCAGGACCTGGTACATAAACCCCCAATTCACCCGGTCAAATGCTTTTTCAGCATCAAAATTGATAAGCATAGACTCCAATCGAGCCGTGTGTCCCACACAGAGGGAAATCAGTAGCCTTTGCAAACTATAAGCCGCATGCCGGCCCCGCACAAAGCCCACTTGGTCCTTATGAATCAGAGTTGGAAAAAACACCGCCAACCTATCTGCCATGATCTTCGCTAATATTTTAATGTCCACATTAAGAAGAGAAATGGGCCTATACGATCCTTCGAGAAGCGGATCTCTCCCCGGTTTCGGCAAGATAGTGACCAAAGCTTTATTCGCCTCATACGGGAAGTGACCCCGTTGTATCAAATCTTCAAAGTATCCAACAAGCGGGGCTACTAGAGCATCCCCCAGCACCTTATAAAATTCACCCCTCAGCCCGTCGAGACCAGGAGCGCGCCCGTTCTTCAAATTCCGGATACCAGCTTGTACCTCTTGGCCGGATATAGGTGCATTTAAGGTCTGCACTTGCTCTGCACTCAGGCGCGGCAAAACACATCCCGCTAAGAATTCCTGGCTCTCTATCACTCTATCTCCATCCCCAACATAAAGCTGACGGAAATACTCAAAAAAACCTTTTCAATCTCTGCCGCGTCCCTACGCAAGGACCCGTCCTGATGTCGTATCACCCCAATGTGACGTGAGCCCCCTTCTGGCCTTATCAGGGATGACATTAATTTCCCCGCCCGATTCCCATGCTGATACAATCGGTATCGGTAGTACATGAGAGATTTCTGGGCGCGCTGGTGTAGGAGCATCTCCAACTCCATTTGGACCTCCTGCAACTTGCGCCGATTTACCGCCATCCTAGTAGACGCCAGCCGCCTCCGCGCTTTGCCTAATTCGCGCTCCAGCATAAGAAAGCGCTGATTCCTGCGTTTCCGTTTTAAACTATAGTAGCTAATGATGTCCCCCCTAAGAACCGCTTTACCAGCCTCCCAAAATAGAGCAGGAGAAATCTCCGGACGATCATTAAAGTCCACATAATCCCTCCATCTATCCCTAAGGAACCCAGCAAACTGGGCATCCCCACTAAGCTCCAAGGGATACCGCCAAATTCGGTTATATCGAGGGTCACGACTACGCAGTTCCAGAACTATCATCGCATGGTCAGAAAGAACAGAGGGACCAACCTCCGCTGCCACTACCCAACTAAACAAGGACTCTGATATCAGAAAATAATCGATTCGGGACCAGGTGCCATGGGCTCGAGACATATGGGTGTATTCCCTGTCGCCAGGGTGTAAGTCTCCAAATGTCCAGCAATTTATGCGCCTCACACAGTCCCCACAGGCGCCGTGAACTCCGTCGATCTCTCCTCCCCAGTGGCCCGGATCTATCCATAGTGTCATCTAGAACTGTATTCAAATCACCGCCCAAAATTACCTGATAGCTCTCCGTGGATGCCAACTAGCGAGTCAGAGCCCGATAGAATCTGCTTCATAGGTGTTGGGTGCGTACACTGAGCATAAAGCCACTTTAACGCCATCCAGCAGTCCCCACACCATGACATAACGACCCTCCGAGTCTATTTCAACTTTTTCCTCTGTCCAAACAACAGTCTTAGCAATCAAAATGGCCACCCCGCGTTTCTTCCCCACGGCGGGAGCGCCATATACCTTAGCAATAGGGCCCTTACACAATTTTGCATGTTCGCCTGCAGATTGGTGGGTCTCCTGCAACATTATAATCCCAACTTGTTTATGTTTAAGATGCTGCAATATTTTATATCTCTTTATGGGGGAGCCCAAGCCACAAACGTTCCAGGAAGCTATCTTAGTGCCATTACCCATTATAACATCCACAGAAGGATTTCCAAGCAAGACCAAACATCTCCGTATTACGGCGAGGACCCCCCCCAGCCTAGGGTCCCCCCAAACACAATTATACCTCTCCACCCCATCACATACTCATCCATCCAAGCTAGAGCACATCCCATTCGTAACACATCCAAACACCCAGTTGCACCTGTTGCCCCCTCCCTCCCCCACATCCCAATAAGAAACGAGACCCCCCCCAATCAGGAACTTAATCCCCCCTCATCCCCTCCCCCCATCATCTCCTCCCCCTCGCAACTCCTTAACGCCCTGCCCGGCAAGCAACAGCCGCCCTGGCCCCCCAGGACCCTCCACCATTTCCGACCTCCCGCTACATGTAGAGCCCCCCCTTCCCCCCCATCTCCGAAATCCACATATACAAACAGCAGCCCCTATGACCCCTTCCAACGGACAAAGACAGCCTAACCACCAATCCCTACGCCCCCCCAATCCCAACGAAGCCAACCCGTCACCCCAATCAGTAAATTGCTGGCATCGAAAAATTATATAAAAATAATTAATAATAAAATGGCCCCAAATATCGCCACCCATCCCTCAAAGCCCATGTCCCCCAATTTATCGCAGCTCCCCTGTGAGTTATCCCCCAACAACAGAAAATTATGAACAGAAATGAAACAGCTTTAGAGAAATAAAAACCCAAAGAACAGCAAGTCGCACTGGGGACTATGGAGCCTTAGTGTGCCCAGCTAGCAAAGACCCCGCCCAACTAACTAAAGGATGAGGAGGCTGCACCCCACCATTCACTACCAGAGGTGTCCAGCAGCCCGTGTCAAGCCACTATAGACCCCCAACAACTTAGGGCATTCAACGTCTTACCCCAGAAACATCCCACCAGACGGGACCCCTGCTCAATAGACCATCCCAAAGGCAAAGGATGGAAAAGGATGGTAAATTGAAGGGAAGGGCACCAACCCGCACATTCAGAGCCCCTGCACAGCACAAAATAATACAGAAAACTCAAAGAACAGGTAAACTAACAGCCAGTGCAATAAACAGTAAAGGGGGTGCCCCCTCCCCTCCCCTCATGCATGTTCCGGGAATCCATGAGTACCTGAAAATCAATGTCCCAGCACATGAAGGACCCCAAAAGTCACCCACATTGATCACAGTAGGCCATAGCCTCCTCCAGTGACGAAAACACGCGGCGTCCTTCTGCACTGTCCACTCGGAGAGATGCGGGATAAGTCATCGTAAAACGAATGCCCTTTTCCACCAAACAACTACACACTGCTTTGTAGGCCCGATGCCGTTGTGAAACCCCAGCAGAGTAGTCCTGGAAGATTAACACGTTGCATGCAGGAGTTCCCAGCCGCCGCGATTGCCGCACCGCCCTCAAGACTCCCTCCTTCTGGGCCTCATTGAGAAAGCGGGCAATGACTACCCGGGGCCGATTATCACCAGCTTTGTACTGGCCCAGTCGATGCGCTCTCTCAACAACAATCTCCCCGAGCCCTTTCGCCAGAGGCAAATTGGCGGGCAGCCACTTCTCAAGATACTGCCGGAGATCTTTATCCTGCTCCGACTCTGCCACGCCAACAAAACGTAAGTTATTCCGTCGGCTTCGGTTCTCGAGGTCTTCTAACTTGTCGGCATGCTTTTGCAATGCTGCTTCCATCTGCTTAAGCCTAGTATCCTCGTGCTCCCGTGTGTCCTCCAAAGCGCTAATGCGCTGCTCCATCTGTTCCACGCCGCCCGTGAAGTCAGAGAACGCCTGAGCCACCGCGCTCATTTGGGATGCCAATCCTCCCAGGCGATCTTCGAGCGCAGCCACCACAGCCCTCGAGACCTCATCCACCAACACACACTGAGCAGCGGGTTCCGGGCCAGATACCTCGCTCTCCGCCATCTTAGCTTCACCACCGCGGGGCCACTCTCGCCGGGCGGATTTTGATGCCATATGGTCCCCAACCAGGCTATAGCGCTGCGTTATCCCCCTCCAAGGTAGGATTAATGCTTCCCCAACTCGATCCAAGCTGGGGAGCTACGGGCAGCAGGTCAAATATGGAGGGGGGAAAGAACGAGCTCTGGAGCTAAGAAGGAGCCGTCCTTCCTAGACCACCATGCCACCGGAAGTCCAAAAATTGCCTCTTTTAAAAGAGAGAAATTCATTTAGGTACATAACCCTTCCTTTTCGAGACTAAAGCATTGTTTGAATATAAAATTTAAATGAATGGAATATGTAAGATTACATTAAATGAAATAAAAAATTATATTGTAAAAGCTAGAAAACTTTATCCCTTGAAAAGTTATTAAAGAAACATATCTATAGAATTGGGCTTAAATCAAAAATTCAAATCCAAAATTTACAACCAACTTGTTCTTAGAAACAGAATTGCTTCTGCCAGATCCTTCTTTATAGAAACCCTTAAATATGTTTTGATGATTTTCAGTGCAGAAACAGCCTTTCAACACTGACTTGGGTGGGTGGCATTGCTGTTAAAGTTCTAGCTACATCACTAATAACCTCTGGATAAGCAGGGATGATTTCTTCTATAGTCAATTTCGATGTGCGGTCATACTTTTCAACAACTTCTAATCCATTTAAAAAACTCTTCTTGAAATTTCTTTATTTGGACATCTACTGGTTGGTTTTTTTCCAAATTTAAGTGGTGTCACTTTACTTTTGAATGTTCCATTTTGTCCAAATAAGCTTCAAAGTCTAATTCTTCACTTGAGGAGGTTGGTTCTGAGTTACCAATGCTTCTAATTCTTCATCGTGTGGTCCAAGAGTTGAAGGTAGTACCTGTAACCCTTTCATGCAAATTGCTACTTCATAGAATGCCTCTTTTCCTTTAGCAAGTTGGTCATTGTTCAACAATATTTGGTTCATTGGATCAATGTAAATAGTAGCTAACATGCTTTGATTATCCAGTAAGAGACCCTCTCTTGTTTTCATTGAAGATACAATGCCATCAGCAATTAATCCTCCGCTTTTGTTCAGGCGCATATATCAAGTTTTTCCACTCCAACAAGAATCTACCGGGTGTTAAATCCTCACATTGTAACTTCTTGGTGACAGTAAAAGGTGGGTGAGAAAGCAGACTTTCTATTTGTCACGTGCTCCACTGGCTTTCAGTTAGTGAAAACACTTTCGTTATGCAAATCTTCATGAAAGATTTTTATTTGACGATCAAGCGTTTGCTTGAACTAAGTGCTTCCCCAGCATGTTGCTTGATCCAAAATATCTCTTTTTCCAGCACATCTCTGCAGAATAGCATCTATTTTAGGGGTCCTGGCTGCAGTGGCAACTTGCCTCAACTTGCCAATGAGAGTAGCTGCGTGACGATCTTTCAATTCATCTCTTATTGCTGGTTGCAGTGTATGCACAGCACACCGCGTATGTTATATTGGAAATAGCTTAAATGCTGCTTCTACAATATCATCTAAAATTTCACTGCTCTCTCTCCTGTTTGTGCCATTTGCAGACCACTTGCAGGAATGTCATCCTCTTCCAATATTTGTGTACTTTCTTAGTTAACTTTATCCATTTTTTCACTTGTGCATATCATGTTTGAAGCATTATCTGTTACAATACATAGAAAACTTTGAAATTAAAAATGAGCAGGTTCTAAAACTTCTTTCACTAACTTCTGAAGATATTCACTGCAGTGATGTGTCTGGTGTCCTTTACTCCCAATGTCTGAGTTATAATTTTATTGTTTTCATCAACACATTGAACATTAATTGCAAAATAGTTGACTCTGTGATATGTGCATGCATCCTTTTAATAAAGACAAAGACTTTTTTTATTACCTCTTCAATTAGTCTTATACTTTCTCTTTCTGGAGAAACTCCAAGTTTTTTAGCCATTTCTCCATTTAAGTCTAAAAAGGTTTGTTGTGAAAAAAAAAGATAGAGGTAAACTAGTAAACTATTTTTTCACATTGTTATGGTAACTTTATCAGAAGTAAAGAATGTTGATAGTTGCGTTTGTCCTCCAGTTGATTTCTGTTCTTTTTCTAGTTTTGAAATAGATAGCAATACAAACATTCCATTTCCATCCCTCTTAAGTACAGCCTCGAACACTTTAGGATGGAAACGCTGCAAGTGTCTCTTTAAATTTGATGTTCTTGTAGATACATTTTCTTTTCTTTTTTGGAACCAGTAAAACTACAGATTTTTGTATCACATACTTATCACACCATCATCATCACCTGCAACACATTGACACAAATAATATTTCACATCTGTTGTGATTGTAAAGTGTTCAAGAACTGATGACTTTAACAATCTTTTTGCCATTGTGAATTTGAGTTTTTGCCATTTTCCAATATAAATGAAATTATATCCTGAAAAGAAATTAGTATATATTAGTATATTAATTCCATTAGTATATGGAATTAATGAATTACCATTTACTTTTAGTCAGGTGGTACATTTTTTCCAACTCTCTTGAGTAACCCAATAATTGCTTCCATTTCCACGATTTAGGAAGACTAACTTTGCCAAGATGGGCCAATACCTCAGGGAGTCATTAGTGGGATGGGAACAGCTGGGGGATGTAGAAAAACAGTGGGCAGAACTGAAAGGGGATATTTTAAGGGCAACCAACCTTTTTGTTAAAATGGTAAATAAAGGTAAAGGGAAAAGGAGACCGCTATGGTTTTCGAAAAGAAGTAGCTGAAAAGTGAAGAAAAAGATGGAGACCTTCATGAAATACAAGAGATCACAGAGAGAAGAAGACAGGCATCTATATTTGGAAAAACATAGAGAAGCTAGCAAAGTAGTCAGGAAGGCACAGATTCAAAAGGAGGAGGAAATAGCCAGTGCAATAATATGGGTGGATTTGACTTTTTTTATATATGTTAGTTAGAGGAGGAAGGGCATAAGTGGTATTGTCAGACTCAAGGGTGCAGAGGAGGAATATGTAGAAGCTGATAAGGATAAAGCGGAATTGCTTAACAAATATTTCTGTTCTGTGTTTACAGATGAAGAAGAACCAGGAGCAGGACCTCAGAAAACACCCACAAACAGGAACAGAAGCAAGGGACATCTTGAACAATTTTTAGAAGACTGTGTTCGTGAGAAATTAGCTCAACTTAGACAAAGCGATGGGAGAGGATGGGATACTCCCTAGAATACTGAGGGAACTTGGGGACGTTTCTAGCAGCTCCACTGACTGACCTTTTCAATGCCTCGTTGGAATCGGGAGTGGTGCCAAAGGACTGGAGAGAGGCTCATGTGGTGCCTTTACAAAAAAGCAGAAGTAAGGATGTGGTTGAAAACTACAGGCCGGTTAGTTTAACTTCGGTGGTGAGTAAATTATTGGAAACGCTGCTGAAAGAGAAAATAGTGAGGTTTCTGGAGTCCAGCGGATTACAGGATCCGAGGCAGCATGGATTCACCAGAGGCAGGTCTTGTCAGACAAATCTGATTGATTTCTTTGATTGGGTGACCAGGGAGTTGGACCGAGGGAGAGCCCTAGACGTGGTGTATTTAGACTTCAGTAAAGCCTTTGACACTGTTCCTCACAGGCGACTTATAAACAAACTGAGCACTCTAGGGATGGACCTTAAAGTTACTGCTTGGGTTCAAAATTGGTTGGGTGGGAGGCGACAAAGAGTACAGGTAAATGGAGCTCACTCTGAGGAGAAGGATGTTACCAGTGGGTGGTGCCCCAGGGATCTGTCCTTGGTCCGATTCTTTTTAACATCTTTGTTAGCGATATAGCGGAAGGGCTGTTGGGTAAGGTTTGCCTCTTTCAGGATGATACCAAAATCTGCAATAGAGTAGACACCCAGGAAGTTGTAGATAACATGAGGAGGGATCTAGCTTAGCTTGAAGAATGGTCTAGAATTTGGCAGCTGGGATTTTAATGTTAAAAAATGTAAGGTCATGCATTTGGGCTGCAGCAATCCAAGGGAGCAATATAGTATAGGGGTTGAAGTACTTTTGTCCACTAAAGAAGAGCGGGACCTAGGCGTGGTTCTGTCTGATGATCTTAAAGTAGCTAAACAGGTAGAAAAGGCAACGGCAAAAGCTAGAAGGATGCTTGGGTGCATATGGAGAGGAATGGCTAGCAGAAAAAAGGAGGTGATAATACCTCTGTATAAGTCTTTGGTGCGACCTCATTTGGAGTATAGTGTGCAATTCTGGAGACCGCACCTTCAAAAGGATGTGAACAGGATGGAGTCGGTGCTGAGTGTGGCTACTAAAATGATTAGTGGTCTTCATTATAAAGCATATGAGGACAGACTGAAGGATCTTAATATGTACACTTTAGAGGAAAGGCGGAAAGGGGTGATATGATTGAGATGTTTAAATACCTCCGTGGCATAAATGTTCAGGGAGAGCGCCTCTTTCAATTGAAAGCAAGTTCTGCTACGAGGGGACATGGCATGAGGGTGAAGGGAGATAGATTCAGGAGTGATATGCGGAAATATTTCTTTACGGAAAGAGTAGTGGATCCGTGGAATAGTCTCCCAGTGGAGGTGGTAGAGATGAAGACAGTAAACTGAATTCAAAAAAGCATGGGACAAACACAGAGCATCTGTAAAGGTAAAAAGGGGACTGTTATAGTTGTTTATATGGAAGGACAGACTAGATAGGCCATGTGGTCTTTTTCTGTCGTCATGTTTCTATGTTTCTATGATTCAGACTCCTCAACTCTGGATAACTGTCCTAAAATCTAAGCATTATCACTGGTCTAGCGATCAATCGCTGAGCCAATACCATTATCTTTAACTCCGAGACATAGAACCTCACCTTCCACCAAAGAATAATTCTCTTTCTCCCTCCTGTTGAGCCTTAAGAGCTGTAATCCTCTAAGCCTCTGAACCTCAATCCCTTTTATCCTCTCCTCTTCTTCCCCTCTCCCTTCTCCCCCTTCAGTAGGAAAATGGTCTGGTTGTGTCATACCCTTCCCCTCTCCAAAGAACATTCATGGTAGTCTTGAAGGACTACCAAAAGGGACTGCTACAGCTGGAAAAAAGATCTGCATGTGTATGTATTTATCTTCTGGAATATACTCTAAAATCTTGGGGAAAAGGGTAATTCTTTGCATTAAAGCTGATAAATCTGTGTATTTTAGAATTCAGTGATTTTGCTGAGTCAGTCAGGTCTTAGTACCACCAGGGAACTTTTCATTTAAATCAAATCAGAGTATAGCATAGTATAGAAAGTAAAATAGAGTAAATATTCACTGAAAAAAAAATTATGTCCAGAGAGCTTTTTATTTAAATCAAATGAGAGTGTACTTTAGCATAAAGTAGAAGAAATAGTCTCCAATATAAATAAAGTTGTTTCTAGTGACCTTTACAAAGAGGTCTTTCAGTTTAGGAGTCAAAAGATCAGTGAAGTTGTCTTAAATAGGTGTTAAAGCCAAGAGACAGATCAAAGGGGCAGTTTGAAAGGCCCCCCCTCTTTCAAACCAAGGGCTGTGTGCTCAACCAGAAAATTGGTAAGACTTTACCATAGAAGCACAGGTCCAGGGCACTTTGGAGCAAGCCAGCTTTTATTAAGTCTTCTTTCCCAACCAGCCACCCCAGGGATAACTGAGCTTTATAGGCTCTTAAAACTATGAAAAGAAAAGGGGTGCCCATATTCATTTTCAGATGCGGCTGGTTATCCTCATCAGGAATAGATTAATTAAGGACATGAGATTAATCTTGCGGTGAACAAAGTCCATTAAACATACTAAGTGCAGTTGCATTACTATAAGTATCCCAGCAAACTTAAGTAAGTAAACAACTTAAATACCTAAACAAAACCTTAAAACTAAGATGCAGAGACAGTCCAGCAGTGAAATGAGCAATGAGATTGGGGAGCACACCTGAATCATCTCTCTACCCAGGGCACCTGGACTCCACAGGAGGCTTGTCTTCACATAAACCTCCTGGAACTCAGAGCAATCTATCTAGCTCTTCGAGCATTCCATGTCCAGCTCAGCGACAAGACAGTCCTAGTCCAAATGGACAATCAAGTAGCCATGTTCTATGTGAACAAGCAGGGCGGAACAGGCTCTCTGTCATTATGCAACAAAGCTTTATGACTTTGAGCCCTTGCCAGAGAGCATCAAATCCACCTTCTCATGGTATATCTTCCAGGCATTCAAAACCTTTGGGCAGACAAACTCAGCCGAGTACTGCTGCCTCACAAATGGTCTCTCCACCTAGACCAGGTGACAAAGATATTTCACATCTGGGGGACTCCAGACATAGACCTCTTTGCAAGTCCACTGAATGCCAAACTTCCCCGGTTCTGTTCCAGGATTCTGGCTCACAATTGCCAGGCAAGGGATGCCTTCCTCCTTCACTGGGGTCAGGACTTCCTCTATGCCTTCCCACCTATTCCCCTCATCCCCAAAACACTCTTCAAGCTTCAGAGAGACAGAGGTCGTATGATCCTCATAGCGCCACAGTGGCCACGCCAAACGTGGTATCCCCTGCTTCTATATCTCTCTCAAGCTGCGCCTCTGGAGTTAGGGTGTGCTCCAGATCTCCTTTCCCAAAAGAGCAGGACCCTATGGCATCTGAATCACCAGTCCCTGTATCTCAAGGCCTGGTTGCTGAAAGCTTAAATCTTCAGGATCTCAACTTTTCCCAAGAGGTAAAGGATATCCTTCAGGCTTCTAGAAAACCTTCCACAAGATGATCTTACGCCTTCAAGTGGAAACGTTTCACTATATGGTGTTTCCCAGAAGGGGTTAAACCCCCTGGTGATACCTCTGGAAGCGATACTAGAGTATCTACTTCATTTATCAAAGTCTGGTCTAAAGACCAAATCAGTAAGAGTCCATCTTAGCGCAATTACAGCTTCCTATAAGCCTCTAAATGGACAACCAATTTCCTCTCATTCTCTTCATATCCAGATTTATGAGAGGTCTTCTGTTAACAAAACCTCCCATCAAACCACCACTGGTGGTATGGGATTTAAATATAGTTTTCGGGCAGCTCATGAAACCGCCCTTTGAACCTTACTACCCTGAGGTTTTTGTCCTGGAAGGTCATCTTCCTAATTGCAATCACCTCTGCACGTCGCATTAGTGAATTGCAAGCGTTAGTGGCTGATCCTCCTTACACTAGGTTTCACCATGATAAGGTTGTTCTTAGAACTCATCCACACTTTATGGCAAAGGTAGTTTCACCTTTTCATGTAAATCAATCGATTTATCTTCCTGTATTCTTTCCGAGGCCTCATGCCTCTAATGCAGAGAAGAACCTTTACACTTTGGACTGTAAAAGAGCCTTAGCTTTTTATCTACAAAGAACACAGCAACATAGAAAGTCTTCTCAAACTTTTATTGCTCTTGATGCTAGTCATTTGGGACTTTCCAGTCTCCAAGAGGACTTTATCCAAATGGATTGCACAATGCATATCCTTTGCTTATGAGGGTTCAAGGCCATGTCAGCACATAATGTGAGAGCCATGTCAGCCTCTATGGCTAACCTTCACTCTGTCTATTGATGACATTTGTCGAGCAGCCACCTGGGCTTCGGTACATACCTTCACAGCCCACTACTTGCCTAGATAAAGCCATTGGGATGCCTTCTTTGGCCAGACTGTTCTTCAAAATCTCTTTCAAACTTAATACAACTCCTACCCATCAACCCTGGTAGGATGCCAGAGATCCATGGGAGGAAGCATGGCCCACCTCATTATAGGTGGCAGCTTCCTGGGGTCATCTCTCTGGCATTTTCAGCTAGGGAGTCCCCATATGTGAAGACTACATTCCTGCTTGTTCCTGGAGATAGCGTATTTACTCACCTGTAACAGGTGATCTCCGGGAACAGCAGGAATTTAGTCTTCACAACCCACCCACCTCACCTAGTAGTTGTCTCTCTTTCTCTCTGTCTCTTTTCTCTCTCCCTCTATCCTTTTACTCAGCTACAAACTTAACTGAAGAGGGACAGTTGGAAAGGCGGGAAGGCAGCGTACATGTGCTGAGGGATGCTCCCAAAAATGTTCCTATTAGACGCTGGGGAGCGTTCCCGCACAGGCTCCGTCAGTACCGATGATACCCCATATGTGAAGACTAAATTCCTGCTATTCCCGGAGATCACCTGTTACAGGTGAGTAACTACGCTTTACCTAGGGTTGCTCCACTGTGTGACAAGGCCATTACAATTGGCTCAAAATGCTGCTGTCCATGTGATTTGGGGACTACGGTGATTTGATCGTTATGTCAGCTTATATGGAGCTGCATCTGTTGCCATTTCTTTTTAGGACTCAAGTGTTTGTCTGGTATTTAAGGCCCTTTATATGGCCTCAGATTCTGAGGTCAAGCCTTGTTGACTCCATATATTCTGGGTAGGGTCTTACAGTCAAAAACTAGGGATTTATTGACAGTTCTGTCGACTGGAGAAATCTGGTTGGCAATTGCACATGCCAGGGCTTTTTTCATGGTGCGGCCATCCTTATGGAATGTGTTGCCGGAGACTTCTAACTATTTGGGATTATTTATTTTTTCGTAAGAAAGTTAAGACCAATTTTTTTTCAATTAGCGTTGCCTTGAAAGGGGGAGGGGGGTGTGAAAGAGTGGGGTGGTCTGTATTGTTGTAATGTGTTTTATGTGTGTGTTATTATTGTAAACCACTTAGAAGTTTTGATAGGTGGGCTATAAATGCTCCCGAAGATGCTCGTTAAGATGAATTTAAGGAAGGCAAACATGATAGAGAAGGTGAAAAGCTGAATTTATAGAGATGTTTTGAAAAGGAACTTAAGGAAAGGAAGTATCAGTACTGAAAAGCGATGCCAAGCTGGCAGAGAAAGTTGTAAATAGAGATTCACGGGGGATGATTCTCTTTGGGTAGCTGATGCACATAAGGAGACAGTATCTCAACAGCAAAGGATCAAGCAGGCCTCCATTTTCTCTTGCCCAGATCATCACAGGCTTTGTTTTAAATGCTTTACATCTCCATTACCTAGCTAAAAAAAAAAAATGTTAAATTCCCCCCTCCCGCCATCGTCATTATTTGCAAAGGACAGCCGAAGAAAGCATGTACTCTTGAAGCACTTAAAATGTTAGTAAATGGATCTGATATGAAATCCAGATTACTGTCAACAATATACAAATCTCTCTTCTGCATATTCATTGTAACTGTCCTGAAAACCTGACTAGCTATAGAGTGTCCCAGAAACTGGGTTGAGAAACCCTTGCTTTATAGACAAGAATATTAAGAAAAGAATTGGACTATAAACCATTATATATTCACTGCACTGTCTAAAATATATAGATATAGATTTAGACAGTTTTGTATACCACCTTATCCTTCAATCAAAGTGGTCACAGCACAATTGGGGGATACATTTAACACAAGGGGATATGAGACACATACACTAATACTTACAGGGAACATGGGCAATGGAGGGTTAAGTGGCTTGCCCAAGACCACAAAGAGCACCTGTGGGACTAGAAATCCCAGTCCTTCCAGCCCAAGGTTGCTGTCCTCTAGTGGGATTTGAACCCCTGACCTTCCGTCCTGAGGTAACTTGCCTCAACCACTAGGCCACTCCTTTCCTATATATAGCCATGTGAAAGTATTCATCCCCTTGGTGTTTGTCCTGTTTTGTTGCATTACAACCTGGAATTAAAATGGGGTTTTGGGAGTTAGCAACATATGAGATACACAACATGCCTTTGACTTTGGAGGTGCAAAATATCCTTTATTGTGACACAAGCAATAATTCAGGCAACAAAAAACATTGAAATTAGGAGTGCATATTTATTCCTCCTCTCCAAAGTCAATACTTCTATAGAGCTACCAAAAGACTTGCAGCTCTATGCCTCTATTAGCTTAGCACATCTAGCCACTGGCATTTTCACCCCAATCCTCAAGGCAAAATTGCTCCAGCTCTTTCAAGTTTACTGTGCACCAATGTAACCCATCTATCTTCAAGGCATGCCATAGATTCTCAATTGGATTAAGATTTGGGTTTTGACTTGGCCATTCCAGGACATTTTAAATGTTTCCCTTTAAACCACTCCAATGTAGCTTTAGTATGTTTAGGGTCATTGTCCTGCTGGAAGGTGAACCTTCATCCTAGTCTCTAATCTCTGGCAGACTGGAACAGCTTTTCCTCAGGTAGTGCCCTGTATTTAGTGACATCCATCGTTCCTTCAATCCTGACCTGTTTTCCTGTCCCTGCCGATTTCAAACATCCCCACAGCATGATGCTGCCACCATGTGTCACAGTGAGAATGGTGTTCTCGGGGTGATGGGACGTGTTGGCTTTGTGCCAAACATGGCTTTTCCCATGATGGCCCAAAGGATCAGTTTTCTTCTCATCTGACCAGAGAACCTTCCATGTGTTTTGGGGGTCTGTCATATACTGTTGTGCAAACTCCATATATTTTCATATTTCTTTCTCTAAGCAATGGCTTTTTTATGACCACTCTTCCATAAAGTCCTGCTCTGTGGAGTGTAGTCTTAAAGTGCTTCTATGGATAGATACTACCATCTCTGCTGTGGATCTTTGCAGCTCCTTCAGTGTTATCCTTGGTGTCTTTGTGGCGTCTCTGATTAATGCCCTCCTTGCCCCGTCTGTGAGTTTTTTGTTGGGCGGACTTTTCTTGTCAGGTTTGTAGTGGTTTCTCTAAACAAAAAAATCTCTAAACAAAAAAATGGTCTTTCTTTGTGAATGATCACTATGAAGCAAAAAAATACCTCATTCAACTTTTCACCAAAAGCTATCAGATCAGTAATGCTTAAATTTGTCACAACATAGCCTCAGAAACAACCATAGGCACTAATAAACTCTGGGCTGATTCTGTTCTACTCCCAGGCATGTGCCGGTTTAACATCAATGGCTTTATGTTGTGCAAACAATATCACAGTTTATCATGAGCAATGTAAAAATCAATAAAAAAATACTTAGCTCATGTAGAAACGTGATGTGTGAAGTGCTTCATGATTTTTCTGAAATTTTCATAAATGTTTTTGAGTGGGGTGCAATTCCTTCCACTTTCAACCCGTGCCTTAAAACTCGTCCCAACGCCAACCTTGTGAGGCGCCCATGCGTTTCGCCGTATAGGGTTTCTCAAGGGACTGAATCATGAAGGTGTATTTCCTAGAAAAGATATTAAAATAACTGATCTGTGCTGTTATACTCGACACATAAACCACAATGATTATCTTAAAACAAATGGAACTAAAAGAGTGGTATGGTAAAAGACCTGGCAACGCTGCAGCTGAACAAATCTGTAAAGCGTTTTCCTTCAGGTACATCGGAGAATCCAAGGAACGCCGCGCATGCGAACTGGTGTCAACATCGTTCTAGTTTAAATGTCTCCTGGGACGTAATCCCATTGGTCAAACGTCATGCGCATTGCTGCCCAATCAATGCTCTGATTCAAACCTCTGGGTTGCACCATAGCAAGCAGGTAGATCCACCTCTGTTCTCTGTAGATCAACCACTGATCGCGAGTTCTTCCCAAAACAGGTCCCATTACTGTTTCAATACACCAGCAGCGAATCTGGGAAAATGTGTGGTTGTGTGATAAACAATGTTGAACCATAGGAGCTTCCCTGCGAGCACATCGAAGCGGCTTGCATGTTCCTGCATACAGACCCGAAACTGACGGATCGTCTTGCCAATATATAGCAAAGCACAAGGGCATTGCACAACGTAAACCACATACGTGGAATCGCAGGTAGTAGCATTTCTTAATTTATAAGTGGTGCCATTGTGAATGAAACTCTTCCCTTCCAATGTAATTTCACAAATCGCACAACCTCCGCATTTTCGATGACCAAATTCCGAAACAACCAGCGGAGATGGTAATGGGGCTCTCAACCGTGTGGGACTCAGGTATTCTTTCAAATTGCGGCTTCGCTTCCACACACAGCGTATTGACTTGTCCTGTATCCCGGCACTGCTGCAAGGATGCGCCCGTATTTCCGAATAGTGCGTTGTATACTCAGACTTACTGGTGAATAAACTGTAATGAAGTTGATGTGTTGATTATCGCCATGAGGTACTTCCTGTTTCTTCGGGGATAATAGTAGATCTCGATTGATGTATAACGCTCGCTGGTAAGCCTGACGTATTGCAGAGGAAGGATATCCCCTGTTAACAAAGTGAGTCTTCAAATGTTTAGACTGAATCTTGTAAGTTTGTAAAACTAGAGCAATTGCGGCGATATCGCAAAAACTGCGACAAAGGGAGACTATCCTTTAGAGTTGGAGGGTGAGCACTATCGTGATGTAAGAAAGTGTTCCGGTCTATTGATTTACGATAGACTGAAGTGCCCCAACCATCCCGCTTGCCACGTAACTTGCACATCCAAGAAAGTGATATTGTGTTTGTGAAAATCACAGGTGAATTTAATATGAACATCTTGAGAATTCAGCCACTGAAGAAAAGAACGCAACAAAGATTTGTGCCTCGCCAGAGCATGAAGACATCATCAATATAACGATGCCATGCCTTGATGTTAGCTAAATAGGGTGAAGTAGGAAATGCCGTTCCTCAAAAACCCCATATATAGGTGGCTACTGATGGGGCGCATGTAGCGCCCATCGCCACTCCGGACACCTGATGGTATAGGACCCCTTGGAACTCAAAATAATTTCGAAAGAGGGCTAAACTGGTAAGGGCTTGTAAAAATTGTAGCTGTTGTGAAGATAAATCTCCCCGAGCAACCAGAGTTTGATGTACTATGGTGCTAGCCGCCTCCTGTGGAATGCTCATATAAAGGGACTGAACATCCAAGGTTACCATAAGGATTTCCTCATTAGCCCAATCCGACATGCCCCGTAACAACAACAAAAAATGAGTCGTATCTCGGATTATAAGAAGGGATATCTTGCACCAATGGGTGCAAAAATGAGTCCAAATATGTAGAAACGGGCTCAAGCACCGTTCCCTTCGTTGAGACTATTGGACGGCCCGGAGGCCTGGTTAAATGCTGTGGAATTTTCGGGACCGTGTAAAAATTGGGCTGTTCTCGGAGCAGAAACATTCAAATAATGGTATCTCCTTCTTGGAGGTTGTGCGATTTGTGAAATTACATTGGAAGGGAAGAAGTTTCATTTACAATGGCACCACTTATAAATTAAGAAATGTACTACCTGCGATTCCACGTATGTGGTTTACGCTGTGCAATGCCCTTGTGCTTTGCTATATATTGGCAAGATGATCCGTCAGTTTCGGGTCCGTATGCAGGAAACATGCAAGCCGGCTTCGATGTGCTCGCAGGGAAGCTCCTATGGTTCAACATTGTTTATCACACAACCACACATTTTCCCAGCTTTGCTGCTGGTGTATTGAAACAGTAATGGGGACCTGTTTTGGGAAGAACTCGTGATCAGTGGTTGATCTACAGAGAACAGAGGTGGATCTACCTGCTTGCTACGGTGCAACCCGGAGGTTTGAATCAGAGCATTGATTGGGCAGCATGCACATGACGTTTGACCAATGGGATTACGTCCCAGAAGACATTTAAACTAGAACGATGTTGACACCAGTTCACATGCGCGGCATTCCTTGGATTCTCCGATGTACCTGAAGGAGAACGCTTTACAGATTTGTTCAGCTGCAGCGTTGCCAGGTCTTTTAACCATACCACTCTTTTAGTTCCATTTGTTTTAAGATAATCGTTGTGGTTTGTGTCAAGTATAAACAGCACAGATCAGTTATTTTAGTATCTTTTCTAGGAAATACACCTTCATGATTCAGTCCCTTGAGAAACCCTATAGGCCGAAACGCATGGGCGCCTCACAAGGTTGGCGTTGGGATGAGTTTTAAGGCACGGGTGAAAGTGGAAGGAATTGTACCCCACTCAAAAACTTTTATGAAAATTTCAGAAAAATCATGAAGCACTTCGCACAAACATCACGTTTCTACATGAGCTAAGTATTTTTTTATTGATTTTTACATTGCTCATGATAAACTGTGATATTGTTTGTACAACATAAAGCCATTGATGTTAAACCTGCACATGCCTGGGAGTAGAACAGAATCAGCCCAGAGTTTATTAGTGCCTATGGTTGTTCTGAGGCTATGTTGTGACAAATTTAAGCATTACTGTATCTGATAGCTTTTGGTGAAAAGTTGAATGAGGTATTTTTTTGCTTCAGGTTTGTAGTGGTGCCATATTCTTTCTATTTTGTTCTAATGGATTTAATGGTGCTCCATGGAATATTTGGGATTTGGGATATTTTTTATAATCCAACCTTGTTCTGTACTTCTCCAGCTTTGTCTCTGACCTGTTTGGAGTGCTCCTTGGTCTTCATGTTGCTTGCTTAGTGGTGTTGCAGAGTCAGGGGCCTTTCAGGACAGGTATAGTATTTATACAGGCATCATGCGACAGATCATGTGACACTGATTGCACACAAGTGAAGCCTAAGCAACTAATTGTGCCTTCTGAGATTTATTTGTTGGACCAGATATTTAGGTGTTTCATAGCACAAGTGATGACTATGTATGCCACTATATATATGTTGTTGGAGTGCATATACAGTCATCACTTGTGCTATGAAATATTTATATATATATATATATAGAGAGAGAGAGAGAGATGTATTTGTATATATAGAGATGTGTTGTGTGTGTGTGTATATAATATACACTAAAAAATGATGGGCTATATGTTCTTTTTCCTGCTGACATGTAGTTGATATGGAAGGGCAGACTAGATAGAAACTATAGTCCCTTTTTTTTTTCCTTTAGAGATCTTCTGTGTGTGTCCAATGCTTTCTTGAATTCAGATACTGTTCTCATCTCCATGCATCTACCACTCTTTCTGTAATGAAATAGTTGTACATATTATTCCTGAGTCTTTTCCACTTTCACCCTCATCCTAGGCCCCCTCATTGCAGAAGTTACTTTCATTCGAAAGAAGCTCTCCTTTCTGTGCATTTATGCCATGGAGCTATCATATCCTCCTCTATCAATCCCGCTTTTTCCTCTAACCTATACATATTAAGATCTTTAAGTCTGGTCCTCATATGGTTTATAATGAAGACCACTAATCATTTTAGTAGCCACCCTCTGCACCAACTCCATCTTGTTCATTCCTTTTGAAGGTTTGGTCTCCAAAATTGCACACACTACTCCAAATGAGGTAGCACGAGAGATTTAGGACAGAGGCACTAACATTTCCTTTTTTTCTGATGGTCATTCTTCTCCCGATGCACACAAGTATCCTTCTAGCTTTCACTGTTTTGTCTTTATACCAGTTTAGCCATTTTAAGATCATCAGAAACAATCATGCCCTAGTTCCACTCTTCTTTTATGGACAGAAGTACTTCAGTCCCTATACTGTACCCCTCCCTTGGATTTTTTGCAGCCCAATGCATGACTCTGCATTAAATCTCATTAGGCAAATTCTTGCCCATTCTTCAAACTTAGTTAGATCCCTCCTTATGTTATCTACTCCTTCCTGGGTGTTTGCTGTGTTGCAGATTTTGGTATCATCCGCAGAGAGGCAAACCTTACCCAACAGCCCTTTTGCAATATCACTAACAAAGATGTTAAAAAGAATGAGACCAAGGACAGATCCCTGCAGCACACCAATGGTAACCTCCTTCTCAGAGTGAGCTCCATTTACCTGTACGTTTTGTTGCCTCCCACTTAAACAATTTGTTACCAGTCACTTTAGGGTCCATCCTAGGGTGCTCAATTTATTAATAAATCACCTGTGCGGAACAGTGTCAAAGATTTTTCTGAAATCGAAGTACACCACATCTAGGGCTCTCCCTCGGTCTAATTCAGTCAAAGAAATCCGATTTTTCTGACAAAACCTGCCTCTGGTAAACCCATGGTGGCCGCAGATTCCTGCAATCCATTGGACTCCAGAAACCTCACTGTCCTCTGTTTTAGCAGCATGTCCAGAACCCTTAACCATCCCAGGCAGGTTTTGTCATTTTGCCCACAGATAGTACCAAATAACAGCAGAAAATTGGACAGTTCAGTTCTCAGACCTCTCTTGACAATCTCTTAGGTACTCACCACAGAGGTTAGACTAACCGGCCTATAGTTCTCAGCATCATTTTTACTTACGCTTTTGTGTAAAGGAACATGTGCCTTTCTCCAGTTCCCTGGGACCACGCCTAACTCTAAAGAAGCATTGAAAATGTCAGTCAGTGGAGCTCCTAGAAATGTGCTCAAGTTCCTTCAATATTCTCAGATGTATCCCATCTGGCCCCATCACTTTGTCTACTTTGTTTAGCTAGTTCTTCACGAACACAGTTCTGTGAAGATTGTTCAAGGTCCCCCTCACTTCTGCTTCTATTTGTGGGTGTTTTCTGAGGTCCTGCTCCTGGCCCTTCATCTGTTAACACACAACAAAAATATTTAAGCAATTCTGCTTTATCCTTAGCAGTTTCTACATATTCCTTCCCTTCCCCCTTGAGTCTGAGCATACCATTTTTGCACTTCCTCCTCTCGCTAAACTATCATAAAAAAGCTTTGTCTCTCCATTTTATTGTAGTGACAATTTTTTTCTTTTTCTACCTTTGCTATCTCCAGGAGCAAGCAGGAATGTAGTCTTCACATATGGGTATCGTCGGTACCGACGGAGTCTGCGCGGGAACGCTCCCCAGCGTTCAATAGGAAAGCCTTTGGGAGCATCCCACAGCGCCTGCGTGCTGCCTTCCCACCTTTCCAACTTTCCAACTGTCCCTCTCCAGTTCTTCGTTTTCCGCGGAGCCGACAGGTCGCATACCCTGTCACCGCAGAAAATTTCATCTTTAATCTTTGTTTTTGTGGGCGCGTCTGCCTTCCCTCGACGCTATACCGGTACCGCTGGTTCTTCCTTTCTTCTACAAAAAACAAACAAACTATAGTTTCTGAAGTGGTTTACTTCAGAAACTTTTTTTTCTTTGGTGCTAGGCGCCATTTTGGGCACTAGGCCCAATTTTTCCTTAATGGAAAAACCTGCTTCAGGTTTTAAGAAATGTTCTAAATGTGGTGGTACCATTCCGTCACCGACACCCATTTTTTAGTGTATCAAATGTTTAGGTCCTGACCACTCTATTTCAGAGTGCCTCTCCTGTGGAATGATGTCAAAAAAGGGGCTGGCAGAACCGAGCGGCTAAACTTAGCACCCTTTTTCCCTCAGACGTGGCGTCTGTTGCATCGATGTCCTCCAGGGCTTCATCTTTCTCCCATGGATCTCGGGTAAAACTAAACATAAAATCTAGCCGGTCCTCAAAGGGTAGATCTTTCTAAGTATCGAGATGCCCCTGGCGTTGCCCTTGAGTAATTTTCACCAGTAAAACTGCCCCAGCAGGAGGCTTCGGCTTCCAAAGTATTAACGGGGCTCCAGGATGTTCTCGAGGCCTCAACCTCGGCAGAACTACTGGCGACATGCTTTGGGGTTCCAGTACCGACACCCAAGCATCGGCAGCATCGAAAGACCAGAGATTCCTTGCTATCGAACGCAGTCTAGTGGCTCTTCTCACGACTTCAGTACCGTTGAAACTGCTTCAGACACCGGTACCGGTATCGAGTGCATCGACATCGGCGGGTATGCCACCCATACCGAGTCATGCGTCTCTCTCTGGTATCGACAGATCGGTACCTGAACAAACTCGATACTGACTTCGATCGATACCAGTACCATGCTTTGCACGATCACTGGGATCGGAGATATTTTGTATCCTCGGATGAGACTGAAGACTTCGACTCTGCCGATACCAGAATACTTCTCCCCAAGGATTCCTCTTCTCTTCAGTGCAGAATGTCTCCGCCAGAGGATATGTCCTTTCAGGACTTTACCTGTGATGTGGTCTGAGGCCTTTCCATCACAGTAGCTCCTGAAAAAGAGCCTAGGGCAAAGGAGTTGTAAATCCTTCAATACCCTAAGGCTCCCAAAGAGGCAGCTACTCTGCCTATACATGAGATCTTACATAAATCTTATGCTAAGGATGTGGGAAACCACCTTTAACCATATCTCCTCATTCGGATGAATCAATACCATGTATCGAGTTCCACTTTGTCCTGGCTTTCAAAAAACTCAATTACCACACGATTCAATGGTGGTGGAATCAGCCATGAGAAGGATGAAAAGTGCAAAGACATGCATCCAATCCTCCAGGTCGTGAATGAAGGACTCTCGATGCCTTTGGGCGTCGATGCTTCCATGCTCTCAGCTAGAATCAGTTCCTATATCTTGTATATGGGAATGTTCCTTAAAGAGGTCACAGAAGACTTGGAGCTTATAAGCCCCTTTCTTCCTGATGACAAAAGACAAGACTATCTCACTCTTGTCAAACATGCTCAGGATGTTTCCAAGTTTGTTAATCGTGCAGCCTTTGACTGTTTTGAGTGCATAAGCACAACCTCTGCTGTTGCCATTTGTGCACATCAGATCGCCTGGCTTCAGGCATCTTACTTGGAAATTTGGGTACAGGATAAATTAGGAAAACATTCCTTGCACAGGAGAAAATCTCTTTGGCAAGAATTGACAGGAGAAGGCTAATGAAATGGAGGCTGACAATATCACACTGGATAGATTGCAGGATCGGCTGTAGATTTGGACAAAGAAAAGATCCTCTAAAAAACCATTTTTCAATAAGAAAAAAGTTTTATCCTTCCTATACCAAACAGGGACACCATCCAGGTCAGGCTGCCCAAAAGGGACGGCAGCAACAACCTAGACAACAAAAGAAGTCAAAAGCTGCAAAACCTCAACAGGCTCAGCCTCCTCAGGGACTTTGACTCCTTTCTAGAGAACTTTGACTTCCTGCCCTGAAGGGTCCAGAACCCTTAACCATCCCAGGCAGGTTATGTCATTTTGCCCACAGATGGTACCAAATAACAGCAGAAAATTGGACAGTTTCAATTCTCAAAACCTCTCAGGACACAGACCCATGTTAGACCTCAGAGAATTGAACAGATATCTGTTTGAGAGAAGTTCAAAATGGTCTCTCTAGGAACTCTGCTGCCATACTTTCAAAGTCAGGATTGGCTTTCTTCTCTAGATCTCAAGGATGCGTAAAATCATATTCTCATCCATCCAAATCACAGGAGATTGGCACTACCAATACATGGTTCTTCCCTTTGGCCTCGCATCTGCGCCAAGAGTGTTCACAAAAAATGCATGGCTGTGGTAGCAGCATTTCTCCGCACTCTGGGAATATTCGGCTTCCCTTACTTAGACGACTGGCTCATTTGAGCCCCTACAGTGCCAGAAGGCAGATCTGCTCTATCTCGTACAATGCAAATCCTTCAGTATTTGGGACTGGTCATAAAGCTCCCAAAATCCAATCTTGCTCTCACTCAGTCCCTAGAGTTCATAGGAGATCATCTGGATATCAGACAGACAAGGGCTTTCCTTCCGCAGCCCCGCTGTCTTCGCATAGTACAACTAGCTTCCCAAGCAGTGCTCAAATTTGTGGTCTCATTGCTCGGGAAAAATGCTTACAATTGCTAGGCCACATGGCATCCACCGTGCATGTGGTTCCTTATGCTCACCTCTATATGCGAACAGCCCAGTGGACTTATCCACTCAGTGTACACAGGCCTCAGGTGCTTGTCGGAACAAAATAACAAACTCAGACTCTTATTTCATCCCTCCAATGATGGTAGTCACCCCAAAACCTTCTGGTGGGGTCTCCTTTCCAGCAAAAACCCCTATCCCAAGCCACCCTAACAACAGATACTTCACAGGTGGGATGGGGAGCACACCTGCACAATCTCTTTACCCAAGGTACCTGGACTCCACAGGAGGCCTGTCTTCACATCAACCTCCTGGAGCTCAGAGCAATCTTCCTTGCTCTTTGAGTATTTCATGCTCAGCTCAGCTACAAGACAGTCCTAGTTCAAACGGACAATAAGGTAGCCATGTTCTGTGTGAACAAGCAGGGCGGAACAGGCTCTCTGTCGCTATGCAACGAAAGCTTTGTGACTATGGGCCCTCGCCAGAAAGCATCAGATCATTTCCTTGCAGTGTATTTTCCAGGCATTCAGAATTCTTGGGCAAACAAACTCAGTCGAGTTCTGCTTCCACACGAATGGTCTCTCCATGCAGACCAGGTTGCCCAAATATTTCAGATTTGGGGAACCCTGGACATAGACCTCTTTTCAAGTCCACTGAATGCCAAACTTCCTGGGTTCTGTTCCAGAATTCCGGCTCGATGTCAGGCAAGGGACACCTTCGTCCTTCACTGGGAACAGGACTTCCTATATGCCTTCCCACCCATTCCCCTCATCCCCAAAACTCTATTCAAGCTTCATAGAGAAATAGGTCATATGATACTCATAGCTACACGTTGGCCATGGCAAACGTGGTACCCTCTGCTCCTACATCTCACTTAAGCTCCGCCTCCTGAATTGGGATCCGCTCAAGATCTTCTCTCCCAAGAGGATGGGATGCTGTGGCATCCCAATCCCCAGTCTCTGCATATCATGGCCTGGTTTCTGAAAGCCTAGAACTTCAGGATCTAACCCTTCCCATCAGGTAAAGGATATGCTTCATGGCTTCTAGGAAACCCTCCATAAGACGCTTGTATGCCTTTAAGTGGAAAAGGTTAACCATATGGTGCTCGCAGAAGGGTCTTAACCATCTTGTGATACCTTTGGAATCGATACTGGAGTATCTTCATTTGTCAAATGTGGGTCTCAAGACAAAATGACTAACAGTCCATCTTAGTGCTATTGCAGCGTCTTACAAGCCTCTAAGTGGACAATCTATTTCCTCTCATCCTCTCATAGCGAGATTTATGAGTGGCCTTCTTTTAACAAAGCCTCCCTTTAGGCCACCACTGGTGGCATGGGACTTAAATCTGGTGCTCGGGCAGCTCATGAAACTGCCTTTTGAACTATTAGCCACTACATCTTTGAAATTCCTTTCCTGGAAGGTCATCTTCCTCATTGCAATCACATCAGCACGTCGCATCAGTGAATTGCAAGCATTAGTGGCTGATCCTCCTCCTACAAGGTTCCACCATGATAAGGTAGTTCTCAGGACTCATCCACACTTTATGCCAAAGGTGGTTTCGCCTTTCCATTTAAACCAAGCGGTTTACCTTCCTGTATTCTTTCCGAGGCCTCATGCCTCCAGTGCAGAAAGGAACCTTCATACCTTGGACTATAAAAGAGCTTTGGACTTTTACTTGCAAAGGACACAGCAACATAGAAAACCTTCTCAACTCTTTGTTGCTTTTGATCCTAGTCATTTGGGGCTTCCATTTTCCAAAAGAACACTGTCCAACTGGATAGCACATTGCCTATGAGAGTAAGAACCTTCCTCTTGAAGGCCATGTTACAGCTCACAATGTGAGAGCCATGGCGGCCTCAATGGCTCATCTTCACTCTGTGTCTATCGATGACATCTGTCGAGCTGCTACTTGGGCTTCGGTACATACCTTCACAGCCCACTACTGCTTAGACAAGGACTCCTGCCCGGATGCCTTGTTTGGCCAAGCTGTTCTTTAACTCCTTTTTCAGACTTAATCAACTCCTACCACCGTCCATGGTAGGATCCCAGAGATCCATGGGGGGAAGTGGGGCCCTTTCACAAGAGCTGACAACTTCCTGGGGCCATCTCCCTGGCATCTGCAGCTAGGGAGTCCCCCATATGTGAAGACTACATTCCTGCTTGTTCCTGGAGATAGCATAGTTACTCACCTGTGATCTCCGGGAACAGCAGGAATTTAGTCTTCACAACCTGCCCATGTCCCCTAGGAGTTGTGTGTATGTGTGTGTCTCTCTCTCTCTCTCTCCCCTCTCTCTTTTGTCTCAGCTATAAACTTAACTGGAGAGGGACAGTTGGAAAGGTGGGAAGACAGCACGCAGGCGCTGTGGGATGCTCCCAAAGGCTTTCCTATTGGACGCTGGGGAGCGTTCCCGCGCAGGTTCCATTGGTACCGACGATACCATATGTGAAGACTAAATCCTGCTGTTCCCGGACATCACCTGTTACAGGTGAGTAACTACGCTTTGCTGACTACTTTGCTAGCTTCTCTAAATTTTTTCCAAATATAGATGCCTGCCTTTATCTCTCTGTGATCTCTTGTATTTTATGAAGGCCACCTCCTTTTTTCTTCACCTTTTCAGCTGCTACTTTTGAGAACCATGGTGACCTCCTTTTCCTTTACATGTATTTACCTTTCTAACAAAATGTTTGTTGCCCTTAAAATATTCCCTTTCAGTTTTGCCCATTGCCTTTCTACATCCCCCAGTTGTTCATCCATCCCGCTTTAACGACTCCTTGCAGTATTGTCCAATCTTGACAAGTTAGTTTTCCTAAAGTCTACGACCCTCGCTTTTGACTGGTAACACAAATAATTCAATATTGTAGTGGCATTAGGTCATAAATGGTGCAAATAACTGGGACAGAATTTCTCCATTATCACTAAATTGCATTGGCTAACATTTTCCCAAAGAATACATTTTAAAAATCGTAACCAAAGTGCATAAAGCAAATCTGGGGCCTCGGTCCACTTTGTTAAGCAAAATGGATATTTCTTAGTCTTAGTTATGCTTCCCATTCACCAAAATGTTTTATTGGTGAACATTTCTTCTGTTAAAGAGTTTACTGTAGACTATTACTAGCAGAAAGCGTAACCCATAGAGGCTATGCCCTCCTCATCTGGAGTTCACTTCCCGAACAACTCCTTTCATTGAACAATTATTATTTGTTTAGAAAAATGCTTATCCCTGTAGGATAAGTCTACAAGTCATGATTTCATTCCAGTTATCCTGATAATTTTTGTTTTTAGAAGCTGGAGTAAGAACAGGATAACTTTTATTAGAGGATGGTTTTATTTGTTATGATTTATTTAAATTTTGACCTGGTACCCACCCCTCGCCTGACTTCATTAGGAGAAAAGTGGGCTATAAATGCCTTGTATATTAAATTCATATTAAATAGCTCACTGTGCAATTTCTGTGTCCATACATGTGTCTTTTGAGCACAAAAGGGGAAGTCTTTGACTTCTGTCACCCACCTACTTACCCCGGAGGCGAAAGGCCTGGGGCTTCAGTGAGGCTCCTCCTATGTAGCAGGGACTAGTGGTGCCCTCTGGGAGTTGAAGTCCCAATAGCTATTCAATAAGAGTGTAGTCGTGGACGAGTAGCTATGCTGGAGGAGCTATGCTGGAGGAGTAGCCTAGTGGTTGGGGCAAGGTACTTCAGGCCGGAAGGTCGGGAGTTCAAATCCCACTAGAGGACAGCAACCTTGGGCCGGAAGGACTGGGGTTTCTAGTCCCACAGATGCTCCTTGTGGTCTTGGCAAGCCACTTAACCCTCCATTGCCCATGTTCCCTGTAAGTATTAGTGTATGTGTCTCATATCCCTGCGTGTTAAATGTATCCCCCAATTGTGTTGTGACCGCTTTGATTGAAGGATAAGGCGGTATACAAAACTGTCTAAATAAATAAATAAATAAATATAAAGAGGTATTTATTTCCCTTCCCGGGAGAACTTTTGCAAACAGGAATTATAAAGGAAAGTAAACCATGCTTCTGGCACAACACAAAAGGGTATTACAAAATGACAAAGGAAATGCTTCTTTTCAACTTTAAGGAAAACAAAAGTGAAAAACAGGCTTTCTATATCACAAAAAGCTGTAGAGTGAAATCTGTGCCCTTACACAGATTTCTCTTTTGCAGGCTTTTCTTATGCTTCAACAGAAAGAGGTCACGCTATCTGAAAACACCAGTGTACAGTCCATCTGGAAATCCTCTGAGTTTTTCCACAGAAATCACAGTCCATGGCCTCATGAGCTTCCTGCTATTATCTCTTGTATGGCTGTAACTTGTATCAGTGTTTAGCAATCCCTCCTCTTCCTGGCAAGGGCTTCTCTTTCTCTCCACTACTAAGTGGAAAGGCAGGGTACCATGCAATGTGGATTTTCCCTCTAGAGGGCAATACACCTCAGGACTAGTGCAGGTAAAATCAAGTGCCCATCTATTCCAGGGAATTGGCCTTTAATCAGGCCTTAGCTCGGCCTGAACGTTTGCAGCCGGGAAGCTGGAAACTTTTCTCCCTTTCACTTCCCCTCACAGGACGTCTTTCTTTCAGCCGGGAAATCTCTTTTGGATAAGAGCTTCTATTCCCCAGGTACCTGCTCTCGTGGGGAGTTCCCTCTAACAGCTCCTCGTCGTTTGCTGACTGGAATCCCTCTGGGTCCTCAACCGGACTCTGGTTCAGTGCAGCCCAACTCTCTAGCACTAACCTAGGGCAATCCCTCCTGGGCAAACTCCTCTTGAGGTGCTGCTGGAATCTCCGTCAGAAGCTCTTAGGTATGTGTACTGGTTCTCATATGCTCTGCTTTTTCCTTTCACATGACGTCCTGGTTCTCTCCTGCTTCTTCCTCCAGTTCCCTCTCGTGTCCCTGTTTCTGTCAAGACTGACCTTTATTTAAAATGACGTCATTCTTTGAGCCCTCAGCTCAAGTCCCTGCAGCTGTTCCTGCTCCTGTAATGAGCTATGAGGTAATTGGCATTCTCCGGGGGCGTTTACCTACACCCCGGTGCTAGTGTTTTGGTTGGTTGTCTATAGCCAACCCCTAGCCATGTGCTTTGAGCTGGCCCGTTTTAAAACTGCACTGCACATTTTACTCCTGTTTTTATTAGGCACTATTTGCGCTTGCGCCATGACACTTCCTAGGTAAACATGGAGGGGAGTTTTAAAAGAAACTTGTATGGTGTTTTCTCCTATGGGCCTCCAAATTCTTTTTCCTACCTGCAAAGAAAAATTTTGTTTTTGTTGAATATCTGTTTTTACAATACCGGTCGGGATTACATTTCACTGTTAGTACCCCTAGCTGTCAAAAATAATTTAGGTGAATCAAGTCTGGTGGAGCATATAAGCCCTAATCATGGGGGGGCTGGTGTATTTATAGAAACTTAAAATGGTGATCCAGCACAGCAGCCAGTATGCTACTCCGAAAGCAAGCATCCCCGCCGCATGTCCTGAGCTGCAAGTGCCACTACGTTTTTTCCCAAATGCTATAGAATAGAATGG